>VXAV01006307.1:43513-57939 GCA_013399715.1 Alectura lathami | reverse complement strand
ATATTTTTTTTTTTTTTTTTTTTTTTTTTAGTTAAGATATTTTCATTGGAAGCACTTGAAAATACACTTAGCAGAAGCCTTGTTATATCATTTATCCCGCTTTCTGAATTCCAGGCACAGCATCAGTCTGGAAAAACAAAACACTTCCTTATATGTCATCATCTGCGCACAGACTGTTTTTCCTAAGCTGATTTACATGAGTGGGTCTCATGTGGGTCTATTTGACACCCACTTCTTCCAGACTTTGTTAATGAGAAAAAACACATCCTTATATGTAACAACAATTTTACTCTTTGCTGAATATCTCTGTGGTCTTATTACTGTTTTGCCCAAGCCTAAATAATACTTATCCTTCAGGACAAATTACTAATAGGAGTGATCTGTATTGTACTTCTACATCATGGCATGCTTGCCAAATCTTTGATTTTTTTTTTTTTTTTTCATAGAAAGGAATAAATTGTATTAATTAGGTAAAAAATGAAATATAACATCACAATGAGTTTTTAATGACTCCTTCAGGAAATGTTGAAAGGGCACTCAGATAATTGTATATAATACTCTTTTGAGAGCTGGTGTTTTGCTCTAACGCTGTTTTAGGAATGTATTCCTCTGAATACTTAGACACTATCTTCTTACATTTACATTTTAAATACGTATGCAATTAGAGAAACAAAGTACTGGGTTCTTCTATTTGCATACTAGTATGAATATTTGTAATGCCAAATATTGCTAAAGTTAGTGAGGAAATAAATAATCACAACAATTAATACAACATGAATTTCTCTGTGTGGTGTGAAGGATTTTTGCTCTTGCCTTTTTCTTCCAAAATTTTGTATATCAATTAAAATTATTATTACTTGTATTACTTATCTCAAATGAAACAAGAATGAAAGTTGATTGCAAAAGATAATTAGGCTGCCAGCACCCAGGCTTTACATTAATCTAAACAGTGTGTATTTATATTGCGTCATATTGCTAATACTTAGATTGAAGCCTATTGTACAGACTATAATTTCTAAGGACTTACATTAAAACATTCTCAGGTTTGTTGCACAGTATTTCTATACGCGTGTTTTTTTTTTTTTTTTCATAATTAGGTAAAAAGTGAGTACATTTATAGTACATAGTGGACTGTAAATGACCCAATGATCAGAAGCACAGCATCCAATGTTGGCACGCATAAGTGAATATGCAGTGCATAGGAGAGGATTTAATAGCATAAAATGAGGTAGTAAAAGTTAACATTTATAGTAATTTAATAATTTCCATTGTTATTCTTGTCATTAGCAAACATATCTCTTTTAAATAATTTTGTCGTACTTGACATTCTATTTTGTGTGCACTGTTGGCTGACTTAATGACTCATGAAAATCCTCAAAATGAAAACATGGCTAATATAATGAAAAACACCTTCAACAAATCATTAATAACATGGCCCATTTGTGTTTATGGTTAATGTCTCTGTAAGAGAGGAAAACAGTATCAGAATAAATAAAGATATTAAGATTATAAGAATTATTTTATTGCATAAATATTTCCATAGGTTTTAAACCCTCAAACTGAAAATCAAGAAAGAGGTTGGCTTTGCCCCCTATTTGTATATCTACGCATAATCTATTATGCGTAGATTGAACTTCACCATATACTAATATTCAAAAAAAAAAAAAAAAAAAAAGGAAAAAATAGGCAAGAATAAAGATTGGCTTTACTTTTCAGTACTGTAGTACTTCAAAACAGACAGGTTTAAAGATAGGTGAGGAGTAGAAGCTCAGACTTTTTATTTAGCCTGCAAATGGCACTGCATGGATGTGTCTGAAAAGCCTGGGGCAGGCAGGATGGTGGGGCATGGGAGTGGGCAAAGGAAGGGGCAAAGCTGCAGCCCAGGCAGCCACCTGCACAGCCCAGAGCCAGGGGACATGAAAGGCACTGATGAGGTGTCAGAAAGAATTTCCTTGGACCAAGACAGGTAAAACATGGAGTTGTCTGCCATGCAAAGGGGCAGAGAGAAGACTGTGGGCAAGGAAGGAGCTGTGCAAAATCTTTGCTTGCTGCAGGTTGTCTACTCTAGCGACTTGAATCTTCTGTTTGAAAAAAGCTAAGATTTCTAGTTTTTGTTTAATAAAGCATTTTAAATTTATTTTGTTGTTGTCATTATTGATTGTTTGTTTGTTTCTGTTTTGCTTTATTTTATTTGACAGCTTAATAGATTTTGGCCCAGTCATTTACTATAAACTTTTAACTTACTATTTTTATGCTTTGGTTAGGATAAACATAGTTCTCACCTCAATGTTTTGAAGATAAAATGATTTAAGATTTGCTGAGTGTGCCTCATTATAAATGTCTGTATCTAAATGTACTGGCACATATTAAAAATTATATTCTCCATATGATAAATTAGTAAACTTATTTTGTAACTAGTTTAGCTTAGCTTAGTAGCTTAGCTTAGTTTAGCAGCTAGTTTCTACATGCTTTCTGAGCCTCCAGCTCAGGGAAGGTGTAAATTAGAGTTCCAGCATATACAAAAATGATTTTACTAAGTAATTATTTTTGAATACTTCTCTTAATTGGTAGAGAATACTTTATGTAAAAGCTGTGGCATGAGGAATAAAGTGAATCTAGACTCAATCGAAACATTGAATTCTTACAAGGTATATGAATTTTACATGGGAAAGAATAGTAATTAGGGCTTTGTGTATGTATACCATTGGAATGAAGGTTTCATTTTTTAGTGTGTTCAGAAGATATATTTTCTTTTAAATGGAAAGAATTACAGTGAAGTTTCCTGGCCTGTGTTATGCAAGAGGTCTAATTATATTACAGAAAATGCTGCTGTCTGGATTTTTAATAGAAATGTATCTACTCTATTAAATTAGCTTTATTATTTCATTGTTTGATCTTTTATATCTGGGAGAATGAGGCTGGGTTTTTCTCCATGTACAGATTTTGAAAGAACAGATGCATTTTGAAAATATTGAATATTTAGGGCTGAACGTTATGATATTCAGTGTCCTTCTTGCTCTCTTAGTGACAGAGATGTTGTACTCTTCTCCATCTGAAATATAAAGGTTGTCCCCTGCACTCATGGGGCTTCATGTGGGTCAACAGTTTCATTATTCTGGCAGAATGCAGCGGAAGGTTACAAGAGGAGAGATGAGAGCTGCCACGGGAAAGGCAGCTACCACAGATGGCATTAGATATCAGAACAGATATATTGAGATGATCTCTGAATTCATCTGGGAGAAAGTGTGCAGGAGGGATAATGTGTTCTCATGGCAGCTAAGCAGATGGCCTTTTGCATCTTATATTAATTATGGCTTTTCTTCTAGATGAGTGCTTTCCTACCTGGATGTACAGAGTGGCAGTAATCAAGCCTAGGGGCACAAAGCATGTGGTCTGATCAGGACTGGGATAGAGATATGTGAGCTCTGAGCCAGGCCTGGGCTGTTTTGCTTTCTCATACCTGAGTAGCCTTCACCAGTGCAGAACTGAGAAACAATAGCATTAACCTATCCTTACAATGTCACAGCACAGGTGTAGCCATCACCATCTTAGAAATGTATGCCATGACCGTAGTCTTAGAAGGTGTTTCATAGTCTTTCTACTTCAGTGCAACCACAGTTTGCTGATGTTTTAGCAAGTATTTTCTAGCTTCTGATTTCCTAGAGCCTCCTAGTAAAGAGAGGAAGCTGAAGATGAAATTTTGTATACAATATGAAGTAGATACAGGTCTCTGTGGGATCTGTGTAGTCTGACATGGCAGCTTCTTCTAAGGTCTGATCACCATTCTGAATACTGGCTTGAACTAGCTGATTTTTTTTTTTTCCCAGTCAGCAGACACTTTAAAGGAATACAAGATCAAAATAATCTGTAGAGAGGATTATTTTACTTTTAGGTTTTTTGTGTTTTGCCCTCTGCAGTTGTTAAATATTGCAGGCAGTGAAACTTCTTTCCTTTCCCTATAGGGAGTGTTCTTTCACAGCATTTTTTTTTCTTGTCGGCTTCAGTATTTCTTGTGGCAGAGCAAGTCAAAAGTGAAAACTATCTTGTGGCATATATAAAATCTATACATAAGAGAATGAAATCCATACATGCATGAACAGACCATCGTTCCTCATCATAGGAACAGTTCTTAAATTATTCCACAGAAAAATATCCTCTGGAAATATATGTCTCTCAACTATATTAATTATTTTATGGTGAGGAGCTTTGCTTTTACTTTGTTGACTTCAAATGTTTAATGAAGACACTATGCTTTCTGAAATGTATTTGTTCTCAGCCAAAGATTTTACATAGTTCCTACAACAACACATTTTGGTAACAATAGTCTGATCTCCAAAAGATAAGCCTAAAGAAAAAAAACAGTGAAGGTGAATGATTAGTATCTATTGTTTTACTTTCTGTGCTTCAGTCAATTCTACATCTGCAGAGGTTTTAAATTTATTTGCAAAGACACTGTGGCAAAAGACATTAAAATGGTTTTTGAATCCTAATTTGAGATCATAAATGTTAAACTGAGACAAAATTTAAATCATAGCAGCTGTTGTACATCCCAACCAGAAGGAAAAGAAAATAGCCCCATCAATGTATTTAATGCTGGTACTATTCTACACATTTAAATCATAAACAACTTTGTACTATTCATACAGTTTTAGTTTTGAAGTCTAAGATGAGGAAACAAACCTTTTAAAGTATAAACTTTTATATGTGCCGGTTTATTTGGAAGATAATAGCTCCTTTCATTCTTTCAACACAGAAGACAGAGAGAGGCTGTCAGTGTCACGGGGCTTGTCAACCTGCCTGCTGAAATTATTAGTTGTGTTTCAACAAAATGTTTTCTGGAATTTCTTGCCAAGTCAGCAAAACTTTACTCTGCTGTTGCTGTGGAATCTCTCTCTCTCTTTTTTTTTTTTTTTCCTTGAAGAAGCAGGAACTCTGCTAAAATCTTTAAATGTACCGCTAATGCCTCTAACAAAATTTATTCTTTTGTTTAGCCAGATTTTTTTTTCCACATTTTGCCTATGAGCGTTTGTGTATCATTGAAAGACAGTACGGCAGTGTGTGTTTGTGTAAGATATATAATTAGTATATATGACTCTCTAAAAAGCAGCATCTATAAAAATTAGGACAATTCTTGTTAAAAGTTGTTTTAAGATAATCTTAAGTATTTGAGTCCTTTTTAAGCTTTCAGAGTACTTGATTTCTTCTGTTAGCTCATCACAAGCCAGGTAAGGCCCTTCACCTGCCTACCTCTTGGAAAACCATTTGTAGTCCAGCTGCTAATGCTCTTTTTTCCCAAAATGTCACTGGTGGGTCTGCTCATGTACGTATGAAGTAGGTGTGTATGTATGAAGTATAAAATTCTGGTACCCAGAACTGAGATTCTGGTGGCTAACAGGTTATTCTTACTCAAGACTCCAAATCCTTGAGGCTTCCTGTATCCAGATAGTGGAATATTCCTGAAGGACAGACCAAAATTTGGCAAGTTTACAGCACGTTGAAGAACATTTACTGTTACGTCTACAGACAGAGCTTGATGTCCCTGCCTGGCATAACAAATTCCTGCTGTTCTGGTTTTGATCTTTTTGGTTTTAACCCCAGCTGCCTTTTATTTGACATTATTATGAAGAAAAATCTTTTGAGTTAGAAGTACTAGATGGCAGATAGAAATAAAAACACAACCTGGAAAGTCAATCAGCATATTAAAAGGAAACAAATCTGCAATAAAAGAGAAGGTGAACTTGTTTTTGGTTCTCTATTGGCTTCCCTGCCTTTAGCCACATACACCTGTGAATCACATAATAAAGAAAGGAGATGTGATATTGTCAGCATAGACGCTCCTATGTTCAGGGTAGTGCTGGTTGTTTAAATATATGTAGATGTGAAAATTACCACTGAAAATGCTTTCACCATCAAGGAACTCATCATGTGTCTGAATATAATACAGTTAAGCAAGCAGCTAACTGCTTTCCTATGTTACCATCTAATGGTCGTCATAAACCACCAAAACTGCTATAGGATCTCTGAGATATTATGGATTTCTGATGTGTCAGTTTAGAATCACATTTCATTCAATCAGATAGCCAAGCAAACACAATTCATGACAATGTGGTACATTTTGTTGTTATTAGCTAAAAATAGTTATTAGCTTCTTTTTCCTGTTAGACTAGAAAGACTCAGAGTATAAAATTCATGTCTGATCATATTAATATTCCCAATGTGAAAGTCCACATGAGTGGTAGAAGTTATTCCATATACAGAAGTTGGTGCAGCCATCTTAGGCTGGCATTATTTCACTGTGGTTATGTGGACAGAGGTATTCAGTCTGTTGAAGCAAAATCTCTGCCATATTGCTGTAGCGCAGTGTGGTGTACGAAAATGCTCTGCAGCCTATTGTCTTGTCATATTGACTTGTTTCACTGATTAAAAGGAAATTCAGATGCATCTAGTTTAATTGTAAACTCAGCATCTAACCGGCTTTATATTTTGTGTGCATCTCTGTTTTTAACACTGAACATTTACTTTATTCAATTTTGATTACCGCATTTTAGATGTATAGGAAAATGGGATTGGACAGAAAAATGAAGATCTGATTAAAGAAAAAAAAAAAAGGCAAAAAAATATTGGGGATGTTTAAAGGAACTAATTCCCTTGAGGAATGATATGCTTAGGAGATTCTTAAAATGACAGGAGGGAATCAGCCATTCTATTTTTCCACTGAATATACTGAAGAAGTAATAGGTTTGAGCTACAGCTGAAATGTTAGATTATCTTCATAACAGTAAGAACAATCAATCAATAGATCATGTTGCCAAAGGAGGTCATATAGGTAAAATTATCACTGCTGAAGATGTTGGAAGCAAAGCCTGAGAGCAGGTTACCAGAAAAAAAGCCGCTTACTACCCAAATATTTGTCATTTATGCTGCACATGAGGAATCTTTAAGCACAAAAGACACAATAAGGAAAAAGCATAACAGTAAGGAGCTTTATATTCCTGATAAGGCTTCAACTGGAACTGAACTCTTGCAAGGACCTCTCTTACATTTTCTTCATTTAATTGTATGAAATAGATGGTAAAGTGTAAAAGTCCAGTGTGGAAAATCCTTCCATAAGCATATAATTCTTCAGTAAGCTATCTATAGGTCCAGTTTCAGGACATCTGAAAGCAAAACACTTTCTGAAGATGAATGCAGTGCACTCATGAACTCATAGACAAGCCTATTTACAATGATAGATTTGATTGGTCTCGAGTTACATAGGCAACATGAAAATTTTCTTCCTGAGCTTCTCCATCACCTGAGGCAACAAGCACTTTCAGAAATGGCCAAATATTGCAGTTGAATATTCCTGAATTATTGCTTTGAAATTTACTGTGGATGCTGCAGAATCACAAGCAAAACTCTTTCAGTTGTTTGTTAACGTTTTCAGATTTCCTCATAATGTAACAAACTTTCTGAGTCTGTTTAGAGACAACATGATTTAGAAGCTTTAATAGTTTTTGAACAATTGTTTCAGAAGTGGAAAAGATGTTTTTTATGTTGAGGAGAGTAGCTTAGGCTTTCCCTAGAATCTGTAATAGATGTATCTAGATATATAGAATTATAGAATCATAGAATCACTAAGATTGGAAGAGACCTCTAAGATCATCTAGTCCACATGTCAACACCACTATGCTCACTAAACCATGTCCCTAAGTGCCACATCTACACGTTTCTTGAACACCTCCAGGGATGGAGAATCCGCCACTTCCCTGGGCAGCCTGTTCCACTGCCTGACCACTCTTTCAGAGAAGAAGTTTATCCTAATACCCGACCTGAACCTCCACTGGCACAACTTGAGGCCATTACCTCTCATCCTATTACTGTTACCTGGGAGAAGGGACTGACCTCACCTCCCTACAGCCTCCTTTCAGGTAGTTGTAGAGAGCAATAAGGTCTCATCTGAGCCTTCTCCTCTCCAGACTGAACAGCCCCAGTTCCCTCAGCCACTCTTCATAAGCCTTGTGCTCCAGACCCTTCATCAGCTTTGTTGTCCTTCTCTGGACATATTCCAGGGCCTCAGTGTCCTTCTTGTGGTGAGGGTCACTCAAGGTGCAGCCTCAGCAGTGCCAAATACAGGGGAACAACTACCTTCCTAGTTCTGGTGGCCACATTATTTCTGATACACGTTAGGATGCTGTTGGCCTTCTTGGCCACCTGGGCACACTGCTGGCTCATGTTCAGTCAGCTGTCAACTATCACCCCGTGGTCCTTTTCCTCTACACAGCTTTCCAGCCACTCTGCCTCAAATCTGTAGCATTGCTAGGGGTTGTTGTGACCAAAGTGGAGGACCTAACCCTTGGTCTTGTTGAACCTCATGCAATCGGCCTCAGCCCACCGATCCAGCCTGTCCAAGTCCCTCTGCAGGGCCTTCCTACCCTCAGGCCAATCAACACTTCCTCCCAACTTGATGTTGTCTGCAAACTTACTGAGGGTGCTCTCAATCCCCTCATCCAGATCATCAATAAAGATGCTAAACAGGACTGGCCCCAGTACTGACACCTGGGGAACACCACTCATGGCTGGTCACCAGCTACATTCAACCCCATTCACCACCACTTTGTGGGCCTGGTCACCCAGCCAGTCTTTTGCCTATCGAAGAGTGCACCTGTCCAAGCCATGGGCTGCCAGCTTCTCCAGGATAATGCTGTGGGAGGCAGTGTCAAAGGCTTTACTAAAGTCTAGACAGACTACATTCACAGCCATTCCCTTATCCACCAGGCGGGTCACCTGGTCATAGAGGGAGATGAAGTTGGTCAGGCAGGACCTGCCTTTCATGAACCCATGCTGGCTAGGCCTGATTCTCTGTTTGTCTGTGGTTTGTCTGGTTGTCACCTGGTTTTATTTAGATATAAATATATATATATATTTATATGTTGTATAGTGTAGTATAGTATGATATATAGAAAAAGGTGTTTGAAAGTCTAATAGTCTGATTTGTGTGACAGAAGTTGAACACAAAAATTTGGTAAATCCTTCTACAGGTGAGAGGCAGATAGTAATCTCTGAAAGAGCTTCATCACATCTAACTTTTACACTTCTGTTAGGATGCTATGAATTCCAGGATAGAAGTAGGTGATTGGATTAAATTAATTGCTTACCTTTTTACACCCCTGAAGTTTAAGGATACAAATGCTATGCTAACTTTAGATTTTTTCACTAGAGTTTTAAATTCTGCATCAATTTAGCATTCCATGAAGTTATAAACAATCATTTCACATGCGCAGAATTTATTTCCCTCTTAATTTTGTGTGTCATGGAGCATTGTATAGCCTTATATGTATTTAAAAAAGTAAGACATAGTAATATGATGTATCTGTTGATTTAACTATTAGCAGTTAGTCTGATTTCCAACATTAGGGACAAAGTAATTTTTCCCTATATGAGTTTTGAATATTTTAGTCCTTGTTAGCATACACAAGAAATTCCACATAAATAGCAAAGGTTAAATAGTCTTCCCTTGTTGATGAAAATTCAGTAACTTTGCTGGTGAAATCTATTATGGGAAGGATGACATGCAAAGCCTACCTGTTGTTTACTGTTGTGTTTATTCATTCCTCTCCCCCATAAATCTAAAAAGAAATTTGTCAATGTTTTAGAATGCGTTTTAATTCCATTGATATTTTTCACCTAAAACTCCTCTCTACATAACAGCTATTTTCAGAGTCCATCCGGATGCTCTGCTGTAATAGTGTTAGCTCCTGCAGGAAAAACTTCTATTCTTACGCAGTTCTACAGGCCCATGGAGCATTGTTAAAACAAGCAAATGTTAAGTGTTAATCTTTACAGGTCTGTGAGCTTAATCATGCATAACCAGGAACAGTTCATTTTTTTTAATTAAATCCCCCCCATTCATTACTTAGGTTATCCTCAATGGAACATCAGTGAAAAGGGTCAAAGTCTGCTGGACCTCTTGCTGTTCATTTAAATTAACACATCTTCTGATCGTAGTTGTACATGCTGTACTAAATGTGAAGATTTCTACATATTAGAAATATGAGAGTTCTTTCTGAATGACAGAATGAGGTCAGGATTTCTAAGAAAACTGCTTGTCTGCAACCTGTGTTTGTGAGAAACATGCCCATTATTTTATAGTCCCTGGCATCTATGAAAATTCTGGAACAATAAAATGTCTATTGCAAATTGCTTTTAAAAATGATATAGGCTACTTTAATAGTATATGAGGAAAAGATTTATCTTCTTTTATTGGGTTGTCTATGACAGAACCAAATAACTGTTTGAAAACAGACTTTGAGAGGGAAATAGAAGGGAGGACTTTAGCTCATTATTCATATATTGTGTTAATAAAAATCACTATTTGAGAAGCTACAATTTTTTCTTCATTCATATAGTATCTACTTATCCCAGAGGCTAACTGAACTACATTTCAGAGCAATTGTTATTGACTTGCATAAGGTCTTCCAAGGAATAATTTTTGTATTTCATGTTGCCCATTTCCATTTTGAAAGGCTCTTTTCACTGGTTTGTAACTGTCTAATATGTGAAAGTCACAGTTTTCAGGTTGAGGTGATTTATTATGGTTTCTCTGCAGAAGCTGAGAAAAGCATACAACAAATCACTACCAATTTGTGGTTTTCATATAAAAACAAAAAATTGTCTTAAAGGAAATCACTTCAGTAAATGATTTGTTTTCAGAGAACAAAGGCAAGGACTTTGACCTGCAGATCTACAGAAGACCTAATTGCCATGTTTCATTATTTCACAGTGCATTGACACTATTAACTAGCTCAAAGGCTGGAGACTGTTAAAGAGTTTGCTAAATTCACCACAACTTTTCAGTCACCAGCCCAACAATGCTGAAATTATGGATGTTTTGGAACAAGGAAAATGATGCTTTGCATACTCAGCTGTCTTGTCTTACTTTACCTATTTTGAACGCATGTAATGAAAACAAGGAAACACATTACCTTAAATTTTCAGGCAACAGTGATTTTGCAGTGATTATCTGCAGTGTTTTGTACTTTGTTAACATTGCAACATTTTGTATTCTTTCCAGTTGCTGTTTTTCATTGCTTCAAATTTAGCTGTATAAAGAAACAGAGATTGAAATGACCATGTGAAATGGGTACAAATATACGATGGGTATAAAGCGGTAATATCTGAAGCAAGGCACTATGATGTCAGTCTACACCCTGTGGGCCATATTCACCCCAGAGTGACAGCACGCCCTGAATAGCGGGACAGCTGACAGGGCCACCAAAGCTTGTTTCACACACAACCAGGTGCAACTCGGCATCTGTATCTAACCCAATTGCTGTTGCCTTTCTGCTAGTAAAATAAACTAGTGTTTATTGTGTGCTGCAGACTGTAGCTGAACCGTGCTTGGTCAAGCTCGTTTTGTCCCTCTACATTTTTCCAAAACTAAAATTATTTCCCCACAAATAATTTAAAATTCCTATATCTAAGCATATTGTGTCCTGCAAAATATCTCTCTAATTCTTTCCCCATTCATCTAGCAATTAGTGAGTTCTCACTGTGCACTGTATAGCCATATAAGAACTCCTGTACCTGTCTCGTATCCATCCTACAACTGATCAATATATAGTTAGAGCTGACATCTGCACTGTTCCATTAAACTAACCAAAATTATGTAACATTTTGATGTAAGGGAATATCTGAAGTTTCTATAAATTCATTAATCATCATAAAATTTATATAAAAGTTGTATGCAATTTTCCTTGTATGTGATTGAAGGCGACTTAGTCCAGCCAAAGACCACGCTGGAAATTTTTGGTCATGCTAGTATATAGACATGATGGAAAACTAGACAAATTTCTTCAGAACTTCTTTCCAGTTAATCCTGGTTTTTGGCAGTCTGAATTATTCCTGTAGCTTAAGGCAGTCAAGAGATAAAAACCAACAACTGTAGAGCAGCTTCCAGTTAATAAATTGCAGTCTATCACAGGGGAGAAGTTAGCATTCCCTTTTGACCTCAACGAAAATAAAAATCATAATTTAAAGAAGTTGTCACTAATTTTATTTAAGAAGCCTTTCTGTCAGGTACACAATATGGAAACATTTACGTGCCCTGGTAGCTCGTTTATACTTCCTTTCTTAGAAGTTGTAATCTTGCCAAATATTTACTTTCGTGTTTTACTTGCTAATTAACTGTCATTCCCATGAATGGCGTATTTAGTATAAAGAGAATTACATATTCTGTTCCTTATTAGTCTTTTTTAAAGCCACACCAAAAATATACTGATACTTGGATGCTGCTTTGTAGTCTTTCAGAAGTATAAGTTTGCCGTTTGATTGATTAGTTTTCACCACCAAAGAGAAGCAGCTGCAACTCTGAATAAAATTGTGCTAATGAAGCTTTCAAAGTGGTGATCAAAAGCAGACTTTGCTCTTTCAATTGTATGCTTTTCTGAAGATAACTAATTGTGCTGTTTCAGCAAAGTGTGCGTATCAAAGCAGCTGAATCATACATTTCAGTAGGAACTTTAGAACGTCCTACACTATGATGGCTAATCTTTGTCACATTTGGTCTGTTAGTTGCAGAAAAGTAGAAAGTGATTAACTATTTTTAACACTAATTCGTGTTCTAAAAACTGATTCAGTCAAAAGTCTGAATGTTAGGAACGTTCTGTATTTGGTCATAGACAACTATATTTACATCTCTGTATAGACACATGTCTAGATCACTGTTACCTTATGCAACAGTTTTGATAGAATGTACAGACCTCAGAAGTTCAAGAAGGATTTCAGTCTGGGGGACAGATGAGGCAAAGTTTGAAGGGTTCAGGCACACTGCCATAAACTTTCTGTTGGATGTCCTGGAACAGACTGCTAGAAATGAATTTTGAACACACTTTGGTGTCTGAAATGAAGGCTTGTACTGTTAGGTATTTCCCTTCAGGCAAAAGGCAAATTGTTCCCAGCTCAGTCAAATCTCCTTATGTCTCTGTACTAACTTCAGAAGGCAAATTTTGCTGAATTCTGGGCAGACATTTTTAGACTTATCTGTTACCCAGGCTACCTCCTTTATGCTTGTTCCACACCTTTCTGGAGAACACTTTAGTCCCTTCCACATTATAGGAAAACACATACAGAGGCATGCTAAAAAATATCAGGAATATAATAAAATCTAAAACATAAGCAAAATTAACTGATTGAAAGATAAATATTAAAACAACAAACAAACAGCAGCAACAACAAAAAACAAGAGCAAAAAAAACCCTGTGAAGTTAATAACTGAACTGAAAATGACATTTCATATAATTTTCTTCCTTATAAAGATTAATTAAATTAATATGAATGCACTTTTCAGGACATGGAGCAAAGAGCCTATGGCAGAGCCTCCCAGCCCTCCTAACAAACGATGTTTGATGTGTCTGTTGAGGAGTTAATCATCCTTCTGTAATTAGAACTTTTGTACATTTAATTCAAATTACCACTCAAGGTAACCAGCATTCCAGAATAAGTCCGAGAACATTGTTATGTTTTTCGGGTTTAAACTGCACATATATTGACCTTATCAAGCAACTTCCCGTGTGGTGTATTTACATAATAACGTGATGGAACTACTTTGAATGATATTGAATACAGTAGCTCCTCTGGATGACAAGGTTTTTCTTTTAACTCAATACACCAGAGGTCATTAAAATCTTTACCTACTATGTCTTCATTCTCAATGTTTGTACTTAAAGAACAGTTAAATTTCTATTGCGCAGTATCCTTTTTGGCCCCTTTTACAGTCAACTTTGAAAATACTTGGTTCAGTGAAGACGTCTTGCGATGTCACAGACAGGATATATAATTCTAAATGGTTCTAAAAGGTTGTAAGTGTTGACTCTTGAAATGACAATATATTATATTTTCAAGTTCTGTATCAGTAGAGGATGACTGTGAAGGTAGACAAAAAATACTCAAACTTTTCTAAATGCTTATCAGGCCACTGTTAGGAATTATATCAATAAAACATACGTTTTGTATTCATTACAGTGTTATACATTGCCTCCATATAAAAGATTTTTTCTTTCATTCTGCCTTCCTTCTGTCTCTCTGTGCTATATATCTTTTTAACCAGCGTAGTTCCAATTCCATGAAATTACGATTAATATCCTTGTTGCAAAAAAGTAATTTTCTTGATAGTATGTGAATTATTTTATTCACAAAGATAACACCATGAGTAGATCAAAGAAAGGTCAAATTAAGAAAAAACTTCAAATTCTTTTAGTGTCTGCCTAATTTGCTTAATCTATGGTATGTTCCAAACCACCATCTTTATTTCCTATTCCTTACCAAACCAGAAATCAAGTGGAATTTTTTCCTTCCCTTAGCAAGTATTATGAATGTTTAGCCAACATTGATTTAAATTCTTTGTTTTTCGGTACATCCAAACAATACATTTTAACAATTTATATTAT
>VXAV01006305.1:228584-257747 GCA_013399715.1 Alectura lathami | reverse complement strand
TTTTTTTTTTTTTTTCCAATGAAAGCTGTACTTGTCAGACAAAGCAAATGTGATACGAAGGAGGGTAATAGCCTGACACTCTTCAGGAGAGGTTGGGGGAGCAGGGAAGTCTGTCTGATTATTATGGTATGATCCATTCTATATAATAGAGGCACAAAGTTATAATCAGTGCTAGACAAAGCCCTGCCATGGAGATGGTCAGCGTGCTTTTGAACAAAGCAAGGATTGACTAAATTACTGGCTTTTATTTTTGATGATGATGTTAGTGAATTTTGATATAAATGCCACTTGAAGATAAAGTAATTCAAATTTGCACTGCTGATAGGATTATTCCAGAGAAGAACATCAAGATACCAAGATATGCTGTGATCTAAAGGTTAATATGTTAGGACTTGTGTTTGTGATTAATCTTGTAGTAGATCACGAACATGTGATTTTGAATTTCTTTCTGAAAATTGTTTCTGTGGAAATACGTTTATTCATGTATTCCAGAGCAGAATCAGGAAACCTGCTCTTTGGTGTTTCTGTGTGTCACCAGAGTAACTTGGAAATGAACTTCCATATGCTCTTTTTAACTGGGATATGCTCAGTTTGCTGTTGTGTCAAAGGACCTGCTGTAAATTAAATTAGAAGTTGCTTCATTGCTTATCAAGTTCTTTGCCATATCACTAGGAGAACAGCATGCCAAAATGACTGAAAGTTAATATCATGTTCTCTGACATCAGTCTAGTGATGTATAGCTCACAGAATGAATTTTCATTGTCAGTAAAACTTTAAAAACATTTACATATATCAAACTCACAATTCTGGAACCCCGTAATGTCCTTTCAATATATGACATGGATCCTGGCAGCAAAGTGACAGCTATATATCTATCTACTAGATTGTTCATTATCAGCTGAAGACAGGGGCATAATATCATTGCACATTTACTACCGTGAATGCCAGTACAAAGAGAAATAGAGATGGAAAAATGGAAACTACTGCTCACAGATGATAGTTTTGCTTTGTTGTCAATGTCCAATATAAATTTCAAATATTTTCAGAGATGCAGGAATCTCTCATTACATTTTTCACTAGCTCAGATGTGGAGTGACCCCAGTCAGCTTTCATGTATTTCTTAATTAGATCAAGCCAAATGACTGCGTGGTACTGTGACATCACAAGGAAAAGCTGTAAATACCTAGTGGGACCAAACTTGTTTCAGGAGAAAAGTGTTCTAGAGATTAATACTGGAAAACCAAACCAAACTAAACCAAAAAAAACCATCTGAGCAGGATTTTTCAATTTACTAGGATGCCTCCACTCCACTTCTCCCTGCAAGGCCACCCTGCATGGACCAAAAGACCTGATGAGATCCTGGCAGAATCCTCCCTTGCAGCCCCACAGATGTGGCTGCTCTGGATGGTGGGTCTTCCTGAAGGGTTTTGGTTACCTTTGCTTCTCTCCAAGAGCAGTGCCTCGTGTCAGCAGTCGAGATCTGCTTTGAAAAACAGCAGATAGCAGGACCGGTGGGAAAAAAAGCAGCCAGCATGAATATCTGAGGACTGCTTGGGAAGAAGGTCATATGCACAATGCGTGCTTGCATGTGTTGGTCACAGCATCGCTGTTGACCCGCAAATAGCATCTCTCTCATCTTCTTCGAATCAAAATGGACAGTGGCATGCTGAGCAGTCCTAAACTGGCTCAGTGTTCTTATTTGCAATCCCCACACTCTGTTGGGAAAAGAAAGCACTAAGCACATCCCTAGTGCTTTGTGCCAATAATGCTGTTTTATTCTGTGGGAGATCCCCACTGATTTGTGAAGGGCTTCTGAGGCACGGCTTGCCCAGCTTCCAGTGACAGGAGCAGCTGGGTAGTTGGGAAGGCCCGCACCAAGTGGTGGATCTGTGTGTACACAGAAGAGTCGAGATCAGACTGGGCAGGCACCAATCCATTTCAGGTTTAGGTAGTCACAGTCCCCAAAGCCTGCTTGTAGACTTTGCCAATATTCTTATCATTACTTTCAGTGCTGGAAAGCCAAGAGCTACTCCTCCAGCTACAGTGGTTGTCATGTCTTGTGTGATTCATGCCTCCTACAGGGAATTTCAAACAAAGCAAACTATAGGAGCCCAGGTATTACTGAAACAGTTTGCTATTAAGTATTTTGAAGTGAAGGAATAGCAAACTCCACTTGGTAATGACGTGTTTCTATTACAACATTGCAATATACCCATCTCCTTCTTCTAGGGACAAGGTTTTTACTGCAGTGGGTAACTGCCTGGGATCTGTGTGAAACAAGACGTTCCTCCAGAACTGTAGTGCAGCACTGGCAGCTGCAGTTCCGTGCGGCACACCACAGCTCTGGCAGGCTGGCTTTGGCATCGCAGGCTCTGGGATGCTCCCGATCTTTCGGCTGTGTTCTTTATGCCGCCTAAGCAGAGCAATGAGGTCCAAGGGGCACTGCTTCACCACCACCCTGCTCATGTAGCAGGATATTTTCTGTTGCTGTTAACAAAGGATGCTTGTGCTTGCTCCCAGCACAAGCATAGCCAAGGCTGAGGTCTATGCTGCTGCTCATTAGCTTGGCTGTCTTGCAGTTGTTTAGTTTCAAGGTAACTTTCATTTTTCTTAGTGCTGTGCAGCATCCTTGTGTGGTGGCAGTCGTGTCTCATATAATCAGGCATGTTCACATTTGGTACCTTTTTTTTTTTTTTTTTTTACCATTTTGGAGGCTTCATTTTTTTGACTCCAGGTAAATGCAGATGCATTTGTTCTTTGGCCACTAACTCATGGGGCCTGTGAACTATGCAGAAAAATGGTAGAGTGACATTAATGTTTTTTTTTGTTGTTGTTGTTCTTTTTTTTTTTCACTTGTCAGTCTGCCAGCAAGAAATGGTGGGAGGGAGATGGGAAAGAGAGAAGAAAGCCCTCTTTGGAGGACAGCTGCGTTTTCTGGTGTATGTTTTCACATTTCAGCCTTTGATTACATTTCAGTGTGCAGCAGTAATCCCATAAATCCCTGTGTTTACCATTTAGAGCAGCAGTGGTGGCTGGCAACAGTGAACTTTAGAGAAGTAGGTTTTCATGTATTGCTTAATTGAGTCAAACCAATTAAATGCATGGCACTTTGTCACTACAAGGAAAAGCCATAAAAATAGAAATATAAAGCAAATACATCTTGGCATGATGATTTTTTTTGTTTGTTTGTTTTGCTCACTTAGAAGCCTTTGCAAGTATGAATTGAGAATAAAATTATTTACATTTACAAAAGTAAAAATTGCTTGAAAAGAGCTAGTGCATAGGTAGCAGAGTGCATCCGGCAGCACTGCAGATGGAGGCTGCTGCTGCAGGCTGAGTCATGATGTGCTAAAAATTTGTCTTAGGCTGATGTCAGTTAATTGATAAATTCCACATATTCATTTTTTACTGCTGATGCTCTATCAAACCAATAAAATATGTCTACAAGAATGTCTTCAGCTGGAAGTCTGTTTCCATTGTGAGTGCACTGTTGGAATCAGAATGTATTTCCCTCTTTATTTAAGATAGATCTCTTATTATAAAATACTGTCAGAGAAACAGAATTGCCACCCACCGAAACAAACATAAGTCATGGACAAGTGGGAATATAAATGGATTTAAAGCTGTAGATAAGAGATTTACTGTATTTGCTACATTCAGGCATCACTGCTGGTCTTCAGTCTGGGATGCAGCTATATCTTGGCAGAGCAGGTTACCTGGTGAATATCTCGCTTTAGCTTTGGACAGTAGGCAAATGTGAACATGCTTGTTGATATTGTGAACCCTGAGGTGTTACTGAGTCCCTTTCAGGACTGAGCTGATTTAAAGGTCTGATTCCTCCCTGCAGATAAAAAGCAGAGACCTGCAAGTGGCAGCTGCCTTGCTGCCTTCAGAGCTCTCATGAGTATTGTGTTATCTTTTATCCTGTGTTACAGAAATGTTGACTCCTTAGAGGAAAAGCCTTTTGCTGCAGTGCACACATGGTAACTTCACCTTCCATTTCCCCCTCAGCTGAAGTTCTGGCATGTCTGTTTTATTGCCTCCAATGTGAAAGATGCTGCCTGCAAATATGAGGGGCCAAAGGAAGAGAGTATGTGAATGGCAGACCTCCAGCAAGTACCCTGTGCTACAGCCTCGTCAGTCAGGGCTGCCTCTTGATCCTAGTTCAGTCTCAAAATATATCTAAAAATGCTTCTGGAAGATATTAGTGTCCCAGCCCTAGCTACAGTGTTTCCAGGTGTCATCCTGCCTCCACTGTCACCTAGTGCAGTGCTTGCTACAAGTAATGACTGATCTTAGATGTCTTGAATTTATTTAGTATTTAGACATGGCAGTGGCAATGTATCACATTAGCTTTCTCAGAATACCATCATAAAGTTGTAAGAAAAATTATATTTCTTCAAATTTTGGCGGTCCGTCAGTTACCATGGTGATGAGAGTGCTGTGCTTAGAATTCAATAGCCAGGTACAAGTCAAGCATCCCTGCTTCATGCAAGGACTTCAACAATACTGGAGCATGAGAGACTGTGTGTGGGCAAGAGCCTCAATAGGTCATCATGCCTAAGGACTTAAAATTCACTTTTGTCAAGACATTTGTCATTCCTTTAACTCATTAAATGAAAGGATTCCACTTGGGTTGGAAAGTTTGTAGGATTCCTTTTTAATTATTTTGGCAAGCTTCATAAATTAAGCTGTCTAAACACACTGCAGACTTCTCTCCACTGCTAATAGTTTTCTGCATGCTTCACGTGTGAAGGATTGTTTGCATTTATTCTTCCACATATTTCTTCTTTAAGCAGAATTCTAGTGTCTTTCTTTTTATTTTTCCCCCTTTTTCTACTCCATACCCCCCTCCCACCTCCCTCAATCTTGGTAGTATTACTGCTGCTGAAAATTTGAATCACTGTTTGAATCACTGTTCTTTGAGACTATTGGAAATATGTGCTTTTGGGTGACAAATTTGTTTTTCACACATGCAGCAAATATCATGTGGAAGAAATTATTCTGAGGAACAGAAGACAGAGAGCTGCAAGATTCAAAGTAATTTTCCACAAAACAGTAAGGATCGGTAGCTGACAGAAGTGGATTAATCTGGAATTTTAAATCTTAACCCTTTGATTTTTCAAGGTGAAATTTGGACTTAAATGTCTGAGTCAGACTGCACTACCACAAATCTAGATTTTTACTCCAGATGGGAAGCAATTGAGGAGCAGTTCCGATTTACTGGTCAGAATATTTTGTGATAAAAAATCTGCAAAATTTCTGGGAGCATTACTTCAGACAGACTTACTTTTCTTAGGAGTAATCGTAATACACTTTCTCACAAGCATATGCAAGATTTATGAACGCTCCCACGGAATTTAGAAAAGCTGCCTGCAGTCAGGTCAGGTCCTTTAGCACAGCCGTAATCCAGCTGCATTATTGCAGCACGCCTCTCACCAGGGTTGAGTAGGTCATTTAGAAAACCTAAGTACTCTGTGCTGACATTTAACTTTCAATTGTGACTCCCTTACCTTACAGTTTTTCTCTTGTGCAGAACACAATGGAAAAGACTACAGATATGATATTCCCAGTTTGGGAACTGGGAAGCACTAGGAAGCATCCCAGAGGATTCTCTTACAAATATTTCGCTGCACGGCACACTTCTGTGTTTATCTGTTGTTATACAACAAAGAGCCTGCAGTCCTTCATTTGCTTCACACCTTTGGAATTTCACTCAGCCATAACCTTAGGGACTGGCTGGGGTAAAGGGAGGACTTTGTTATGCTTTTAAGGGTTTTATTAACAATTTTACACTATGAAACTGCTGAATATCCTACCACTGGGAACTGTGGTTCTTTCTGTTCAGAAGTAATTTTGCGTAGGGTGGCTGAAATCTTTTCCTCTGCTGCCTCTAATAAATATTATATGCCTGACATTTGAGCCTTGCATCTCACAGTCACAGGGATACTTCTGACAGCAGAGCCTGAGGTCCTATTAGATGGAAAACCAACTGTGCTGGCATCTAAACTTGTGAAAACCTGTTCTCCACGAAGTGTATTAAAAATGACCACAGCATCCTGGCTGGGAGCAATTTCAGTAGCTCAGCTGATTTGCTAAAGCTCCACTTGGTTGATAGTACAAAATCTTGTCCACTAAATAACACAGCTTTGTTTCATATTAACAGTCCAGGATCTGGCTTAACTCTTTGTGATGCAGGAAGAATCAAACTCAGAGTATCACTCTTGATGTATGTTGTACATCTGGCAATTTAGCAGAATGAACACAACCCAAAAGCGCTAGTATATTTTTATATGGGCTTTAATAATTTGTTTATCCTTAATGTTGTACTTGTGTTGTTTTGTCCTTGTATTTTAGTTACACACTTTTGGAAAAAGTAGGAAGTATAAAAATCACACTTGGAATTTACTTGGAATGGCCTATCTGCCTCTGTGGTCAGGCTCAAAAACATCCTGTGCTCAAAACAGCACCAAAATTTTTCATACTTATAAGTCTGAATAAATATTTCCCTCTCAGAATTACTCTCTCCTTGGCCTCATGAGAAAAAAAGCCAGGTTTCTTCACATTCATACAAGTTATTTCTTCATAATTCATGTCAGGAGGCTGCATTTTTACATTTGGATACTCTAAGATGTCTTGCAGAGTCTGTCAGATGTCTGTCATGTCAGAGGCTTCAAGAAAGTAGTCTTAATCTGTGCAGAATTTAGACAAACTAGGGAGATAAAGACAAAAAAAAAAAAAAAAAAAAAAAAAAAAGGGAGGGAGGGTGAAAGATTGTGTGAACGAGTGCCTTGCTGCAGGGGTCTTAAGCTACCATGAGTCTATAGGGGAGCCAGAGACCCAGGGAGGAGAAGAGCAGACAGCTGAGAAATGAAGCAAGTGGTTGACTGTGAGCTGAAACAAAGGAGAGAGAAGAGAAAAGATGCCAGACTTAGAGACAAGGATGCTATTCCAGGTTCAGTGGGTGGAGTGAGAGAAGCCCAGTGACAAGGAGCTGAGAAGCACTAGTGGAACTTTTCTGCAGTACACATATCTCCCTGTTTCATCGACAGACACACACATATTATAAAACTGTGCGTGGGGGAACCACATGGTGGTTTCCTATATCTTTTAAAAAACCCATATGAAATATTTCATGATTTACCACCTGTCAGCTTCTCTAGATTTTTCACCTTTGCTTTTTCAGTTGTTGGAGGCAAATGTTTTCTATCATTTGTTGCTAGCTCTCTCTGCCCACCTTCAGCCTGCCCCCAGCAGCCACAGCAAGCTGATGTGGCCCTGGGCAATGCTTCACACCTGTCAGTGACAGAAATCCCCCTGTCTGCCTACGGACCATGCTTGACAGGAAGCGTGGCTTTTTGGTTCTTGGGAGAGCAATCTGTGAAGAAGAGTGTGGGCATGAGAAACAGGGAGGTGGGAAGCATGTCTGCTGTTTCTTAGGCCTGAGAGACTTGAGGGATCGTTCAGTCTGCACAGAGAAAACTTTCCATGACACCTAGATACAAAGCCCACGGAAAAGTTCTCTCCTGAGCAGGATTCATATCCTTTGCTTGAACTGTTTTTTCATTCCCTAGTCCTTTGTTAAATATGGCTAATGCTGAACATGTATGATGAGATATAACAGCAACAAAAAGAAATGGCTTAGACGTGATAAAAGAGGGGCTGAGTGTAGGAAACTGGGATTCCAGGGTGATGGAAATAGCTAGAGAGTCTGGACAGATTCAAATAGTTTCTTACACACACCCCACGATTGCTGATTGCAAATTATTTTCTTTATTTCATACAGCAGTTCTCCCCTTTACAAGAAAAAAGAATGTATTAATCTGTCAGACTAGAAGGTATCATAATAAATCTAACACATGCATAGCATATTTACAGCTCTATATGTGCCATTGTTGACGGATCTGGACAAGCAGCATGTTAATTACTGTTCTCCAGTGAGGTTAGGAGGAGAAGAATCATTAAAGGAAAAGTCTCTGGCATAATAAAAAATTGTGATCGTCTTCTCCGTTCTTTCTCAGTATGCCCATGGACAATAGGGTGGTTCACCTAATTTTAAAAAATATTATATATTCTATTGTACATTTCCTTACTATCATTCTGTAAGAACCATTTTCAGGAAGAATAAGGATGAATAAGACATGTATGAGTTCTCACTAAGGCAAGGAACATTTGAATTAAAATGCAAAATAAATTATATTAATTTGGATATTATTCTATCATTTAGTAGAGGTTTTTTAATTTGCTTCTCTCTCCTTAAAATTATGTATTGAATTTAATTAAGTGCAGCACAGATTTATGAGTCAGTACAATATGAAGATTTTTTTTTTTTTTAAAGCAAGATTATTTGTTCCTTGGATGAGTTTTCTCAAACGTGTTGTAATTATATGCCTGGGTTACTGCTGGCACAGCAGAAAGTTCACTCATATACAGCAACCGCAGATAGGCAGGATGTGCTTTTCGTGGACTTGATGAAATCTATCAGTCCCCATAGCCATGCATCTCCACCCACCTGCATCTGTTGCTTAAGCAATCTTCATTGATGTTACGTCTTTAAATTACTCATTGTGGCACTAATACTTTTAGATACATACATGATATATCTCAAATATCCTATAACCCTAGCATACTTTGCACATTTGTCCAGACTCTTCTACAATTCTCTTTACTTATCTTTTCCTTCATGAAAAATACAAGAATTTCTATTTGTCTAATTTTCTGTTGATACAAATGGCTAGCATATCTGTGAAATCATGCCCATCAATAGCAACCAAGAAATTAAGTCATTGAATTTACGCAGTAATAGAGAGAAAAAATAATACCATTGGTAAAAATTAGTTTTTTGACCTTTTCTGTGTACAGATTTTCTGATAGGTGGTGCATTAAAGTTAATGAAGTAGCTAGTTTGTCAGTGATGGATATATAGTCATTAATCCATGAAACTTTAGATTATTTTTGTAAATTGAGAGATAATAAGGGAACTAATTAGGTCTATTTCATGTGTCTGGCTCAGTTGAGAGAAGAGCTGTCATTCCTACAAGTAAGGGGCAGGTTATTTGTGTTCTGTATGCCTGTACATAATCTACATAAATAGACCTTTATAGAACTACAATTGTTTGAGCACAGCCTGACCCTGCTGCACCAAATTCAACAGAAAGACCCCAGCTGAATCAAATGAAGTGAGAGGAAGCACAACCTTGCTTTTAGGGCTTCCCTGATCCTCCAATGACTGTAACACATTGAAATAATTACTGATTGATGGGGTCTGAGCCTTAGAGTAGTGTAGCTGCAAACTATGTATTAAAGAATGCTTTATTATGCTCATGGTAAAGTTATTCCTTTGGGTTTGCATTTATGCAACGTTTAATAGGATAGTTTTAATTCATATGTACGGGGACTTAAAAAAATAAATAATTTAATATTCTTCTTTTATTTTGACGAAAGTAAAAAAATATATAAAATTCTAGTCCAAATTCAACCTATGGCAGCCTTCTCGTTGGTTTCAAATGGGCTAGAATTTCACCTGCAGCAGGTTATTTACCAAGTAGAAATATTAGGTTTCCAAATGGATGCTACATTGTATCATGAGATAGGGATCTATCTAAGAAGATGCTATGTTTCTCTAGACTTCAATTTTTGCCACAATTTCTAATAAAGCTATGTGAAAATTTCATAAAATCTATGAAATTTGAGGCAAATTTATTTCAATTCCTTAAAATGGGGTGAAAGAAGAAGTAATAATATCAGACAGTTTGTGGAAGCCGAGGCTGTTTGGGATTTTAGTCAGAAATCACAAGAGATGTCTGAGATCAAAATCAATTTTTTGATCAAACTTGGTGGTTTCATCTGAATTTCATGTTCCAATCAGAGATTCATTCAAACTCTAAGTATAACTGAGAGAGAAAGGACAGCTATCGAATGATACTGAATGAAATTTTGCCTTAAATTTTCCAAGCTGAAATGTCTCATTTGTTGTGTGCTATTGCTACTATGGCTACTTTTTAATAACAGTTCACACTATTGCTTTGCTTTCTTTTTACTAACAACCTTGGTGAGAAGATGAGGACTGACATATTGTTTTGGAAAGCATGAAAATGTGTGGGTATGATAGAGGCATATGTGAGAGAAAGAAATGGGAGGTAGTAAGTAAATCAAGCATGAATATCTTAGATTCTTCCTAAGAAAAAGAGGAAGCGCATTCATATTTTCACCTTCAATTTAGGTCAAAGGATTAGGAGAAATGAAGTAGATGTTTGTAAGGAAGGTGAGAGAATTCGTGATTATGACATACCACATGTAAGCTTTTAAAAATGAAGATTACAGTTTTCTCTACCTTTGTGGCCTTGCCTGTTAAGTGACTAGTTGCTGTCATGTGTTTCATGTATTTTTAAAAATATAAAAATAATCATGCATAGTCTATAAGCCTTCAGAGTTATGTTCTGGTGCATTAGCCATGGGAATTCACGTCTTCCACAGCAGAATTTTTTTTCAGTGAGTTTAAAAATATATAGTTTAAAAAATATAAAATGTTTCCTGCAACTTATGTTTTCAGCTTCACAGATTATAAAGGGAGAAGAGAGATGTCTGCTTGTCCAGTCTGATCTCCTGTACACCATAGGTCACAGTATCAATTTCTCTTTGCAGCAGAGCATAACTTCTAGGAAGTGAAGGTATAAAGGTATTAAATAACTTTTGGTGAGCTGCCAAGCTTATGTAATCTCACCATGAAAAATATTTCTGGTCAGATTTTGTGTAGTCTTAATCTCTTTACCTGCCAGACTGAGGTATCTCTATAATTGCATTCTTACTGTAAACTTCACTGTAGCATGGAACACTTTCATTTCTCTTTGAGTTTATGGTACTAAAACTTCTGAATTACCTTGGGAAGACATCTGAAAAATACAAAGCTAGTAGCTGGGAGGCTGACTAGCATCACATTCATTGACTCTGGAAGTCTGGTCAGCAATACTGCAGGTGTTTTAGACCTTGAGCAAGGCAACATCATGACCTACTTCAAACGCCTCTTGGATGATTAAAAGAGGATTTAAAAGTTGGTCTTCTGTTTCTGTTCTAAATCTGTCCATATATACATATGCGATCTTCTGCCCCAAATCAGCTTGTCTGTGTGGTCATATCTTTTAAACTGTGTATAGAGAGAGACTGAAAAATAATTTTAAAATTTTAATTGCTTTATGGTAATTGTTCAACAAATGAATTTGTGAGCTAGTTCCAGGAGGAGGCTGCATGCCTGATAGGGATAAAGGCAAAGACATTTGCACAGGCATAGTATGTGAGGGCTTCAGTAAATTTTTGCATCCAGGGCCATGAGAATGAGATCCCTGGAAATCCTTGTGTAAGCTGGAGCTCTCCAGAACATCAGTTCAAGTCTGAAGTGGAAATTCTTAGTCTCAGGTTTTTGCAGCAGAACTGATCACATCTGTGCAGGGAAGCCAGGGCTGGGGCTGCCATGCAGCCCATGAAGGAAGGAGACTGAAGGCATTAGCACCCTCAGGGTACACTGAGTAATAGAATATTGCCCCTTCTCAAATGCCGAGGCAATTCAGCAATTTTACTGTAATTTGAGTCACAACTGTCAGAGTCCTAAGGAGCATATTGTGTTTCAGAATCAACATATGCTGGCATTTCCAAAATGAATTTCTCCTCTCCCCTAGGATTTTCACTTTATAGGAATCATGAAATATCAGAATTTCCTCTCTGTTGTTGACTCTGTCTCGGGGAATCTGGATCACCGTTGCTGCAGTTGCCTGTACCTTCTCTCATCTTCGGTGCTTTCAAAGGTGGAGAAATCAGATTTCATGCAACATGAGGTTCGCTATAGGGTTATAAAATGGCATAATAGTATTTTCTTTTTTATTCTCTCTTCCTTTCTAAAAATTTCTAACATTTTATTTGCCTTTTAAAATGCTCCTGAGTAGCAAGCTGATGTTTTCATGGTACAATCTATTATAACTCTGAGATAGATTTCTTGAGGGGTAATAGCTAATTTAGACTCAGTCACAGTGTATGTCTAGTTAAGATTACTATTCCATGTGTGTTACTTTACATTTATTGACACTGAATTTTGTCTGTAAGTTTATTGCCTCATCACTTTATATCATGAAATTCTTGTGCAAGTCTTTGCAGTTTGGTTGCCTTTTTACTACCTTGAATCACTTGTAATCAGTACCAAATGTTGCTAGAGCTCTTCTCCAGATAATTTATAAAAATATTAAATAGTGTAAGCCTCAAGGCAGAGTCTAGAGTCTTCATCTGAAACCTTACTACTTATCCCTGCTTTAGTTTCCTATCCTTTTAATCTGCTATTAATCCATAACAAGACATTCCATGGCCTTTTACAAACCTTTGGTTAAAAAAGCCTACTGAAATCTTCTAGAGAATCTAACTACAGAATATAACTAGCTTCTCCTTGCCCTGCTGAGAACTCAGACATGTCTCTGTGGTATGACTTCACTGTACAAGGAAATGTGTTGACTCTTTTTTATTAGAACAGGTTTGTTCCTGTGTCTATGTCTTTCTGCTGCTGGAGCGGGGCCAGAGGAGACCATGAAGATGCTCAGAGTCTGGAGCACCTCTCCTATGAAGCAAGGCTGAGGGAGCTGGGCTTGTTCAGCCTGGAGAAGAGAAGGCTCTAGGGAGATCTCATTGTGGCCTTCCAGTACCTAAAGAGAGCTGTTAAACAGGAAGGGGAGCAACTTTTTACATGTTCTGGCAGTGACAGAACAAGAGGGAATGACTTTAAACTAAGAAGGGGGAGATTTAGGTTAGACGTCAGGAGGAAATTCTTTACTCAGAGGGCAGTGAGGCCCTGGCCCAAGCTGCCCAGAGCAGCTCTGGGTGCCCCATCCTTGGGGGTGCTCAAGGCCGGACTGGGTGGTCCCTGGGCAGCCTGATCTGATGGGGGGCAGCCAGCCCATTGCAGGGGTTGGGGCTGGATGGGCTTTAAGGTTTTGTGATTCATATAACAGTTCAGCAGTGTTATATTTAAGATTCATGAGGATCCTGTGTCCTCTGATTTGTTACTATTCCTTTTACCAGTTTTTTGATGCCTCCCTTCTCCTATTACAAGAGTGATAACAAACAAATCCTCCGGTATATCCCCAAAGGCTGTTGAGTCTAAGTACCTGCACGTATCCCAGCTACAGTAACTTATTAGCTTTTCTTCTATGGCATTATCCTCCTTGAATGCTCCCTTTCTATTTCTGTTATCACCTGGTCCTGCAGAAGGACAGATAGACTACATGCTTTGGCACTTGTTTAAGGATTTAAGGATTTATTGTTAGCTTTGGGATCCTCTGCAAGTTGTTTCTCAGGAAAAGATCTCAAGATCTCTTTTTATTTCCTTATTTATTTATTTATTTATTTATTTTTACATATAACTTGCGAGATAATTTTTTCTTTTGCGTTTCCCTTCTTGGAGATATTTGCAATACTTGAAGCATATTTTCTTGCTTCTCATAGACTCTGTTATTGAAACATGTTGGCCTTCTTGAGCTTAGTAAAGCTTTTTTTTTTTTCGTACGTTGCATGCTTTAGCTGATGTCGTTATATAATCTGCCACCTTCAAAAATGTAACTTCTTGGGCTGTTTCTTCTGAATTCCCTTTTTGAAGCTAAGAACAAGAGATTTTTAGTTAGTTTTCTCCTGTATGATATCCTACTACATTGTGGGACTTTTCTGTAATACTAGACCTTTGAAAACAATATTCTGAATAAGGATATAAGCATCATTCAGGATGAAATCAACAGTTATGTTTTAAGAGTTAGTTTTTTTCTTTTTCTTTTTCTTTTTTTCTTGTGGGTTCCCAAGTAGATACTCCAAAAAGCAGATGCTTTTGTTATCTAAGAATTTTGTCTCTGTATTACCTACACTGACAAGTATCCAGTTTATTTGAGCGAGGTTGAAACCTTATGTTATTAATTTTTGTCCTTGAGGTTGCTCTTCACAGTCATTGTCATCTTTCTGTTTAATTAGTGGCATAAACTTGCCACTGTCCTTTTGTTGCTGAGGACTGGTATCACATAGTGATTCTGTTCCTTGTTGATATGTTTAATTTACTTACCAAAATTAATTCTGAGCTTTCTTTAGCAAACAGACTGTATATATTTGTTCTGGTTGCTTATTCTTAGGCTCAAATTTAGGACTTCTTTGTTGCAACTTTTCTTTGATGCTTCCTACTGGCATTTTGATTTTTGTCCTATGCTTTGCTGAAGGATACAGATGGACTATATGACCTCCAACTATCCCTTCCAGATGTATTTTTTTTCCTTTAAATTCATATCTAAGTGAACAGATGCAAGTTCTGTAACCTTAACAAAGTATCAGATCCATATTTTTTCAGCAGTTGAAGATTGGAGCTCCTCAGAGATATTCTATTGAAATACCAGAGAGAAGGATTCTGATGTACGTATTACTACTATTAGGACAGATGCACAGAAAGGCCTTTTCTTCTCTCCAAATTCCCTGTAATAGTCAGCCATAACTCCAGTAAAGTAGACAACTAGTATTTGCTTTAAGAAATATGATTTTTAATTTAATGGTCATCACAGTATGTTCAAAGTCTTTTAATATACTGTCTTTGGTTAAAGTATTTCCTACACCAAGGTGCAACTTGGCAGAATTCTTTCAATCATTTTAGAACGGTCAACAGGCTTGGAAAATATAAAAGAAAAACTCACACTCCAAAAATATCTGTAAGGATAGCTGAAAAATATTTTTTTCTTGTATATTTGCTGGTAAAGATTGTGCTACTCAACAGCACATTCAGCACATTTATAATTCTTGCAGTTGTTGGGTAAATATGCAGCCTAGGTTAAATAGAGTATTTATGAATCCTAAAGCAATACCCTTCTGCCTAAACATACCATGAAAACACTTTGGCTTTCACTCTGTATTTGTCTAAAATAGTAAAAGTGGCAGTCATGCCGTACTTTATTCCACTTGCATTCAACACGATGTTTGCTAAGAATAGGTGAATATCATTGTATAAAAAGTAGCATAATGGCATGTGACTGTATTTTCAATGAGGGAGGCAGTATGTGATTGTACTGTCAATGAGACTGCTGCCTCACACTTTGTTATGCAGTCCTGCTTTCATGAAATCAAAATCTGGATGCCTTATCGCACCAAACAAATATTGTCACAGTGTATCTTCATTGCACGAAGCAGTATTTAAGACTTTCTAATCACATTACAAATGACCTTGATAATTCCACATGGTGTTGATAGTGAGCAATAGACTTCAGGATATATTTTCAAAATATCCATTACGTAAAGATACAGACATATATATCTGTGAGGTATGCAGAATCCCTGATCTGAGTTGCAGAATGATGTAGATGAAAGCACTGACAATGTTACTGAACAGTTAAATAGGAACGTTAGCACCATCAGTTTGACATTAAATATTTCATATCTGACTTCATATTTTCCTTCATAATGTCAAACTAATAATCTAATTTAGTATCCCGGGTACAAGTCACCACAATATAGAGATAAGTGTATATGCTTTTGAGTTTGAAGATATTAGGAGATACGTTAACAAAAAATGAGAGTGGAAGAAAGATGTAAATAATAAGACAGAAACATAATACTAAATGATGGAAAGAAAAAATGATATAAAATCAAGAGTTTCAGAAATTAATGCACGTGGGAAAAATAAAGTGAACTATAAATACGTAACAGTGGACTCTGTATCCTCTATTATTGTTCAGGAAAGAAATCGCGGAGTCAATGTGGACATCTCTCTAAAGAATCACTCAATTTCTTTGCAATAAAACAGAATTTGAAGCATTATTCATATAGGAAATGAAAGCAAAACTGAAAACATCACTACAGCACCATGCGTTCCCCATTTGCTCATATCTTGATGTGTGCTTCTGGCTCTGCCCTCATAGTGATGACAAACCCAGCACTGAAAATACATGGAGAAGGCAGGCTAACATGGATAGTCAGCAGCACTGAAAAGTTTCTCATTAGGAAGGTACCAAATGGGCTGGAATTCTTCAGTCTAGACAGGGGAAATTGGGGAAATATGACTGTTGTCTATAAATTCATGTATGATGTGAAGATGGCGTATAGGTCATAAACATTTGTTGTTCGCCGTAACAGAAAACCACAAGTCCCTTAAGCTGTTAGGTAGAAGATTTAAACAAATGCAAGAGTGTGCTTTTTGTACATGCTCAGTTGCAAAATTAATTACTGCAAGTTTTTGAGTACAAAATTGTAAATAGGTGTAAGAAAGGATTAGGTGGATTACTAGAGCATAGACACAGCGATGATGATTACATGTTATTGCCTGGTTGCAGCCGCTGTTTGGCTCAGGAAAACCCGAACTGTTGATACTTGCGACCTGTGAGTATATCACAAGTGGAAGTATCACTCCTTTTTATTGTATGCTCCCTCCTGCCCAGTCACAGCTGGAGTCAGAGTTATACTAAAGCTAAACTAACATTTGGGCAGACCTAGTAAGAAGTTCTGATGTTGTAGCCTAGAAAACTGGTGTGCAGTGACCAGACAAAGAGGGTTATAGGATTTTTATATGCTGCTGACTAATGGAGAATTCCCAGGGTCAGTGGATCTAAACCAGGGAAGATACCAGTTGGGTGGAAAATCTGGTGTGTCTGAGCTCTGAACCACTGGTCATCAAGTTCTGTGTTCATTTGCAGTGTGTAGGTATGAAATGGCTGTACTGCTTGAGTCTCTGGTACTAGTTCCATCCTACCACTCATGTACACATTTCTCTGGTTTTTGTCTTGGATTGTAAGCTTTTTGGAGCAAAAATACCCTCTCCCCAAACTGAAATATCTTTCTGAGTACATTGACTGATTTTTGGCCAAAGCCTGAAGATCTCACTGTAGAAAAACCATGTGGTTTGATGATTTGTCTACTGCTGAGGGAGCAGTTTCTGAGGGATTTGGACATAACTTAAGCTCTCCTCCATCTCCTCTCCTTGTCATGCCTGTCACACCCCCTGCTTGTCCGAGTGGCTTGTCCAAGTGGCTGGTGGCAGCATGTCCTGGGAGGTGCCAGCCTCCTGGCCAGCAACCCCTGTGCGGCGATAAGCTGGGTTTTTGTCCTCTCATAGCTATAGCTTTTCGTGAAATACACAGAAATTTGTAAGTCTGAGACCTTTAGCCTTCTGTCAAATTGGCTGAAGTTGTTCAACAGGTTCAAAACATGCTCGAGGGAAAATAGCGAATAACAGATGGCCAGGCAACACAGCATATGCCACTTTTCTTAAAGAACCAGGCTAAGAATACACCATTATCATAGACTTCAAGAAGGAAGGCAAAGAGTGGCAAGAAAACTATACATTAGAAAGGCAAGAATGGACTATGTGATACACACTTCTGTCTCTGCATGGTCCTTCAAATTCTATGGGAAGAGCCTCCTATTTGTACATTTCTTTTGGAACTGTGCATTTTCACTGATTTTGTTGTTTCCATCCCTTAGCTCTGAAAAATGTTGAATCTTTCCGTCTTGGTCTTACAGAACATATCACATTGGGATTCATCACCGGTAACTGCCACTAGGGAACAGATGGAATTGGAAGTTAGCTTCATTTAATTACGCTATACAGCTAATAGCTTTAGTCATAAATAGCGGGTTAAAGGTCTCCTTCTTGAAAACTAAAAAGTGAGATGAGTTGAATTTTTTTGTTGTATTAGTGTTCATATTTTTCACTGATCTGCTTCTCTCTATTCCCTGGTCATATAAAGGTGGACAAAGTATTTTCTCTTCCTCTGCTGCTCTTTGTTGCTGCTGTTACAGAGTGGCTCTAACTGTCATAGTATTTTAGTTGGAGGAGGGCAATCTGCAGCAAACACAATCTAAAAGCTTCTGTTTGTTTTACTGCATCAGTTTTATTTGTGAGATCGAGTTTTTGTGAAATAAGTATGGTTGCTCATAGTGGAGTAAATCATGCATATTAGAAACGTAATTTAGGAAGAATTTCTGTGGTTACAGCAAAAAAGAAGTGATCATCTTACACCCACTCAGAGACGGTTAATATCCCTAGATTTTTTAGTATCAACAAATTAATTAAAACTATCACCTCATCATTTTTAATTTTGGGAAACTGCTTCGTCCCACGAGATTACGTAAAGTATTATGAAAGGTGTTAACTACAGCACTTCAGGATGATACCATGCTGCACACAGAACAGCCAAGAGCTTTCTCAGTTCACAGTGTTAGTAAATAGATTAAGATTAAATAGCTTAAAACTTTCAGTCTAATATTTTTAATTAGCCTATAATGAAAAAGTTTATAATATATAACTACTCCTACATTCATTTTGTATACGGACACTCCATAACTGGGGAAGCTAGGTACTAGTAAAGGACTAATTGCATGAAAGCAGAATACATGACCAATGCTTATACACACACAGAGCAACGTTGCTGTTTCACACAATACTACTGTAGAATAAAGGAAATGGGCTTTGCTGAGTTCCCTGAAGCAGACAAAATACAGTTCTCTGGCACAAAGTCTGTCTAGAGAAACTGGCAGATGCTGCCTTAAAAGTTGGAAGCAAGGAAGGTCTAATTAAATATTTGTGCATTTAAACTCAAACATTATATTTCATATGATCCTCTTGAAAATTGAAATATTTCTATTTACTGTGTTAAATTTTCTAAAGTTTCTTTTGTACGAGACATGTGGAAAAAAGTAATAAACAAGCATCTCCAGAGCGCTGGAAGACACAAATGCTATTGCTCTGCTTACCCAGGCACATTCCCTGATTGCATTTTCTTTAATTTTCATGTATTTTTGAGTGTTGCCTTGCAATTTAGTCACAGAATCTGATCCTGGTCTCCATCCCATTGGCTTCTCTCTATATTTCTGTGAGGAGGTGTCAATGAATACAGATTCTGATGTGAGTCTAGTTAGGCTGCTAGTGCTGCCAACTCCAAATCTGCAGAATCATGAAAGATGTATGGAAAAGGTTAATTCTTCTTTCAGGGCATTTATGATGAGAAATTATATTTCACTTGTAAATCCATTTCCTTTCCCAGTATTGAATATGCAAAGTTTAGTGTCCAAGTAGATTTTCATTGTAGTTTCGAATGCAGTGTTTTTCAAATTCGCTAAGGTACTAATTTCAGGATATTGGATGAGACATTTTTTAATGAATTAGGAAAGCGAACTTCTTATACTATGAGAGTGTTGCAATAAAACAGATTTCTATTTTCAGAGTGATTTGGAATGTGATATGCAAAACACTCGCATAGATGGCATGGCTTTGCCTCTATTCTGCAAGATAATTTACACAGTTTCAAATAATTTCCGCCAGATCTTCAGATCTATCAGACAGCATTGCTATTTATAAAGCTACTGTAAAGTAAATCACATGCCCATCATATTAGTAGATGTATATTAAGGTGTATAATGCAAGGATAACAAGTTCATTGTGTACCCCATTATATATGTTAGTAACACTAGGAGAGCAATAGTAGTTAAAGAGAATCAAAGCGCTTCAGTACATATTTTTTATTCCTCTTGATGTTTAGCAAAGCAGCATTAGTATCAAGCCTTATACTGGTGCTATTTAACATTCAATTTACTGAGTTCATATTTCTTTATTAATTACATAGTTCAATTCAAGGGGCAACTATTACATACACTAATAACTTAGGCATCCGTTTCACTTAGAGCAGAACATCAAAAAATCATGTGTTGTAGGATTACATCCACTCTCTACAGTCTTTGATATTGTCAGCTTCTGAAAACAAAGGCTAGTCAGCTAAATTGACTCCTTTATTCCTCCCTGGGGGAACTCAACTAGAAAGAGAGCTAGGGCTGTTAGCATTTAGCCTGTGAAGACTTTAATAAAATATTTTGATTCCCTGAGAAATTTCATTTTGACAAAAATGACTCAGATGGGGGTTAATGGTCTAGTGGTGGAATTAACGTACTACTGTGCTGGGTTAGCGGCAGATAAGAATAGTGCCATCAGGCGTGGAGCAGCTGTATGTAATTGGGATAGTGCAGCAGGTCAGTAGATGTTGTAGCAGATACTGATTTATCAATACTGAGAAGAGGAAATTAAGAAATTCAGCTTAATTTGGGAGCTTAGGATGTATAAGGGCGCCTTGCTCTGTCACAGCATTGCAGTTGCACATGCTCTGCGCATTTCTGTTGCATTGATGTTTTCAATGTGTGCCGTGCTATGGGTGAGCCTTGGCTGCTTGGGAAAGTGTTAACAGACATGGATTTGTCTGCCCATATCCCACAGGCTGGTGGTTCAACGTGCCAGGTATGACTCTGCAGATGCTGAAAGAATAGAGTAGTAAAGGAGCTGAGGGGCATAGTAATAAAATAGAGTATTTTGAAATTGTGTCTTTTAAATTCATTGTACATGGTGAAAACAGGTGTATGTATTTCAATATCTAAATTTATGACTACTCTAGAAACTATGGATTGGATCTTATAGGCATTACACAAGTTACATGTGAGAGGCAGGAGACTGGTGGGCTAGGGAGGGAGAAAATGAGAGACAGAAAAAGCTTATGAGGTAAATATTTTTGGTTTTGATATAAAGCTGATTGTGGCTGATTATGTTAAAGATTTGGAGAGGCACTGCATGAACAAGAATGCCTATGTCTTTGATGCTGGTGAAGTCAGAAATGAACATATAGAGGTATATAATTTTGCTTTAGATTAAGGCTACCATATACCTCTGGGCAAGATAAAATTATCTTTGTGTCTCATTGTATGCACAAGTTTCTTTGTTTCACTTATTAGGCAGTAGTGCACTCTTTCATTACTCAGTTTTTCTGACCATCAGGGGAATGGTTGAAACACCTTCATCACCTTTTCTTTCTTTTGCTTCAGGCCGTTAGCCTGTGTATTGCAGATAGCAAGAAAAATAGCGTAGTCATAGACAGCACTTTGTATCAACAGGGTTGAGGTGAAATAAGATGCTGGAGGCAGAAAGCGAGCTTTAGTTGGGAATATTTTTGAAACAAGAAAGAACAGTGCTTCTCATGGCTATTATGGAATAGCTGAATAGTTTTGCTAGAAAGCTCTCCAGAAACTCATTATTTTTTTTTTCACATCATTCATAGGTATCAGGTTTTTCGTACACTTCTTTCATAAATAGGAACAACATGGAAGTGTAACTTTCTTCTTAGTATAGAGTTTTTCTTAAGTTTAAAGTTCAGCCCCTGTGGGAATGTGGAGAATATTCTGTGTTTTTTTTTTAATAAAATATCACAAATCATTTGAAAACCAGATTTCTGTGAAAAAGACACACTGAAAATGGTGTGAAACCACTAGAATGGCACAAATGTATCAGAGGGGAGAGTTTAAACCAGAGCTTCTTATCTTCCCAGCAAGTTCATTATAATAATACATTATTCAGTCTTGCTTTACTGGGTAAAAACAAAACACTACATTATGGATAATGGAAGACAAACGTTGCCCTTTCTGGTACGTGCAAGTATTCATTTGGAATGACTGGTTGTGTGGATCTGCACATTTCACAACATCAAGTTATTTATTTATTTTACAAAAGCAATATATAAATTACTTACATAAATGGTGTTTCCATAGCTGAAGTTTCTTTTGGCCTCTTCAGAAGTCCCCAGATCTTCTACCTGGGCATCACAGTCCTAACCTCCATATGTGATGAGCAAATTCTGAGCTCCTGAAAGGGTATCCTCAGTTCCCTCCAGAGACTTGACTTAACTGCAGAGCAAGCATGCTCAAACTGTAAAATCTTCTGTAGTCATGTATCCTCAGGGAAAGCAGCATTAGATGAGGACAAAGCTGCAAATTTGACTTTTTATTACCTTAGTTTTGGTGTTCCTGTCACACTCCTATTGTTAATTGACTGTAAGTTGTAATTTAATTTCCTCCCTCAACCTTGGTCTGTCTGTTTAGCTTTTCTGTATTTAGTAAAGGCCCATTAATCCATACTATTGGCTCAGAAGTCCATCAGTATAGCAGCAACAAAGACAACTTTGTTTCTGGTCTATACAGCATCCTGATAACCTATGTGTGATTATTCATGTGGGGATCATACATCTTGGCTCTCAAGGAGTGTGAGTGAAATTTCCCAATCTTATGGGATTCCTTCAGTTAGAAGTACACTGACTCTTCTGTGCAGCCGCTCTGTCTGGTTAGATATATAAAGACAGTATACATGTGTCACTTCCAGTGTAGCTTCATGCTAAGAGCCAGTCAGAATTCTGGTCTTCTGCGGACATTTCAGGAAATCTTAGCTCTTGAGTGTAATCTATACATCTCCAATCAATAGATCTCAATAGTTCCCAATTTTGAAAAGTCTGCAGTTCTTAGCAAAACGAATACTCATTGCCCATTGCTCAGTTGCTATTTAAGATGTGTATAGCAACTTTTAAGGAAAATCTATTGATGTAAAAAAGAAACTTTTCACAAGTTTTTTCTTCATTGCACTGGAGATTTATTTGTAAGTGAATACAACACAATGATTGTAGTTCCGGGAAAGCTTTAGATTTTGGATAACATTGCAGAAAATTGCAGTGTTTCCTAGTAACCCACCCATGCTGCAGAATATTTGATGTCATAGTTTTCAACATTGCATTTGGAATGGGTTTAGTTTACAAAGATACAAATAGATGGAAATTGCTCGGAACAGCTTTGTTTTGGCAAAGCAGCAATTCTGCTGCTAATAAAAAATAGAGTTTTGCGTTTGTAAATTGTCTCTTCAAACAAATCTGTAAACTGTTTCACATGGGGAAGTTTGTTTTAAAATGATGAAAAAGTAAATGATTCACCCTAAAGTGATTCATATTAGAAGGTTTTTGCAAAGCGGTTGTCACGAGCAACTAATCTGAATCATCTGTAACAGCTTCTGTCGGAGAGGCAAGGTTGCTAGCTCTCTCTACACAACAAGAAGCAGAATAGTTGCAGTATGATTAGAGATCTCTTAAAAGCGTCAGAAAAAATCTGACCAATGATTCTGTTGATCTCAGACTGATGAATTATCTGACATTAGTTGCAATCAAAAGACAACAATAAATGAAAATGATATTTCTGAAGTAGAATGTTCAAGTTATTCCTACATCCAGATATGATCTTAATTTACAGTTTCTGATTGCTCTGTCACATTGTATTTTTTTTTACCTTGAGTGCAGTGCAGTGACTGGAGAGCAACTGATTTCTTCCAGCCTCCTTATGTTGAATGCAGCAATAGAATTCATTCAATGCCAGTCAATAAACCCGGAATTGGCTCTGTAGATTGATGTGCCTCTCTTAGGATAAGTTCCATTTTGAAAAGTGATTTAGACACTTTCAGAGCTTCTTACTGAGCCTTACTTAGGCCTTGCAGTGGAGTGCTATGCATAAACACATCGAAAGCAGAAGCATGAATTCCTCACAAAGGCAAATTGCTCTTGTAAGGCCACTGTGATATTCTGAGGTATTAGCATCACCAAGGAGAGGGAGTGTGTGTCAGTCCTATAGTGAGTGGCCAAAAGCTGAGTTAACTTCAGGCGACATTTACTCTCAGATTCAGCTTTAGGCAATTTCTGAAGAAATCATCTCAAATAATCACTCAAAGCCACAGCCAACCATAAGCAGGACCGTGTAAGGGAAACTTGGGTGCTGCTGGGAGCACCACATTCCCAACAGCTCCATCCTGGCACAAGTGACACGGAGAGTGATGAGGCGCTACTGTCACCAGCGTCTGCTCTGTGTCCACTGCAGACCCACACCGTGTGGCAGACAAGAGCCTGGCCTTGGACCCAAGCCCACCTCGTGTGTGCAGCCTGCTCCTGAGGGAAAAACACGCACCTAGGAGTGCTGCTTCTGTGCTTTGTTGTGCCCAACAACTGTGTTGTAATTCTCAGAGCATTACCCAGCAAAGAGGTTACGTGTTGTGTTTGGGATTCCTCCTCTCCTCATTTTGGCATTAGTGAAAGGCATCTACTTTTCCCCCTGTATCTCTTTGGAAGTGTAGATGTCTATGTCTTTCACCATAAAGTTGACTTTCCACAATATGTCAAAAACATTAAGGGTATTAATTCTCCTTGGTTTGTTTAATCCCAACAGCTGGTGAATTTCCACCTTCGTCCTCTAAATGATTCTTTCTTCCACACCCTTGTGTTAGTTTTTCTTTTCCTTTATGAATAAACTCATAACTATTCTGAATTCTTACTTTTTTGCTAACTGGTCCTTCTTTAAGTTTCTTTTCCTTTTTTTAGATGTTGACATCTGAAGGTAATTTTCCTCTTTTCTTCTTATCCCCGCTGTGGTTTCCTTCTCCCTAGAACTGCCTTGCTTTTTTATTTTTCCTTTTACCCTTATAGATCATTGCTGAGTCGTCCTCCCCCTGTTCTCGCTGGTGCCTGGGAGCGGGAGCTGCACAAAAAATTCAGTATAAGTGGTGCTATTTCTGGACACTGCCATCTGCCAGGTTTTACTTCCATTTCAAACAAACTTTCTGTTTAGTTTCATCTATCATTTGGAGGCACATCTGCTTGTGAATGCTTGGTGATTACTGGTGTGCAGCACACACCTGTACCCAGATATATAAAGGAAATAGAAAGAAAGAGCTATACATCCCCAGCTTGTTAGCTATAAAACAGGTTAGGCAGGAAACGGGGACTCTGTTATCTTTGCTTGTGCAGATCTTTATTTTATAAACAACATTTTCTCAAAGGAGTAATAAAGACCAAACACAGAAGAAGGATTACCAAGCTCCTCTCAGAGTGAACCTTTGCCAATAACAAGTTTATCAGGGCAGTGCATGTGCAGGGGGCTTGGCATAGTGTTAATTTGTCGCCACCACCAAATTAACTATGCTCTATTTTGTTTTCTTTCCAATTCTACATCCTTGATTACACATTCATAAAACTGTCCTTCCTTCCAAGCATAAATACAACTGCTTTGAAAATATAATTGTGTGTGTTTATCAAGCACCTAATTTGTTTTACTTGCCAGCTACTAATTACATAGGAAATATAAATGAATTGCAGGTCATATATTCATTTTGAAATACTAACAGAAAAACTTTCCAAACCACAAAATTGAATGTAAATTTCAGCATGGGACACACTACATGCAGTACCGTCTCCAGCATTAGTAGTCAAAGGAAACAAACATTTGAGCTGATAGCACATTTAAATTTGTCAAAACACGCTGAGGGATAAGTGTGTATTCTGTTTAAATGAATTGTTTTGGAAGGCTAGAGAGCTTTCTCCCTCGTTAGTTTCCACATAATCTGAGTCTGTTACTGCTAGAACTTGTTTATAGTACAGCTGAGAAAACCAAACGCAAAACAGACTGAGAACACAATAGGATTTGGTTTTATCCACCATGTTGTTCGTTTTACATCTCATCCATTTTCTGAAAAAGATATGTAAATTCTTTCTTGCTTCTGAGTTGGATTATTGTACCATCTCAATCCATTCAAAGAAATAAAACGAGATTTAATAGACTACGTTAGTTAATTGTTTAGGAAACTTAGAGTTTTAATCACTGTGACAACCACAGATCTATGAGTAGAGAGCAGAACGTCTTTTGCATATGTAACAACTCTTCCAGAAATTTGGTATTAGACAGCAAATTACAGCTTTCACACCTTTCTTAAAACATCTGTTTAGAATTTCTATAGCACTGAACTAATATTAACTTATTAAGCTTAGTAACACCTTTGTAAGATTGGTCAGTAAAGAGAGATGCAATCCTAGCTAGTTGGAATTTCAGCAGTGGGAGAGAAGAACAGTGACTTGTAGAAAGGAACCTGATGCTGATGTCATGAAGAACCAGGTTATCCAGCAGGAATATGGATGTAATTTTAAAGACTATCACAGCTCCACAGCAGACATAGGACTGAACTGATACTATATGCAGGAAAATCACTTATTCTGAAGGTTATTTCAAACATAGATGACTGGATTATCCAGACAGGTAGTTGGGAGCCATCAAAGTGTTAGCCATGTGATTTTTCTTTCATTTTGCTGTAACCTGATATGATGTTCCTACTAGAAAAAACGTATTTATTTCCCGTTTCCTAGGAACAGTTAGGTAGTTAAAACTCCTACCACACGGCATGTGATTGGGGTTCCAACCCTTGATTATTTTCCTATTGGAAATGCTAACCATGCAGAAAGCCGCAACGATGAGAGGTGCACATGACATTGACAGATAGGTACCATACACTATCATTATATGTGATGTAAATGTGTTGGAATTGGGAAACTTTTTGGGCCCCAAACTCAAATGAGAATTGGTGTGATAGCATCTCACCTTGAAGCTGATTGAAAGACTTCCACTGATTCCAGTGTACTTCAGTGTAGATCCTATAATAGCTTTTGCACACATTTTTCCTTCCTTTGCATTAATCACAGATTTTGATTCTTCTGACTTGACTTATGCTTGTTTTCCTTCCCTCTCTCTCTACTCTACATGATTTTCATTTGTGATTAGTTGTGTTGGATAACATTGGAGGAAGAGGTGTCTGGGGAAAATTAGAGTTTCTAATGGTGTTTCTAACGGTAGTGTGAGCAGTAAGCAGGAAAGGTAGCTGAGTACAGAATACTCAGAATAATGTGAGTACACATTTTTTGTGTGGCAAAAATGGAGACGTCCAATATTCTTTTCTATAATGTCTGATCACAACTCGTTAATAACATACCAATTGTTTACATGAGCTTTTAGCACATTTTGCCTGTAAATCCAGCAGAAGTATTCGGCTAATTAAAATGTAATAAGCTGTTATAAATAAGAATGAGATAAGCAGAAAGGTATTGATTTTCTCTAGCCATGACATATTCAAACACAGGCACCAGTAGCTGAAGTGCTTTTGCAGACAGAATTCACTGAATATGTATAAAATGTACGCAGTTTCCATCTGTGACATTCCTTATTTCCCTCTTTTTTTTTTTTTTTTTCTTCTCAAGTAAAGAAAACACATCCTCATTTACTAACCTCTCACACTGCAGTGGCTTCAGGGGAATCACCTGGTATTTAGGGTAAGGACTACTGCATATAGCTGTGCAAATGAAAGCAGGTTTTGGCCTAGATGGTCAAATGCTACACACATCTCAGCAACTTCCCGCTCTGGTTCTTTTCTTTCATTTTTTCATCAGGTGAAAGGAGAGGCTGAAAGATAATTCTAGGATTGCTTGAGAACCTGTTAATGGACTGCATTTCCCAGTGGTTTGTGTCAGGCAAGATTATTTCTGTAACCATTTTGAGAGGTAGAAGAGTCCTTGGTGCCATCAACTTAAAATTTGTCAAAACACAATAATGCGTTGAAAGTGCATGGCTGGAGTATTTCAGTGTTGCAACACTCATAAGGCTCACAGAGATGCTAGGTCAAAAGAGCTACTTGTTCTGCATTATTCACAAAGATATATTTTTGAAGTGTGTATAAACCTTCAGCGCTGTTTATGGGCATTCTTATTTTGCAGGAAGGACATATGTAACTTTTTAATTTTTTGTTTTTGTTTTCTTACATTTCCATACTTTAGGGAATCTGCTGTAGCAGGCAGTTGGACTAGATGATCTCCAGAGGTCCCTTCCAACTTCTACAATTCTGTGATATGCTTGGATTGACCTTGGTGACTTGGTTAATTTGAGTGTTTTGATTTTCAGTCTGTGCACTGAAAGAAGATACTATATACAACTGTGTTGTACGCAGAACACCAGCTCTGTCAACTACTAAGGACTTGATTAGGGGAAATTTGCCTAAATAAATCTAGGAGACAAAGCTACAGATTAGGCAATAAACCAACCAAACAACAAAGCAGTTGCTGAGGTAAAATAATGAGACAAAATTTTTACTTGCTCAGGTAAAATATCTGACTCTAGATTTGCTGAATATTTTAATCTTGGAATGGAAACACTGGTGCTTCTCAGCACCGTATTGGAGTGCTGAGTTACATCATGTGCAGTCTTTTTTTTCACTTGTAGACAATTTTTGACATATCAGAAGTTGGAAGAATGAAAAAATGAATCTGACCTATATCTTGCAGAGTTATTAGGCAGAAGAAGAGAAATCATTGCAAAACCTTCCAGGAGTCTGCACTCTCCTTTTGATATAGTATTTAAATAGGTAACATATCCTAGTGCAAAGCTGTAAGTAATATGCAGAAACCAAATGTGCAATTCCTCCAGGCTATTGAGGATGAATCTTGTGTAGCACTTCAAATAGTGTGTGGTTTAAAGAATGTCTTTTAAAAATTATTTCATCTCATTTTAGAGGCTCACATTTGGAGAAGTCCATCACCTTCAAAGAAAAAAGCTGTTGAGTGTTTAATTAGCCCTTGTGACGGTAAATGACTGCTTATTCCAGGCTGAATTGGCTCGACTTCAACTCCCATCTGTTGGGCCTTGTTTTTTCTTTGTCAACAACTTTGAAAAACTGCCATCACAGCTATCTCTTCCACCTGTATGTACAGTGATCAAGCTACCTCTGAAGCTTCTCTTGAGAGATAAATTTATTTAATGCTTTAAGCCCTGCAGTATAAGGAATGTTTCCCAGCTAGCAAATGACATTTGTGGCTCTTCTTTAAACTGCTCATCACTTTTTCACATCTTCCTTGAGTTAGGCTGGGAGCAGCAGCCTAATAAAGGTTTCACCAGTGTTATGCTTAGAGGTGATACTGACTTTGTTCTTCAGTTATCGTCTTTTTAAACATTCAGGGATGGTGTAAGTCCCTTCTGTCACTGCAGGCTACTGAGAAATCATCATGAGGCAATTACTTGTGATGGTCCTTGAGCTTTTCTCTGTTCCTTTGTTTTTGACTGAAGACCATGACTTGTCTCCAGATGTGTCACATCGCAGTGTATTTTACTTATGGCAGTTAACTGGTAGTAATTGTTGGATTTATACCATTTGTTAATCTGTATGGTTCTAGTCACTGCTTCCCTTTCTGCATTGCCTTTTCCTTTTAAATACTATTGGCAGTCAAAAAGCCCTTAAAATATCCTCTGCTTTGAGGAGTGCTAAATGTAGACCTCAGTGGTTCAAACAGATCTTCAGGTCTCTGCTCAGTATCCAGGCTTGTTAATTTGGAAATAGCAGTAGCTTGGGCTGGCTCCTTCATGTCTTCAGAAAAATCCTAATCCTTTATTTATTTATTTTTAATATAATTTATAATGTCATCCATCAAATATAAACCAGAAACATCTGTTCAATTTTTTCTACACTGA
>VXAV01006305.1:209840-228523 GCA_013399715.1 Alectura lathami | reverse complement strand
AAAAAAAAACCACACCTGAATCAAGTAATGGATTTTTCCCTGATCTCAAATTCTCTTTTCTTCCTATATTTTCAGATTATGTTGTAATGTATTTAACCCAATGACCAGACAGAGATTATTGTTTGCCTTAACTTCCAGCATGTATCAGTAATGTTTTAGAATTAGTAACATAGTCATTGATATCTTATTTTCCCTTCACTTTACCCGTGGAAAGTCGAGACTATGTCATTGTTATCACATTTCCCTTTCCCCAGCATGGTACTTGCAATAACATAAGCCATTTGAATGTGCCACTGGAATTCTAAATGTTCAACTGAAACAACTTTTTAGCTATTTTCACTAATTATATGAATGTTACACACTAAAAGGATGAAATGCAGAGAAAAAAAAAAAAAAAAAAAACTTGAATGAGAACCAGAANAAAAAAAAAAAAAAAAAAAAACTTGAATCTGAATCTGAAATCCCTTAATAGGTGAATTTTCATTGCTTTCAGTGGGATTTGGGAACACACCTCTCCTTAGCCTCCCTGAAGATCATAGTCTAAGTCTGCACAAATACTCTGTTACATGTGGAGAATTAGTCTGCAAACTGCTCATGTTATCCTTTTATTCCTCTGAAATACCACAGGGACATTTAACATTTTATTCTGGATCTAGTGATATTAGCAGTGTTCCAGCAGTAGTTCCTTTTATTTCATATAGGGAAGGTATCTCTGAATAGAGAAGGCATCTGATTTTTTCCTGCAGCTACATGAAGTTCTGCACTAACTTTTCATTTGACCTTCAAATGATGTCTGTTGTCCTTAAAAAACACAAACAAGCAAATAAAACAAACCTTTTCTGGGTAAAAAGATGAAACCGAAATCTAAAGTAAATTCCATGTAACAGAAATCTGAGTTCACTATACCCTGAGTTTACCCCTATATTTAGATTATAATAGTGCTCCATGTGGCTGCAAAGATGAGTCTTTCTAAAACGGGGCAAAATGCAGCATCATGCCTTGAGATGACTGTCACCTACTCTTAATATTCCCAGGGGTGCAGCTGTAATTCCATAGGCAGCAGTGCTGTCCCTCAGCCACATCTGTCTGAATGAGGATGTTAATAATGGCCTCACAGAAAGGGATCAGGCAGCAAGCTTTTTGTAGCTTGATTAAAATACTCTTCTGTTATATCATATCATTGCCCATCTTCTGTGTGGAAGCTTGTCTTGTTTGGTTAAGCAGACTTATAAATGACATTGGTGCCAGAGCATGTATTACGGATAGTGAAGCAAAGTCCCCTGTTGCTGATCTTTTCTGCTCAGAAACATCGACCATACAAGTTTAATGTTGGTTTTGAGATATAAAAGCTGTTCCATGGATGGAAGAAAAACACAAATTAAGAGCTGACGGGTAAAATTTGCAATAGCAATTGTTAGAACAGCTGTAGTAATAAAAAAAAATGTCTTGAAGAATAAGAAAAAAAAAAAAGAGGTTTTTAAAATAATTCAAAGAAAAAGAGGGATCTGACTCTGCCTCATAAGTGTGTCCCTCCAGGAGTAAGGCAATGTAGCTGATGGGGTTACAAGGAGCTGTTAGTTCTATTTCTTCAGGTAGATGCCTTGGGCACACTGATCCCTGGTGCTTCAGGCTGCTGTAGATTTGTGAGAGGCAGGACCTCGTAGTCCAGACAGGCTTGTTCTCATAACTAGTGGTTTCAGAAAGAGGCAGCTCATGCCTGCTGAAATAAGTAAATTTTTCATCTTGGCTTTGATTTTCATCTAGGCAGGGTTACTCATTGAGGAATTTATGAGACTTTAATATTAAAATGATTTCTTTTGAATAGCATGGTCTTTGATGCTCATTGTAATTTCCTGAAGATGCCTTGGACAAAAATCTTTGTGTGATTGATACATTTATGAAAACATATCTCATGCTGCAAAATGTTTTGATACAAGTGCCATGCCTGTGATATATAAACAAAGAAATCTTATACAATGAATTCCATGGTTAGAGACAGGGATACAGGCTAAGGACCTGATTCTGCCAGAGATATGATTGCTTTGGGAGTGCTTTGCCCAGGACTGGGAGATTTTGCCAAAATGTTAATGAATGGGACCTTGAGCCTCCAGGCTCTTTACAAATTTAAAGCCAGTGCAATTAAAGCTGCTGCAGGAGCCTGCATGGAAGGATCATGCTATAGAACACTGTATTCAGCTCATCTGTGTGGCTGCAGTTGCTGAGAGCTGTAGATCTTTACCAGTCCCTCTGATATTAGTTACTGCGCTGCTGAAGCAGGATCTGCTGCATCCCCTGCTCTGCATATACATTAGCTGTGATTACCATTTGCTGTGAAACACTCTATTGACACGCACCTTGTGCAAAGGCTGCCCTGCACTAGGCACTGTACCTATATGTGCCGAAGTACAGCCAAAGCCAGTCCTTGCTGCAGAGGCTGCGTGACGAGAGGCCCACTGCAGACTTTGCGCTGCTCTGAATGAGGCTCTGCTTGGGCTGGGTTTTGCAGCAGTTTGAGCTCGTTGCAGGTAAGGGTAAAGCAGGACAAAGAGCTAGGAAAGGGAAGGGTACCATAGGAGGAAATGACCGAGTGGGTGATGCTGCAATGGGGAAGATACAGGACTGCTGATATAGAGCCTTCCTATGATAGTCAGCGCTCCCAGCTATACCACAGAGGATGAGAAGTCTTCACTTCCCACCAGCTGGTCTGTAGCAGAGATGTTTGACTGATGGTCGGTTGTCACATTTGTAACTGGGGCCTTGATTTCTAAATACCCAATCCGATGCCTGAAGCATATTCAGTGCCTTTTAAAACAACATGACAACAGACAGACAGTTAAGCAAGGGGAATGTCCAGCAGCAGCATGAACTGTAATTAGATATGGATAATTCCCTCCTAAGCAGTGATTTTTCTTCATAAAACTATCCCTTAACCATTTGCACTAATGTGATTATTGGCACCATAAATTTAATAAGTGCCACAGCAGAAACTTACGAAGGTTTGCAGCCTGAATGCACAAACAAAAACCTTCAGTTAGTTTTATGATGATGGAATGAGAAGTCCTACACTCATGCATTATTTGATCTACCTGCAGCTGAGGTATAACTTTGTATTTGCCTAGACTTAGTAACAAATCCTAGAACACCAGTCTTACAAATTCTCATCACCTCTTTCTTAGAGAGACCATGACAAGATCTTGACAGAACTGCAGCATTTGTACTGTGGCCTTCCCCAAAAGCAGGCCTGAAAGATTCACCTGCAGTTCTCAGGGAGGTCTCAGGAGGTTAATCCTGCGTGGGAGAGATTAGTCTAAGGGACTCCTTAGTGTGTGTGATCATTGAGCTGTTAAGTTTGTTGTGAACCTTGTTTTAGTATCAGACACCAAAATGGAGAGAGAGTACAAAGCAGCTTTTGTATTCATAGGTCTTTAAAATTAGCAGTGGGGATTTTGTTAAGAATGAAAGGTTGGAAAAATTCCCATTGGAAAGGTGGAAAATTCCCATTAAAAGGTGTATTAGGCATACAGGAGGAGTGTGAGTAGATGCTGTGTCTAAGAAAAGGTTAACGTGAAAATATCCAGCTGGGGAGAAAGCTAAAAAAATGTCATGGGAACAGGGGAGAAACTGCTATGGAAACAATAAGAAGATAATAGAAAAGTCAATTTTTCTCTGGTAATGGTCACTATAAGACTTCTAGCAGAGGATGAAGACTAAGCATACTTTTTTCCATTCCTGTATTGCTAAGCAACACGCTCAGAATGGAAACAATGAAGAAAATGTGTTATAGGGGAGAAGGCAGTACATGACACGGATCTCATTAACATAAAGAAAGTATTTGACAAGTAAACACACAGAGCAGGCCCAGTTCGCCAGATTTTCATCTCCACTGTCTGTTGAAGCAGATTTCAGGGAAAAATGTAGGCATTAGGGCCCTGGATTCTCTGTGCCTGGCTCTGCGTTCAAGCCCAAGTTAGTTCTGCTTAGGTCCCAGCAACACCCCTCACCTGCGGTTTCAGCTGCGGTTTGCTGTCAGAGTGGTAAGAGGAGAGTGGGATATGGCCAGTGTTCTGGCAGAGTGACTAACACACTGCAGATATTGTTTTTCCCCAGGGTACATATGAGTTTTTAAAGGTGACCGGGGTTTGTCAGATTATTTACTACGCTTGGATTTCATTGAGGAAAGCCAAGGATTGGTTAAAGAGTGATACCAGCCCTGCTGCATGTGTATTTTGTCTCTTGTAGAGTCTGAAAAGCAGTTTCTGGCAATTGATCCCTCCTCCAGACAGCACTGCAAGCTGTGGAGAGACTGTGGGGCAGAGTTACAGTAGAATCTTCATCAGTTGCTGAGTTGTTTTTCTTTTGTTACTCTTTTACATTTTTTTTTTTTCATCTGCAGTCCTGAATATTTGGATTTGCACATGGTTTTGCATTATTTTCTACTTTTCTAATAATACTCTGTGAAAAAGAGTATAAAATGTAGATAAAGCAGTTGCCATGGCATATCCCCTCCTCCCAGAGTAAATGACTACACGTGCTACAGAGGCCGATGAGGTTTAGGCACACCGAATTACTTTTTTATCCTTGACATTTTGTGGAAGATTTGCCCCTAATTTTCTGGGTTGCTTATCTCCCCCAACACATAGAGTTGATCTTTCATTAGATCTCTTTGGGGAACTCAGTCTTCAGCAATCACTAATGACTTTTTATCAGTCAGGGTGAGCAAGAACGGGCTTAGTGTAATGTCTAATTATAGCTGTAAATTTTTTTGTTGCAGAATGAACCTCTTCCCCCTCAACCTTTAAAATCAACCTGCTCTGACAAGCTTGGCCTTTAAAATGCTCTGGAGTTAAATTATGTAAAGAGAGGAAATCTAGCAGAAGACTATCTTCTGACATAAGCTATGACATTTTTATTTAAAATTCTGCATCCACTGCCAAAGATCCTGAATGCTTTGGTGCTCAAACCGTAAACAACTGGAATGTGGTGTTACACTCCTTATATAATTGGTCACTGCCCCCTTTCATGAACAGCAGTAATTCAGAGGTGTTCAGTTAGAAATCAGAAGAAACATAAAGTACGTCAACTTTTCCCACCAACCACCTTGAGTGTGTAATCCACCTCTGATTTGTCACTGGACACTGACTCAGCTGGAATCAGAGCATCCAGCAGCTGCTCAGCTATAGGCACACAATACCAAGAGCTATTAGCATTACCCAGCAGTAGTTCCCAGCGCAATACATAAAGGAAAGCAGGTTTGCTGCCAGGACCGCGTGTACGGCGTGGTTTTATGGTAAAAAATTTTGTCTTTGACTTTAGCGTAGCTTTGTTTAATTTCTAGATTTGTCACAGACACATCCAATTGTAGTTATGCCTAATCTCTGTTCCCAGAACAAATGCTCTCCATAAATAATATAATTAGCTAATCTTGTAATAGTATAATACTTTCTGTGACCTTTAAAGTGGCTATGAATTTAAAACAACCTTTTCTTATTCTTTATTTTGATTTTGTAATGAGAGCAGGAAGATGTAGTACCTTTGCTAGTCCCTGGGAGTCACAGTTTTAATACTTATTGCAGTTGCAGAAGCATGATCAGCTGGATGTCAGGAAGGCAATATTGAAGGCAGTATTGGCCAGGACCCCTTCCTCCGAGAAAATCTGCTAATAGAAAATGTTGTTTCCACAAAAAAAAAAAAAAAAAATTGTTTTTGCAAAAAGAAGTTTTTCATCAAAAACTTAAATTCTGCTAAATGTTACAGATTTTCTGACAAGATTTTCAATCTTTAATTTTGCGTTGGTTTTGATCTAAAAGTTATGTTGAAAGGAATTTCAACTCTACCATTGAATGGCCTCAAAGCAAACCATCCTTCTACATTTCCTCAGGAGAGGCTTCAGCTGAAGTAGCATCTGAAGGTAACTGATGTTATGTTGCTAAGTTACATCCCTGTTGTGCACAGAAGTGGTAGAAAATTTTTCTGTCCAACTATTTCTTCACTTAATCAAACAGTTCATGGAGCCAATTTCAGTAAATGGTTCTGATGTGAAAATTAATTACCTTTTTTTTTTTTTTTAACATTAGATTACCATACTTGTTAAAATAAAACCTACTAGGTATTTTTGTAGTATCAAAATGCTTTTGTTCCACAAGAAATTTTCAGGTTCTCATTTTGAAGAGCAGTTTGAGTATCTTCAGAGCTACATTTTGGTATGGTGAAACATAAAAATTCTGACAATTCTTTAGAAAGCTAGTAAGTTTATTGTAGAAAGACTGCAACACAAATAAAAGTATCTCCTGTTTGAAGGGAGGTGAGATGAAATGCAGTATTTTCTGTGTCTTGGACATTCTGCTTTTACTATAGACAGGATTTAAACCCAGCAGTTCTGAATGTGCATTTACTTTGTTACTGTAAATAATCTTCTGAAGGATTTAGCAGGTGCGGGAAGAAGCTCTGACTCTCATTTCTTCTGTGGTCAGTGGGCTGTTGGGCAGCGGGTCATGGTGGGAGAAAACCGCTTGCCCTGGCTGCTTTGTACAACCACGGTATTTGTGAAGTGCATTTGGTGGCTTTTAGAAACATTACTGAACAATGTATTTGTATAGGGATAAAACTTCCAGGTGCAGATAATACAGAAAATAAGGATGGCTGTGCATTCCAAGGAATACAGGCTAAATATCTGGAAGTTAAATGGCACAAACATTGTTTTTCTGTGGAAAACATGGCCACAGCAGCAACAACTCAGTACAAGTCACTGAAACCCTGCAGTCACCTGAAATGCCAGATGGCTCTGTTTCCTTCTGAATTAAAAAAATAAATACATTGTTGAATGTTTAAACATTTGAATTATCATATAGAAGTGTTTTTTTGATATTTAAACTGTTACACTTCAGATAATTTCTGTGTTTTTCCTGCTGCCTAACAGTTGACTCTAAAATCTTCAGCTATATAACTTGAGTGATTTGCAAAACTTTTTAGGCATTTAGATCCATAGAAATAATTACATCTCCGAAGTCAATAGGAATGAGAAGTTTGTATATTGGTTTTGAAGTAGGCAGAAATGAGATACCTCTCTGCTTTTCTTGTAGGTTAAATCTGAAGCTAGTCTTTTTGTTTTGTAAGGTGCTATTAGCTTCTGCTTTCTGTTTCTCCATCCTAAATGTACCTTCTTATCTAAAAAGACATATCCTCATCACAGATATATTTGCCATCTGCATAGCTATTTTCTAATTATACCCAATGTTCGGTTTGTACACTTCAGTTCAATGGTTTGCCTGTAGTATACTGGCCCCAGGAAAAGATGATGAGAAAAATGAGTCTTGTCAGAAGGCTTAAATTTGCCAGACTCCAAGGTTCAGATTTAAGCAGATTTTCTTTTTTAAAATTTTTGAAAAAACCCTTGTAAATACAAAAAATACTACACTTTCTTCAATGCCTTTGAGAGTAACTCAGGTTTCCAAACCAACACTGCTGTAAGCAGATATATATGTCCGCTTCACCCACCCTCAGCAACAGTCTGAGCTGATGGATGAGCTTTGTGCTGTGCCCTGGAGGTGAACCAGCTCTGGGATGTGTCTCAGACCATGGTACGAAGTGCCTAGATTTAAGGGCTCTCCACTGAGATTACTTGTCCCCAGCCCATATTCCCAGCTAGGGATTTGTTGCAGTTGGTCCTGGAGGTAGTGCTTGTGCAGGTAGGTCCAAGCGTGTGCTGGGCTATTTGGGATCTGCATTATATTCCCTGAAAGTGAAAAGCCAGTGTGGTCTTTGTGTCTTTGTATCCCTGCAGCAAGGTAGGAAATGATTATTAATTTAGCAGTGAAGCAAGCAGCAAACACTCTCTCAAAGCAGTTTTTTGTGTCGTGTATAGTGACCTTTAAAAAGGCTGTCAGTACGATTTGTTTTGCAGTGCTTTCCTAGATATTGCTGCGCATTTTCACTTATAGGGGTTTTAATGCCTTGGGGGCAGATTTCATATTAAAGGAGGCAAACCATGGAAAACTTGTAACATAATTATTGCGTTAGTGTGCAAAACATGAGTAATAGTGCAGCTCAGTTTTAGGTATGTCTATATGCAAGTACGATTATTTCTGTCACTTCTGAATGTGAATTTAATAGGGTTGGCAGTGCCTGATGGGTGCTTTATGGGTGTGGCCGACACAGGGATCTTGGTCCCATGACCAGACAGCACTTGGCTCTCACAGGTAGTTGTGTCAAGGCAGGGGCTGGGGAGGCACAGGCTTTGTCCCACTGCACGAGCTGCACTGGGGCTGCTGGCTGCTGCTGGCTTCAGGGCCGCCACTTGGGAGACTTCTGGCCTGCCCTGACAGCCACCGGGACTAGGATCAGTATGCTTGTCTGAGTTTTCTTTGATTTCTGCACCTTTGCTCCCTACTCTTGATTAAAAAGATAGGTTGTTAGTTAAAGAATTTCAATTTATTTTTACTAAGTAAAGGATTTGCTTAGACCTAAAGGTGAAGCAGAAAGGCACACTGAGGTCGATTTTAGTGCTACATCTTTGCTAAGAATTTCTGGTGGAGAGTTTGACTTTTTTTTTTTTTTTTTTTTCCCCTCCCATGTTTAATGGCCGTTGTTCAGGTTGCTGGTGCTGGAAGCCATGGATGAAATCCTTGATCCCATTCCTTGATCCCATTTAGGACCATAGTAAGTCATGGCAGAGGGCCCAGTGAGGCATTAAGTCACTCCCAGGCCTCTCTCCGTTATCTAAACATTTGTATACTTTCATCTCATTCAAGATGCAATAATGTCCAGGAAAGATTTTGCTAAATATTGCCAGAACAGCCACTTTATTTGTTTTACAGAAAGTCGACCTGTGGAAGGGCTTCAGGAGGAGCTGAGCCAAACTGTTAGCATTAGAGTGTCTGGAAGGCTTGGAAGCAGTAGGGAGGATTCTTCTCCTCTGCTGTCAGTCATTTTCAACTAGCTACTTTCCCAGCCACTGCTGCTAGCCTGGCCTTTTGGGAGGCCCTGTGACAGAGAAGATGACTTCCTCAAGAAAGATCAAATAAATCTGGAGATACACTTAGTCTGTAAAGAAAGCAGTTTGTATGAATTATCTCCTAAAGAGAAAGCTTTCATGGGAAAACCACTCTCCCCCTAGAAAAATTTACTCATATGGGATTATACATTGAATCTTTAAGAGAATGGCTTTCATAAGAAAGGTTTGTAATCCCTGACCTTACACCTTACAGATATTGCCTCCAGGATGGAAGTTTTCTGGAGACACAGGTGTGCTGCAGACATGCATGTTACCATACATTGTAAAGTCTGCACATCTCAAAGGTTTTGCTAAGAAAAGTGGTGCAGGTAGGATAGAATGAGGCCATTGCGCACACTGAGTAACACCCACCAACAGATCTCCTGGCTGCAGACACCTGGCTAGCTGTCTGTCCAGGGGCCATAAACTGCGTGGGCCAGTGTTTGCTTTGTGTTTGAGAGGTGCAATGTCCATATTCTCAGTAACTTTTTGCTGTTTGGATAAGCAGGTGAGTTATTTCTGGCAGAAAATAAGGGGATCTTAAAGTCTTGAAGAGATCCTATATCCAGCACATTTTTGTCTGGTGGTAGCAGTCCCTTTCCGAACCTGGTATATCCCTGTGGCACTGATACCTTCTGGCTGTGTGGACAGCTATCACCTCTGGGTCCTGCTCTGTCCCCTGCAGCTCTCAGTGTAGGCTTGCCCCAGAGAGAGCAGTGGGCAATACTTCCCAATTGTTTCCTCCTGTTGTGAAAAATGCAGGGAAAGGGGGTTAGTCCAAAACAGAGGAGCAGCTGGCATGACATTTCCTGTCTGGACTGAAGAACAAGTAGGGATCGGGTAGTGTCCTGCTTCTGCAAAGGCAAATGATGATGTTCTGCCTTTAAATTAGCCTGGTGTGCAAGGCACCACTAAATTCTTGTAAAAATATCTGCATTTAACTGTAATAGCATGAACACCATGGCACATCACAGCTGTTACCTCAAGTCTAGCTAGCATCAATTTAGTGATAACAGTAATGTAAAGTTTCACCTAAACTTTAAAAACAATCAAGAACCAATATGGTGTTTTATTTTTGTTTTGTTTTATTTTTGTTTTTTAATGAAATTGGCAAGTCTCACTTGTGTTTTGGTAGGTGCCATGGCTTTATTATCAGACAGTGGCATCTGCCATAACAGCAAGTGTCTTGGGTGGGGGAGTGGAATAAATCTGTAGCAAAACTGAGTGATTTGTTTCTGTCTGAATTGGAGACTGCTCTGAGGTTCTTATGATACATCTCTGGAGTAGTGGCTGCAGGTTCATAGGGCAGGTGTTTGCTTGGATATTATGGGCTTGGCAAGTCAGGGAAAACAAGGAGCTTGTATCTGGCTACTGTCACTGTACTGTCACTGTTACAGGCAGTATGATGTATATTAAATAGACCCAACTTGCTGATATAATTTTGTCCCTCTAGTAATAGAGAAAAGTCCTTTTAACACCTGTATTTATGGTCATCACTCTGTCATCCTACACTACATGGAAGAAAAACAGCTCTGATTATATATGTATGTATTAAGGATCTAATTTAAATTCGTCCACTAGTTGCTGTGGAATAGGTTTTTGGTGAAGCTGCCGTGGCTTGTCTTTATTGATTTTCATTGTCATGCAAATCTAAAACATTTACATGTATTCTGCATTAATTATAACCAGAGCTGTACTAATTCCTGGTAGGCTTATAAAGGCCAGGAAAACTCCAGTGAGGATATACCAGGAAAAAACGACAACAAAAAACAGACAACTGTTTCTCCATGACGGAAACTGAAATTCTGCTCCATCAGTTTTTGCCCAGCCCTAATAGTAAAAAGAGGCCTTCAGACTTTTAAAGCTCTCTGCTATGAAATGTCTGAAGTTGGGTAACCTGCTTCTCTCGGAGGTGGTTGAGTCCCAGGCCCTTAAAATGCCACTGCACTGCCATTTTATTTATTATTCATTCAGCGAATGTATCAAATAGCTAGAGGCAACCATCTGTCATTCTGAGGCCTGTTCCATCAATTTGAACATGCAGCTGCACAAAGGGACGGCCTCTGAATATACTCACCTCCGTCCCTGGCCTCCTGAGTGGTCTGGAAAATAAAAATAAAGGTTGATGTATGAGTTACACACAAGCAGCTATTTTGGTTCTTTCCTCTGGGTTGTGTAGTGATGTTGTTTCTTTCAGGAAGGTGAGGAACAGCTGACAAGTGTCTCCAAGGGCATTCTGTGAAATGGAGCTTTTCCTGTATCCCTAAATGCTCTGTGACCTTCGAACTCCAGGCGCCTTGCTGCCTGTGCCCTGGCTCCTTTGTGCGTGGTGCTAGCACGGGCATGTGACCTGACCTGACGGCTGGATGTTGGCTCCGGTAGGTCTTCACAGCTGTTGTTGTCAGATGTTGCATTCAGTTTTTGCAGCGGATAAGATCAGATTTTTGCAGTTATATTCAAAAGTTGCATCTTTTTTCAGATTAGTGAAAAACATCTTGAATGTTCTCTGCCTCAGACAATTTGTTGAATTTTTGCATTTTTGAATATTTTCCTCACGTTATTTTATCATAACAGTGCTTTTAGCTGAAGCTCTCAAGATTATTTTTTTTGCATTTGAAATGAGCAGAGTTAAGGAGAGAAGCCTTTGGTGTCGCATCTCTGCAATCTGTTTAGGCTATATTTTTACTCAGGGCTCAAGAACAGAGTTAAAGGTACAGTCCTATCAGTCCAGCTTGCTTCTTTCCTCCTGTTCACGTGTGGTAAAAGTACACGTGAGAAAGTCACTGAAATCTGCCTACTGTTAAAATCTTCCTTCAGGTTCTAAAATAATTCATTCAGATTTCAGTCTTGTTGAGTTCGTTCTAGGGCACTGGAGAAATGCATGAGCCACAGAGAAGGATACAATTTAATGTGCTTTTTAAGTGCATATTCACAGTTAGAACTGACTTTGTGATTCTCCTTGCCTTTCTAATCTTTGCCTAAAGAAATAGGTTTGCAAATACATACAGCCTAACCAATATCTCTGTTTAAATCTGAAACCCTATTTGAGGGAGAATCTTTTCCAGTTGCTTGGTCCTGTTACCCAGAATCACATCTCTTACAGAGTACCCTATTATTTATGACAACTAGCAGGATGATGATCAGCATAAAACCATGGAACCAATACAAATGCTTCTCTCCAAAAGTATGCTGAATGTATCCTGAGGCATTACAGAAGTCAAGTGGATCAAGGAGTAGCTACTACTTTGCAGACATCTGGTAAAAGTACGGATTGATTCTGAATGTCCTCCAGCAAAGAAATAGTGCTATAGATGAAGTAACTAGTATTGTGAAAATATCTGCTGATTTTTGTGTTCACTGTGGAATATACACCATGAAAAAACAATGTTGCTCCTTCATCTGTGTCACCCAGATTGGTTTATAATTAGGGCTTAATGGTGCATGTTGGATAACTGCAAAATTGTTTTAAAATAATACAGTTGCAAAAGTATTCAGCTAATTTTATTTATTGTGAGAACTAATGTGAAATGTCTGTACTTTCTGATGACAGTTCACACAGGGTCTCTAACTTGTTCTCTCCTTCCTCACACAGTTCTGCTTTGCCTGGGGGAACAGGCTGGCTCTGCAGCACTAGGAATTTCTAGCATGGCAGGGGTGGCCTGCATTGGCAGGAGCAAAATCCCCAACTCTCCCTCTGTTCTTATCTTCAGATGAAGATTAGGGAGATGTAATCAATGCATGGGTGGTGTAGGATAGGAAGATCCTTTAAAGAAATATTGCTGCAGTGGCTAGAGCTCTAGCCTCAGACAATGAGAAACAGGCAGATGGGGGAATGCTTCCCTGTGTTTTTAACTATATTTCCCAAAATTTAGCATTCCACCTTAGGTGGCTCCTCTGTAAAATTCTGCATTGTGGCTCCTCCTAAGGTTCATAGAGCAGCTGCTTCTCTATAGTATGAAAAGCAAATGTAGAATATCTTCACCATGAGTGCATCTTCACTGGAGGCTTTTGAGCTTGGGGCTCGTTGTGTGTGCTTGTGCTCATTGTGGGCACCTGGCATTGTTGGAGGGTTCCTGGGCTCATTGCAGGTGCCTGGGGCTTGTTGTGGGGTGCCTGGGCTCATTGCAGGCACCTGGGGCTCATTTTTTACCTACTGAGGAACCAAATTGGCTCACCTGCTAAGGAGCTGGTACTTTTTACTCTGCCATTTCTACTTTGCTCTTGGTGCTGAAAGGAGTATGGAGCTCATAATTTTTACTAGCTGTAGTGGGGCTATCCGGTGTAAAAAAGTTTCCTGCTAGTTCTTGGAGGCTGTGCTGCCTCTTTGCAGAGGGTGCAGAAAACATAAGGTGTCTGGATGGAGCAGAAATGGTAAGTTTTTTTGCTGCTGAGTAGTGGTACCTTCTGTGAATAACAATGTGTTTGCAGAAGTTTTTGGATTCTCAGTGGGGAACAGCTTTTTTGTTTCAAATGGAAGCTGGCTTTCAGCTAATACAGACTTATCCGCTTTGGGATACAAAATCCTGCTTTCTGTTCTGTGCTATTTTTCCTGAATGTCACAAGAGGCTTTATTTTTCCCTGACAGCTAGCTAAAGGGCAAGTTTATTTGACAACTCCTTCATCAGTGAAAAAGTAGAAAAGACATTAATCTAAGGCTTTATGCAGCATAGTAGCACCAAGGATCTCAACTGAGTACTTCAGGAAACAATAGGAAAAATTTTTTTTTTTTTTTTTTTTTTTTTTTTTTTAAGTGGGGTTAACTGGGAAATCAGACTTCTTTAACTCAGTTCTAATGTGTGATGTGTGAATGGAGAGAAACGCTTTTCAAGAACAAATTCAATGTAAGTGGTGGTGGGTGAGTATGGGGATGCTGGGGAAAACTCAGATGCGAAAGAAACATGAAACATCGGAGGCATTCTTGGGTCGCACAAGGTTAGTTTAAACTGCTGGGAGTAACAGTGTTGTAAGTCCTGCCCCTGGGATGCAGTCTAATTAGCTCAGCCTGGATCTTTTAATTATTCATACTGTAGCATCATGTGGCAGTCTGGCTCGGGGTGTTATGCACACACAATTCAAAGGCAATCCATGCACTGGAGATCATCACAGAGAAGGCAAACTACAGCAGTGTTTTCTATGCTCGTGATCTGTTAGTGGTGGCCCCATGGGACTCTTCATGGTCTCAGGGGTTGCAATGAGTGCACTGCCAGTAGGATGTGTGCCCTGAAGGGGCAGCAGTCTTCAGATGATCAAAGCTCATAGGTGCCTGCTACACTCCAATGGATTAATGAGTCTGGAAGACAATAAGAGTTGTATGTCTAAACGTGGGTACGTGGCCTAAGCCTGTATGAAACAACAAAGCAAGCAACGGGAGAGGGCGAACTACGATCTGTTTGTGTACGCTAGCTCAGGGTACAGCCCAAAGTACTGGGAATGAAATCCCTACTCTTCTGAAGGTTTTGTAGTTCTGACATTGATTTCAGCTGAGTCAACGTTTCCCAAGTATTTGTTTCCTCTTTATAGCCTTTTATCATCATCCTGAGCAACAGGAAAGGTTTGGGTCTCTGCAGATAGAACTGTCAAGAAAAGTCAATGCCTGGAAAGGATCTAAGTGTCGATCTTTGCTGATGGACTAATGAGGCTTATTAGAAACTATGTTAATTCAGTCTGTATATCTAGATCTGTATTTATAAGTAGCATGGAAACACGTTCCAATATTTTTACACAATGCTAGGTAAAAACTAGATGTTTGAGCTGTCAATGGCTCTGAAAGCTTGTCTGCAAATTCTTTCCTGGGCAGGCAGCACACTCCTTCTTTGCTTGATGATCAAGAAAGAACTTTCCTTGTGTGCAGAGGAAGAAAATTTACTTATGCAAATAGACAACACAGCCACTGGGCATTCTGCTTGTAATGTTGAAAAGTCTCACCTAATGTGAGACTGATCTAATTTGATTTCCATCAAAGTACAGTATTTGAGCTTTTCAGTAATCCTTGTCTGCACACAGAATGTGGCTGGTGACTTGCATGACTGCAAGAAACTGCTTTAGTGTTTAACAAGAACAACAAAACTCTGTGCTCATTGTGTGTGAGGGGAAATGAGGTAAAGTGTTAAATACTGCAGTGGCTTTTTTTTTTTTTTTTTTAAAAAAAAAAGATTCCTTTGTCGTATGTTTTACAGATGAACTTGTACAGTTGATAAATTCTGTAAAACAGTATTTTTTTGTGTTCACAAGACAGACTAAACAGAATAACTTGCACAAACCAAACACATAAAGTGGAACAATTGCTTTTAATGCTTAATTAGATTATGTGGAATCTTCACAATTTTGAATGCTTATTTCCAGTATGCATGAGGTGGAAACTGTATCTTAATTCATACTTCTATTTTAGCACTGTCTATTTGTCTTATATTGTATCAAGTAAACCTGGGTATATTCATTTTATAATTTGACAGAAAATAGGCAGGTAAAGCAGGTGCTGGGGCCTGCCTTGTTTGCACGTTACTGGAGATGGTGAGGTTTCTCACTGCTAGATGAGTGCAATAAAAAGCTGCACATCTATTGCTGATGGAAGAGACAGTGAAGAATCCAGATGTCACTCCTGTGACTTTGAGATAACAGGAGTGAAATGCAGAAATGTTTACTGAACTTCGAATGAATGTATGAAGAGAACAAATCTGCGTAATGCAGTGCATGTGGGTTTTTTTCACAGTCACATTGACAGCGATGTTCTTCCGTGTGGGCTGGGAATTAAAGGCAAAACATTCATACTAAGAGGTTCTGTTTTGAATGGGATAGGAAGCTGAAATCTGGTCTTCTTGTGTGACAGAGCTAAGGAATGAGTCATTTTGCTCTAACACTGAACAGCTTATTCCAATAAGGCACACAGATTTTAAAGTTGCTTCCTTTGCTCCACTTAAGTCTCCAGCATTGCTTTTTTTCTCTGTTCTGCTGCTCTGGGGATTCATGTTAGAGTTTCAAAGAAACAATCTACATAGTGACTTTTAAAGAAGAAATTCAATAATGATTTGCTTGTTTGTTTAGACCACCCCACCATACCTTGCAATAGCTGTTAACAAAGTAAAACTGTTGACGCAGTTATCTTGTTTTGCATTGGTCTACACAGAAAAGCCTGGTGCTTGTGGGTGGTGGTGGTAGTGAGTTTTTGTTTGCTTTTATGAAAGGCTTGGATTATTTCTGTAACTTTGTCTTCATGTTAAGGTGGCATCTCTGTGTTAAATGTTTTTGACTTGCCCTTACAAGACAGAATGAGATAGCAGGAAAAAACAACACGTTCAAAATACTGTAAGATGGTGTGTTTCTGATGCCCCTCTGGGAGCAAGGGAAAGCAGAGCTGGGTGTCTGCAAAAGCACTGAGTGACATTGGTTTCCCAGGATTGTGTGGAGTGCTGCACACAACTAGTGTGCCTTCTGCTTTTCATTCAAGCACAGGTGGCAGAGGACACACTGCTGCTCTGCTGGGGTAGCAAAGCAGCCGTGCCCAGCCGCCTCTGGAGGATGCCCTACAGCTCTGTTACTGCGGCTGTGTGCCTGAGGCAGTGCTACGCAGGGCAAAGAGGCAGAGAAATCAATCTCGGGTGCAGCAGTGGTTAGGAAGAGGTTGTCTGTTCAGATGTGCTCTTTCAGGTATGATCATCAGTTCAAAGCAGTGAATGGGTCTGGAGTTCAGCAGGGCCAAGTTTTGCCCCCTGTTTTAGGTGAGGTTTCCACTGTGTGTTCTGGTGTCAGGGCTGTACTGTTGTAGGCTTGCTGCTTTACCTTCGCTGATATGGAGTGACATCCTCCCTTCCTACTGACACTGAACTGCTCTCAACTTACCATGCTGATTTGTCTAATAATACATGGTTTTGATGGCTCTCTCTGGCAGTTACTTCCCTTTCCAAAGGCATAGCACTACTCTGTTAATGGTGCATTCCAGTATTGACTTGGCACTGGTGGAGCGGCACATTAAATGCAGACCTTTAGGAAACACATACTTGTAGCTGTCTAACCTCTGTATTCACCACCTAGCAGTACACAAATGAACCTGGGGCTATGTTAGTCGATCTCATGAGATGCAGCACAAAACCTGTAGCCTATGAAGTGAATGAATGAGCTGGGAAAATAGCAGCTGAATTTAAGCTACCAAACTGGTGCAGCAGGAGGAGACTTTAAAACACTTCTTCAGAGATTGAAATGAATGATTGAAATGAATTGTTGTAGGTTGTGATGCTTGTGACCTTTAGATATTTTTGACAGTAAAGCATAACCCATTCTCACAAAGAAAATCCTCATTGTGAAAGGACACCTCTTCCATTATTCAGTCCTTTGGGGTGTGTGGGTAAGTCATTTTATTTGGAGAAGTTAGTATGATTATAGCATGAGGATGCCCTCTGCTTTAATTCAATCTCCCTGACCTAAGTTCAAACCTATCACGCGCTGTATCAACTACAAATAATTCCTTTGTAAAGATTGTCAGAAGTGAAATGAGGTTAAGTCAAAACCCCACAGCTCTGCAGAACATATGACTAATGCATGTGAAGGGGTGATTGGCAATTGCCAGCTGGAAGTGTCAGTTTTAAATTGTCCTTGAAAGAGCTGTCATCCTCAATCAAAGTTTCAGGTCAGTGACAAGGAAATTAGAGAAGTGCCTATGGAAGCTGATCTCCACTTGAAAATGCCCAACAAGAGGATAAAAGTTTGAGAAATTTAAGAAGTGCTAAAAACTTAATTTTGTCTTCACACAAATGTAAATGGTTAATGCTGTGAGCTACTTCCACACTGATCATCTTCTGACTTAGTCTCATTAGGCCAATTTTTAAGAATATTTCAGGGGATAGGCGTGTAGGTGACTAGTAAGGTTTTCAAAGCATAGGAAGGACGAAACAACTGGGTCTGCCTAGCCATCAGTTGGACTTGGGTCTTCAGCCTGACTGGATGCTAGGTCTTGTCAGGGGAAAGCAGGTTCTTAGATTCTAGGTGAAATATTTCTGAAGATGTCTCAGTCATCTGAGGTTGTTTATTCATTTATTTTTCCCCTAAGATCCTTTCTGGTTTTCGGTTGGTGTTTTTGTTGCCTCAGATGCATTCAGTACTCTTTTGGAATGCAGATCTTATTCTGAGGTAAAGTTTTAAAATTTGCTGGGTTAAAATTAATGTCTTTACAGTAACAGGCACCCAGTGAATACAGAGGAGTTGTGTGCTTCAAGTGGGGGTCTTAACTGGGACTTTGCATCAGCGGTGTTCTCACTCCTCTGAGCAGAGCAACAACTGAGTTTACATCAAATGTAGCTGTTTCTTGGCTTTGTCAAAAGTAGATAATCAGAGATCTAAATCCTGCCTATATTGGGGTGGCGGTAGAGGAGTACATCTGTGCGGTTATATCACTGGAGCTACACTGGTGCTTGGTTTTCTGAAGTTGTTGCCTTTATTACCTTGGTTTTGCTTGAATTAACCTCCCACCTTTATCCCCAAAACATGGAAAAATTCACCAGCCACAATGAGTTACCCATGAGTTGAATTTCAGGAGCCACTAACTGATGGGGACAATGGAAAAAAAAAAAATCTTTATTTAAAACCAAATAACAAATCACAACAAACAAAATAGTATGTACAGAGCTCATTTTTATCGATGTAATAGCTCTGAGAATTTTAGTCATTAAAAGTAAGGCGGAATTTTGTGGTAGGACATTAAAGT
>VXAV01006305.1:126671-194077 GCA_013399715.1 Alectura lathami | reverse complement strand
ATCCTGAGCTAATCTTTCAAATTCTCATGTCAGACTCAATCTATTAGCTACTTTTTGGGGGAAAGAGCATAATTGTGCATAAATTTGACATCACTTTAGCTTTGGAAATAATGCACACACACACACACACACAAAGCACAGTCAGTAGATAAGTTGTGTTTAATACAGGATTTGCTTTCCAAAATGCACAGTTTGTTGCTGACTGTTGTTCAGTCATATATCTCTCTAGAGCACATTGCAAACATTTTTTTTTGCCCATTAGTACAAACACATTATTACTTGTCCTGGAATCCTGACAAAATAAGGAATAATTAAGTAACTTCAGGTAATGGTGTTTCCCAAAGATAATCACATTATGAAGACACTAAAGGAACTTGACTACGGTTTCTGTTCTGTTAAATCTCAGACGGATGATTAGAATGTGGTAGAAGTTCCTTCATGAGTTGTGTTTTGCTCTTTGTATACTGTTCTGTTATCTACTTTATGATAAAGCCCTGAATATTCCTTACCATTGCCCCTTCTCAGAATAAGCCTGCTCAGAGAACCAGGGGACAGACACCGTGTCTGTGCTGGCTGTTCCTGGTAAAGTACTGCTAGCCTGACAGAACACAGTGATGTACTGGTCTGGTGAACTTGAAAAGTGAGCACAGAGGCTAATTGCCAAGGGAAAAGAGACAGGGGAGTCCTTGAGGAAAAGATGCTGCTGCAGAAAGATGGAATGCCAGTATACCTGTTATCTGCTCTGCATCATCCAGCCAGTCATGCAGCAAGGCAGATGTGAAAGCTTAGCTCCTGAGAAGGCTTAGTGCTGCTCTAACTTGGGACAGCAAGAGCCTCCAGCCAAAACTATATTAATATAGTTTTAGCTTTCCAAGCCTTGTGCTGAAGGAAATTCCACACATCCAATTAAGCTTACCTGTACAAAGCAGCTTTAAGAACTCACTGAGTTGATGCAGTGTGAGCATTTGTCCACTCAAATTCTTATTTTAGAACATGAGTACTAAGGAAGGGGTTTCACCTTTCTAATCAGGTCTGAGTGTTAGGGAGTACCATAAACTTTTGATGGAGAGAGATGGGATGAGAGAGAGGACAGGTGTTCCATGTCTAGTACTGCTTAAACTTTAGTCAATTGCCAGGGTTTATTTCATGCCATGTCATAGAATCATAAACGCTGGAAAAGACCTCCAAGATCATCTAATCCAACCGTCTACCTACCACCAAGATTACCCACTAAACCATGTCCCTTAGTTACAAATTCAGACGTACCTTGAACACTTTCAGGGATGGCGACTCCACCACCTCCCTGGGCAGTCTGTTCCTGTACCTGACAACTCTCTTAGAGAAGAAGTTTTTCCTAATATCCAACCTGAACTTACCCTGGTGCAACTTGAGGCCATTCCCTCTAGTCCTATCACTAGCTACCCAGGAGAAGAGACCGACCCTCACCTCACCACAATCTCCTTTCAGGTAGTTGTAGAGAGCAAGAAGTATCAGATTGTGAACTGCCTCTGATGTGACATTGAAATGCCTGAAGGTTTTTATGGGTTTATTGCCCACAATGTTATGGATGCAGACCATGGAGAACACCAGTACTCTTCGTATTGAGCTTAGATCTTATTTCCACTGAATGACATGTATTGTCATGAAGTAGTTGATCATCTTTCTTGGATGGGGCAGAGAAAGGAACAACCACAGGAAATATAAGGGACAGTGATGTGTTTTGGGACTAATAACTGGAATAAACAATAATCAAAGTTCTTTCTGAAAGAATCAAAACAGCACAAGCTTCCATATGCACAAAAAGGGAAAGCTTTTCTTGCATGCAGGGCAGAACAAAATAAATTTTATACATGTTAAGATTGAGAATTGGAATTAGGAGGTGGAGTGTGGAATGATATTTGTGGTCTGCACAATAATCTTCATGCAAATGCTCCTGCAGCTTCAATACTAGTGCGGTGCTTACAATTTCTGAAAAGTCAATAGTTCTTATTTCTTCAGAAAAAGGCCACTGAATCAAGGTAGTTTCAGCTGATTGCATTTAAATACCTGACTCTACAGGCTGATATGAAAGAAGTAATCAATGAAATATGTATAATAATCATAAAATCCTGCCTCTAGCTGCCACTTTGCAAAGTTTGTTCAGAAATAATTCCTATCAGTCAGAAAAGCGGTAAGAACATAGAATAGTAGGATGTAGAGGTAATCACCCTCTGGATGTATGTCCTGACTATATACTCAAGACTGATAGAAATAAATATATTCTCTATTTGTGAAGTTCTGTTGGCAGATGAGGAAAAGTGACTGAAAATGTTTTTCATCTTCCAATTTTGATTTCTCTCTGCCACAGATTTGTTACACCATACAGAACATGAACTGAGCGGTCAGTGTGAAGCAAATATTCACATTGCTTTTCTGTTTATTTGCAGTTAGAGGGATGTGTCTGAAAGATATCATTAACATTATCACTTATGTTTTCAAAAGTTTAAAGCACTTGATTTCAGTACTCTTAAATATTTCTAGTCCAGCTTCACTGTTGACTTTTAGCCGCCTACTAAAAAACATTTATGAAAATCAAATCAATGCTTCCAGAAATTGAAGTATTAGTAGCCACAGAGGGAGAAAAGTATACTTTGCAGTCAAATCTTTAGTTGTTGTCTCATTTTAAAGAGGAGCTAGTGTACTGTTAGCAGTACACAAAGGTTTTGTCTTACTGTGATGTACCATTTTTGTTATCTTGGGGAGATGGATTCTATTTAATTTGCTGTCTCTGTGTATGAATAACTGTGGATGGTACTGTGGTGCACTCTGTTTCTGTAGCAACCACCTATGGTTTTTGTCTGCATTTTCATGTTTCTTTCCAAGATTTTTTTGCAACAATTTTGTTCTCAGAAGCACTGCTTGAATTATTTTTGTATTCTCTATTTGTGTGTTGTCTTGTATTTGACAGCCCACCATGAACAAATGAGAAATTGTTGCATAAATTACAGTAAGTGTTATGGCAGCTGTAGCTATCTTTAGTGATCCATACACTTTTTTAATGAGTGGAAAATTGATCTTTTTTTTTCTTAAAAAAAAAAGTCTTCTGTTTAAAGACAATAGACTTATCTGATGCAGTCTTCTACTTCTGCAGTCACTGTGACAGTCATGATTTGTGTAGAGGCTGAGCCTGCTCCAGATGTAAGTGGAACTTAGCTTGAACTGTGTGTTGTTATTGCTGTTTATTTTGCATTGCTTTCTTGCACTGCTGCAGTATTTCTGAGGTATTTAAGTACTTGATAAATACATGGAATAAGGACTAAATAATAAGTTTCTAAGAAGGATTCTAGCTGTCAGAATGTAGGAGGTAAGAGGTACATAGGTAGGCTGTTCTGCCTAATTTCTGAACTCAGTTTCATTTTGTCCAAACTTTAAAGTAGTTCCGGAAGTCCCCCTTTGGATGACGATGGATAATCAGGACACGTGCTTGCTGTTGTCCCTCTTCTGTCATGCACTTGGCAGATTCTCTATCCGCAAGCGGTAGGTGTGGGGATTTGTACAAGGTACTCATGGTGGGTTGGCTGTGACTAGCTGCCAGACACCCACTCGGCTACTTGCTGTCTCTTTCCCCCCTCCTCAACAGGACAGGAGGAGAAAATAAGATGGAAACGCTTGTGGGTACAGATAAAAATAAACCTAATGTACCTTCCTTCCACCCTCCTGTTTTCCAGACTCCGCTGTGCTCCTTTGCTCCTGACTGCTCTTCCTCCCCTCAACCCTGACCAGCAGAGCAGGGGATGGGCACCGGGGCCGAGGTCAGCCCACAACAGCTCCTCTCTGCTGCCCCTTCCCCTGCACACTCGGTCCTACGCAGGCAGCTCCAGCGGGGGATGCTCCCCACAGGCTGCAGCTCCTTCAGGCCACCGCCACCTGCTCCGCCATGGCCTCTCCACAGGCCGCAGGGAGCCCTGGGCCTGGAGCACCTCCTGCCCTGACCCCCATGCTGCAGGACCATTCCTCGCACTGTTCCTACCCCTTGCTGCCAGGTAGTGCGAAATAAATCATCTGAGTTCTTGATAAGCAATAGAATTAATATATACTAGAGGGTCCTTTAAAGCAAAAAATGAAGTAGTCACTCTGTAGAATTCCAAATGACAGAGGGAAATGCATTAGAAACCTTCCCAGGAGAGATGAAGATCTAGCATAATATATTTGCAAAGTGGATAAATCTAGCTTTTGGTATTGAGTACTGGTTTCCTTAAATGACTTGAAGTATTTTAGCATGTTATAGTTCTTGAAGTATTAATAGAAACTAATATCTACCTATCTCTCTATATAAACCTGTCTTTAAAAAGTAGGTGCACATTTCAAAAATGGACATAGAAAATATGGCTCACAGGCTTCAGAGCAGTGGCATTTTGTGTTTTCCACAAGGGGAAGATTTGTCAGATGTTACACATCTGGAGATGCTGAGCCTGGCAGGTTAAACAGCAAAGTATGTATGTATCCAGGGAAGCTGCTGTCCTTAATTAGATCTGATCTGCTTAGTACTTTCATGTTAATACAGTTAGGAGCTTTTTGCTATTCTTCTGTAATCTAACAAAGCATCAATATTTTCAGTGACAAATGCATCTTGATTACTTGTTGAAGATTGATTACAGGTTTTAATTTTGCTGGACTCAAAGCTTGTGTTAATGTCCCCCATCTAATAATCATTCAATTTACTCAAATCTGCTCTAATTTTAGGCCTGGGATACCAATGCTTCCTTTTCCTGGTAACAAATAAATTCTCACTGGTATCGGTTAAGCCATTTGGACAATGTGGAGTAGCAAGCATGATGGATGTCTTTAATTTGATATTCTTAGACTGTCTTTGATGTTGCTCCTGCACCAGTGAAAACTTGCCACAGAATTAAATTAACACAGCATCTGCTTTTGTGTTTGTATTCCAACAGCTTGAGGGCATGTAAGCCTGCATTAAAAAAGTAAACAACTTACTTCTACCATAATGCTGGGGGGAGAGGAGGGAAATCTGAAACTCTTAATTAGGATGACAATGTTAATAGTCAAGGGTTCAGTCTCTTATATCATCAGCTGTATTTTTTTTTGCTGGGAGGTAAAACATTCTGTATTTCCGTATATATGTGTATATTCCTCAAAATGCAACTAGTCTTCTGAGGGAAAAACTTCCTGTTTGTGCAGAAGGTCCCAAAACATCCTATCTTAAAAGAAAGTGATGAAATAAACTTGGGGGGAAAAATGTATGAATAATTACATGTTTAACTTATGTTGTTCCTGTCTTTCACACTAGTGATTTGAACTTGGCCAATTAGTCCTGAACTCTGAATTCTTGAATTATCTCCTTACCTGTCAGAAATAATCCATTAAATTTCCTCTCACATGGGCACTCCTGTAAGTAAAGAACCATATACTTGTGTAAGAAAATGCGGCAAAATGCGTGTGTCTTGGAGTATTTTCAGTCCAGTCTGGATGTTTGTTATCAAGTTCAGTGAGAAATTATGTTGTTTAAAAACAAACAAAACCCTATTGGTGAAGACAGTGATTTGAAGTTACAGCAGCCTAGGGTTAACTGTTTAGTGATGATTGGCAATGGATTTCAGAACAGGTTTTTCTAGAAAATTTTCTGAGACCATTCTGAGCAGGATCATGTTGGTTTTGGTGCAGTCTGGTGGTATGCAGGAGGTGCTGGTGAAGGATGGTTGGATATATCTGCTGCTCTACAGGAAATAGCAGGAAGCATTTTTCTTTTCTTTCTTTTTGCTTGATGCCCTTCTCCCTTCTGCTTCCCTCTTCTGCTTTCTACTAAGCTGATTTTCATTTCCCACTGTGGCAGCTGTACTCTGAAGATGCAGACTCCCTGAGGCAGGAGAGAAGCCATCACTGAGTTGCTTCTTGCTGTGCTGATAGATTTGCTGGCCAACAGATGCTCTATGCAGCCTGCTTGTGGCCTTGGTGGCGAACTGATTACTTCTGTCCTGCTTGGTAAATTCTTATGTCCTTATCAGAAGGTGAAGAGCATTAAGTAGTCATTGGCAACATGGGCTGTTTCATCTGCGAGTGTTCATGCATCCCTTTTGATACCCTTGGTAATTATTTAGTCACCTTCATCTACACATCCCTTTGTTTTGTTAATGTCTAAACTCTGAAATTCGTGATACACAATGAAAACGCTTTCTCTAGGATCTACTAGGAAGACTTTTCATAATATCTTAATTAGCATGCCCCCATCTCATTTTTGGCAAATTTGTCAGTTAGTAATTACGAAGATAAAAATGTTTGCCATGTTACACAGAGAAATGAACAAATGTTTCCAGTCTTTCACATTGAAGAACTTGGATTCTGTTTTTAAGTAAAAATTAAAGTAATGGCAGAGGTGCATATTTGGTGGATAAAGATGCAATTCTTGTGGAAGAAAAATCAAACTGAATAAAACCAATTACTGCCTAATCCAAAGTCCGCTCAGATCAATGAGAGCCTTTCTGGTGACTTGAATGGGCTTTGGATCAAGTCCTAGTTCACAAATTACAAATACTGTAGCTAGGTCATTTTATTCAAGAAGTACACTGAGCTAGAGAGGGTTCAATTTTCCACTAGCATATGCCCTTTTAAGATAGTTCCTCAAATACTAACATACTCACTGACCCAAGTCCAGACTATTTTACTCTGCAAAGGCCACAAGATCTTTACCGACCTATCGGCACTTCCACTGACTCTGTTTGCTTGGTTTATATGGCTGGAATTCAATCCATTTAGTAGGTCCAATAGATCCATATCAGTAGAGAAGATAAAATGAGCTTTACGCTATTGAGGTGAAGTAGTATTTACAAGATTCAATAAGGTTTTTCTGAACCTTAACCCTTCTTTGGACACTGAAACACATAAAGGTGAAAAAATACGCTGCCTGGACTGCTTTCTCATTGGACACATTGTCCATTAACACCAGCCTATCTGTGGGTTTAGTTAAATGTGTTTTGGAATCCCAGATTTTTTTTTTCAAATGTACTAGACAAGTCATTGGAATACTTTGCCCTTTAAGAGTGCATGTGGTCTCACTGGTAACATTGTGGGGTCAGACTCTCAGTAGAGCTGTACAAAATAGTGTTTTATTTCATTAAATACCTGAGAAGGTTGGTTGTGGTAGGAAGTTGCCAACTATTTCTTCAGGTATCTGCATAGAGGAAGTGTGATTCCACCCACAGCAGAGCTAAGATATCAAAGTGTTAGGGCACAGAGGAAGTCTGTAAATGGCTTTCTGGCATCCACAAAAATTAAAATCTCTTGGACTTGGACACTTACAGATCTTAAAGGAAAACTGCATGAACTTGGCATTCAAACACTTTCACTGTTATTGCTGGTTTTAATCATTATGAACCAAACAAACCTAATGCTAAACATGAGATTCCAGTGACTGTTTCAGGAAGGAAGCCATGAAAAAGTGTGCATTTCATGGAAATATCCACAGCTGTAAGTCAAATAAGGTTTTCTTTTTTGTAAAGATAGGACGAATCCAGATGCATTTAGATAGCGCATCTTTTGGTACATGATTTCCAAAGAAGAAGAAAGCCTAATTTTCTTAATAGCTTTGGGATTGTCACAGATGTTTTCCAAAGAAGAACATGCTCCAGCATTTCTTCTGAACTATTAGAACAGAGTTTAAAACAGAATAATTTTCTGGCCATTTGGCATGGAGTCCTTCCATCTATTTCTGCACATATTTTAGTTGTCTATTTTAGTATTTTAGTTATGTTTTTAAATTGTGTGTGTGTGAACAAAATACTTTGGACATTACAGAGAATAACCACCCCTGCTTTTCAGTCCAAGTAGAGGAAATTAACCCTGCCATCTTCAATGATAATTTCTATGCTTCTAGGTATATATTGAGCATGTGTGCCTTGTATGTTGGTGTTTTTTGTTGGTTTCCTTCTGTTATAGCACATCTCAGCGAGTGTCAATATATCAGAACAGCTGATATAAATATTATTCCCTCCTCTCTTTTTTTGATTACTGAAAGCCTTATGGCTTTGTATGTATTGTATTCCTCTATTATGTATATTTTTTTTTTTGAGACATCCTCTAGTCAAATACAGAAAACTCAAATGAAATTCTTTCTTCCATGGGAACATGCAAAGCTCCAGTGCAATTACATGTTTCTGTCATCCCCAGAGAATGGCACATCTTTGAGAATTTAAATTTTTCTTTGTTTGTGGTTTCGTTTGGAAGGGGAAAAAAAAAAGTTAAAGACAGAAGTCAGTGGGCAAGGCTACATTTATCTTTAATGCACACAGAGAACCTTTATTTGCTAATCCCAGAGCTCTCTGTGTCTTGCATGACTGAACTTATTGTGAAAATTGGACAAGTGTCTGATTGTCTGTCTGCTATTTGTTTTAAAAAAATACGTGTTCTGGAGCTGGCTACTGTGACTGGATTAATATGCTATTGTATGCTTTAGTTGTGTACTTATTAAAAATGCTTTATGAAGTTGAAATAATGCACTCATTCCTGCCATCCATTATGATTTGCTCTACTTAATCTATTTTGCTTCTCTTGCTTTCCCCCTACCTATTTTCACATTGACTTTGTCAATTTTTTTTGTAACCATTTTTAGAGGTGAATGTCCTTTTGTGATGTATTTTTAATCATGCAGAGTTGCTATATTATGTTAAAGTCTTATTAACAGTTGACATGAGCTTAGAATAGTTCATTTTACTGGGCAGCAGAGTGCAGTAACTTATGATTTCTTAAAATAACTTTGGCTTTTTTATTTCTCACTTCTCTCTTTTGAGAAAGACTGGAATAAAAAAAAAAAAAAAAGAGGACCTCTAAATCCCTTCTGTTACAGCATCATAAATTCTTTGCTTTATCCAAATCACATAATCGGGATAGGGTGACAAAGGAGAGGAAAAAAAAAAAAAAAGAGAGGGAAAATTTTTAGTACTTGTCCTAGTCTCCTTTCACTGTCTTTTGTGAGTCAACTGCACTTACATGTTGAATCCTTTGGGAATCTGAATATTTACATTATTGGATGCAGGGTTCTCTTCAGATGATGAGTTACAGAAACCTGTATCTGCAAAAACACAATGGAGACCTTAGTAAGTTGGCCATCCTGATTTCTGGACGGCAGAGAAGATGACCTTGATGGGAAGCTGAGTGCTTCCTATAAGCTGTTGGCTAACTTCAGCCCATGTAGGGACAGACGGGAAACAGGAGGCTTACAACTACTTTATGCTGGTCCTGATTTCTTGATGTTTTCTAGCACAAATGTATGAGAAGAAACCTAACATCAGTTTCAGGACTGTATCCAGGGATTTATCGCTATGCGAAAGCATCAAAGCTAATGTTCTCTTTACTTTCCTTCTGGTACTGTCTGAATGCATTGCACCCTTTGGTTATTAGAACAAAAAGTAAAAATGATGGCTAATGCATGCTTTTCCTATGAATTTATGACCATTTACAACAATATTGGTACGGACTGCCTCTGGAGATGTCTAATCTCCAGGCACTGCATCTGTCACTCGCTGTAGCCTCGCAATGTCACAGCCTTTCTGCTGCTGGGCAGAGCTGGGAGGCATAATGCAGGGCAGGCCTCCCTACAGCCAGGAATGCTACCTCTGGCCACGTGAGACTTGGCTGGGGGGACACCTTAGAGTTGATGGTAGAGAATTATAGTAGGATAACTTCTGACAGGGTTGGGCTGCAGGTTTCTGATGGCTCCTCCTCACAAAGGAGCCATTGCTCAGTGAAATGCAGAGCAGACACATGCCACATTCAAAGCTAACTGTAATTAGCTAATTACAATCATGTTGGCTAGTTGTACTTGAGCAGTGGAACAAGATTCTTGAGGAAGTCTCAGGATCCCTCACAAACTACACTGAATTCGGGAGCAAATTTTACTCTTTCTGTCCCTGCCAACAGACAATCTAAATACTAAATTCTGAATTCTGGGGGTTTGTTTCCCTGGTCAAGAAATGTTACGAGGCAGCTGCCCGGGTGGAGGTAGAGTGTGAGGTGAATCTCATGTGGGTGGTAGTATGAAGCTGAAATGAAGACCTTAGAGACCTTCCTGCCAGTGCTTTGGGGGCACCTTGCAGCCCCGCTATCACATGTGGAGTGCCATGGAGTGTGGTCTGGTCTTCCAGGCTGTTACAGACCAATATTTCCACACATGCCGGCATTGCCCCTGAGCTGTCTTTGCTTTCCCAGAGATTTTGAAAGTAATATGTAATGACAAGGGCCAAGTGAAAAACATTCTTTATCCTATTTTCTCTTTCCCGTTTCCATACCAGAGAGGCTGGTTTTATCTTGCTCTCTACTTGTGCTATTAGCTTGGTCTAATCCCTTTCTGTTATCAAGCTGCCCTTTTGTGAACAGATTGTCCCCTTGATTAGTTTTCCAGTGAAGAAGAATTATAAATTGTGTGTGAAGGAAAACTGGGTGCTGTGAGAAGGATTAAGGAATTGAGAAGTCTGTCTCATCACTTGCAGAAAGACGGGGAGTAAGAACACTGCTCACTGGACCTTTGCAGCAAACTTCGCTGCTACTTTCCCTAAGACAAAATGTAAAGATTTTATAATCCTCTTATAAAAGTTTATCTACCACACCACATGCTTACTCATGGTGTGGTGAGATAAGTGCCATTTGCGAGGAGGGTGTAGAACTTGGATTTGGAACCTGGAGGACTGTGCTGCGATATGGGGTTGGACAGAGTTTATTTGCATAAATGTTTCATTTTTATTTTCTTTATAGCCTTGCAGTTTGAGGAAGTAAGAAGTTGATTTGTTGTGGCCTAGAGCCTAAACACTGGAAATCAACCTAGTGAATTAATATTGAAAGTGTAGGAAAGGTTTCAGTTGTACTACTAAGATATGGTTTGCTGCTTCTATCAAAAAGTGTCCAGTATGATTAATTTGCATGTAGTAGTGTAAAAACCTTAAACAGAGCTATCTATCAGTGTTTTCAGTCTTCCTTTTAACACTTTAATCTTCCACTACATTTTATGTGTAGGATAATTGTATTTACTCCTCTCTGTATAGCCTTCTCAGCTTCGAACTTGCTTGTAGTTAGATACACTAAAAACTTCAAAGAAGCTTGAAGGTAAGTACACTATCCCAATCAGAGCTGGAAGCTGTTCCACATGTAGTCATTACTTTGTCTACAAGGACCTCAGAAAGTTTCTTGGTCTGAGTCCTGATATGCTTGAAGCCCAAGCTTTGGGATTCTACTTGGTTGCCGCACTGGCATTGTAACTGAGTAGGATCTAGAAGTTTTGGACAGTCATTCTGAAACACTCCAGTTAGGCACTGACATTTGGCAGTTCCTGGTTGTCTCTAATCTAGGAGTTGTGTGACACAAGGCTGGTTGCTTTGGTGATCATGGAACTTCACCTCAGTTGCATTCTGAGACTCTCAAGGTGTGAATCTCCTCATCTTCTGTCTCTGTGGATTCTATGATTTTATGTATCACTTTGCATTGTTCCTGGCAACACTTACTGTTATGAAAATCATTCTTTGACTATATCTCATTATTATTAATTGGGGTTCATGGACTGTAGTGAAGTTCTTGATTCCATCAAGATGTTAAAGTGGTAGGGAAGAGTGCTTCCTCTTCCCTGGACCTGGGTGAACACTGCGTGAGCACAAGACATGAACACGGGTTAGCTCCTTGCTGTCCTCTTCATGTAATTGCCATAGAAACAAAATCCCAGTGCAGGGACCATGCTAGAGCTGTGATATGCTTCAACAAATCTAGATTTGACCTAAACATCCAATCAATAAAGCAGACTACGTATATCAACAGGGCATAGTTTGTGTGTTGTAATCCAGTCTTTGTCCCCTCAAACCTTAAGCAAATTTAGGTATTGGTGTTTGTTTTACTGCAGATGCTTGGATTTGAGAGTCAGACCCTTTGCTGAGCTCTCTGATGGTGACAGACCTTCCTGCCTTTGAGGGGAGCTTGCTGTGCAATGGCTTCATTAAGGCACTGTTGTTCTCTTGCATTGATTGATTGATAGCTTTTTTGATTAAGCCTGTTCACTCAGCTTTAGGTAAGGATGTGGTTTTCTGCTGGTCAGTTCAGAATGAGGGTACAGATTAAGCCAGTCAATTAGATCCATATAGTTAGTTGCACTAGGTGGCTTCAGTAGCTTTGCAGGCTTACTGGGTTATTTTCAGCACCATGAATGCTAACCAGCTGGAGCCAGCTGGTGACCGTCTTCCTAGTGTTCTTGTATAGTTTTCAACCAAATATCTTGAAATAGCACAGAGAGCTTTCTTTGTTACACTGAATTATTCTTTTCCAGCATCCTTTCCAAAAAGAATAATCAGTTTGCGGATCTGGAGTAAAACAGCTGCACTGTCTGCTTTCAGTCCCATTGTAGGAATGCTTGCAGGAGACTGAGTTCGAGTAACTTAGAGCAACAGCTGGCAAAAGGAAGTCCAGCAATGACCATTATAGGGTTCTTTAACTGGCTTCCGCTGCTGCAAGTGAATTATTTACCAGCTGATGCTTATGAATAAAATACATGCCTCAGGAAATCCAGCTGGTATGTGCCTTTATGCTTTTTTTTTTTTTTTTTTAAACTCCCCTAATAATGGTAGCTTTACATTTGTTATCCTAGCCTGTAAAAGAAGAAAAAATTACTGTTTTTTGTCATAAGATTCCAGGGAATATCTGCTACACCTGAGCCTGTTCAGCAAGAAATATAGTGATGCTTCCTCAACTTTTTCTAACAGTTGTGTTACTCCCTAAGTAAGGATTTTCTGTCCTCATTTGTTGTGTTAGAGTGTATTTGAGATAAGCTTCTGGTGCTGCCTCACCATAGCAGCAGGTGCATGAGCAGAAGATGCGAACCTCCATTTGTTTCTTTTATGCATTGTAAACTTCCTTCCTTTTAATGCATGTGTTTTGGAAATATTTTTTTTTGTAATTTCTTGAAATACTATCAATTCTCTTAATATTGTATGAAAAATGTTACTCATATGGAAAGAAAAAAAGCTGTGGTCTGCCACTGGACCTTTACTGATTAGAAATTGCCAAGCTTGACTGAAATCTTTTGGATACTTGTTAAAAGACCAGAATTTAGTCACAAAGCTTTTTTTTTTTTTTTTTTTTTCCATGCTTAAAGGATTTAATTGTTATGGAAGGGGAAGAAAAGATTGCATTAACCTCTTCAGGAAACCTCATTCTGTTTCCTTTCTTCCACCCCAAGAAGAAATATGGCAGACCTATAACATTCAGCAGATTTTACAAATCTCATTATCAGTAGATTCTAAACAGATGCTGGTTCAGTTATGTCTCCTGCTGCATTCAATTGGTTCTGCAGGAGTTTTACATGAAGGAGCTGCAATAGCTTGAAAACAAATGTGGCCCTTCATTATGCTTTTGAGTCTTGGTGAAAGATCTTGGGCAGTCCATGCTGCCTGAGCACTCTTATAAGTGCACTGTAGCACTTATTAGCATCTTCATTGTAATTATGACTATGACCTAATCAAAAGGTTATTTGGACAGAAATGCACATTCAAGATTATATTAGAGTTTCTATAATATCTGGCAGTGCATTTCTGCACAGCCTTTCATCTTGAAGAACTGCAAAGTGCAGGGCAAAACTTAAGGCGTTAGGAGGAAATTTAAGGGTCTGGCAAGAGATTTCTGAAGGATATATTTCTCAAAGATGTTACTGAGAACTGGAAATCATCCTGGCAGTTATGTCCATGTAACTTCCCTTCAGGACTAGCCAAAGAGTACTGGGGAGCAGTAGCTTCAGTCGGCTGCTGAATGGGCAGAGGAAGGCTCTGGATGGGCAGAGGAAGCCTTACCTTCTCTCCCTCCTGTGCTGGGCTTTGGCTGTCTGAATCCCTGCTCTACTGGCCAACGCAAGGCTGCAGCCGCCAGGTTCTGTGAAGGGCTGTAAACTCCAGCTGGGCTTGAGCCATTGAGTCTGTCATTTGGGCATCGGATGTGTGACTTCTCTGGGCTGGAGCAAAGCAGAAGCAGGGAAGAAAGTCCAAAGCAAACTCCAAAGAAACTTGTCATCTTGTGCCCAATTTGAATTTGATTTTTTTAATGTGCTTTTTATATTAAACATAGTAAGGGCTTTACAAATAATGGAGCAATGGTGGAAAAGAGGCTGTACATTAGGGGGTCCAAGATCATTGCAATGTACCCTTGCAGTATTGTCTAACACTGGAAGACAGTGCAATGACAGGCTTTTCTAGCTGAAAATAGAAACTTGAATGATCAACAGTATTTTTTTTGCTTCCTTCTTCTTAGTATCCATAGAGAGAGCTTTTTCAATCAAATATTACCGACAGCAAAAACATTATGTAGTATGTAGACAGATGGCAGGATGATAATTGTTTAGAGGGACAGATGGTAGTTTCTTGTACCCACTTTCTAGTTTCTGTGTTTTTAAAGCTCAGCAGTTACATTGTGGAGCATTTGTGGTCCAATGAAATACCAACCACTTTAAATAACTCTGAACCAGGCTTTTGAGTGATTTGTTTAAAAGGAGCCAGTCATATTTAAAACATGATCAACTGAGGATGCCTAGATATTTAACGAAGCAGACTGTAACTTAGAGAAATAGCGCCTAACTTGAAGCTTATTCCCAGCAATTGCAAAGCCCTTCTGTCTCTTTTCTCGTGGAAATAAAGCTGAAATTAAACAATAAGAATATCCATTTGACAAAAAACTAACTGCCTTAAGGAGAGGGTGCTATAGTAATTAAAAATAATGTATAAGTTGGAGTGAGCTACCACAGGTATTGTTTGTAGACACATGTTTGGAATTCCACATTAGTTCCTCTGAAGGAATACAGTAAATGTGATTAGATCCACAGTGCATCTAATCTTCTAGAATATAAATGGCTTACAATAAGAAAACAAATATTCAGTTGCCTTGTAAATCTGAAGATTACACGAAATACTTTTATCATTCTCTATAAAAAAAAAAATTCAGGAGTAATTTCATGAAACACAGCAATGGATGGTTCAGACCCAGTCCCACAACATTCGCCAAGTTATTGCTTGTGGTGCTTGTGGAAATCTTCCACTGCACCACTTTTTCTTCCCATCTGCCCTTCTTTTATTTTTTGTATTACATTCTTGTCTCATGCTTAATAACATAAGCAAGAGGAAAGAGAAGATATCTGTTGCACAGGATGGCTTTCCAAGTTTACATTGACAGAGGCAGCTTTCGCTATGACTGAAGCCTTCATCTTGCAGGGAGGGTCCACATCCAGAAACTGTTTTCTGATGGGCTTCTAAGCTTCAACATAATTCTATTTTTATACAGTGTGTTGAGATATTTTCAAGCTTTCTGGAGTGGGTGCTTTGATTTGGAGGTGAACTCATGCGTTCTTGTCTTTGCTCTGAAAACAGTATTGATACAAAAAGTAAACTATGGTATGTGAAAGTACCACTGAAATAAGTACACGTAACCAGAAGACTGCAGAATTATTAATATAGTAATTTTTGAGATAGCCATAGGCAGGGTGGCTGCGTTCCCAGTACTGGTTGCTTGGCTTCATGGGCAGTGCTGCTTGAGTGGGTGGGTGAGGAAGTTATGCAACTGTACTGCCAGTACAGAATATCTCATACTAAAACTCGTCCTTTGGGATGCTATACTATGAGAAACTGCTTGTTCCAAGTTAGATATATCTAAAATATGAATGGATATAAGCAGCTGAAATAAGTTTTTTATGTATTTATTTATGTGTATTTTAATATATAAAATATATATCCCAGGTCTAAGGACTCTCCAGATCTTAGACTAGTGGCTATTCAGTTTAGGAAAGGAAAAATATTCTGTGAAACACTAGGTGAAACAGACAACCAAACCTGTGATTTTTTTGTGCAAGAAAAAAAACAATGAGCTGCTTGTGAGCAATCTGGAAATGCACAATTATTTGCAAAATATCTTTTCAAAAAAGGAGCATGTTTGAAAAATGCCAGCGTGTTCTTGGACAATTCACAAACAGGAAGAAGCTCAATTCATTAAGTAAATGATTCACTACATATTAGCTCAATTTTCCTCCTGAGTTTGGAGCTTGTTGGAGTAGAAAATCAGTTTTGTTGTTGTTTTTAAACTTTTGGCTTGTTTTGTTTAGCGTAGTCATATTGTTTGAGTTGTCAGTGTCAAAATAAACGTGGAGGCAATGAGAGTGTTACAGACTTTAAAGTTAAGCCTCTAAAGGAATGTAGTTGTCTGCATCAATAGTCATGTAATGCCCTGCAATTGTTAACAGGCATTGCGTAGGATTTTTCCCTTCCTTAATTATACTGTTCTGATCAACATGACTCTTTCACATCTGGCAACTTGTATCCATAAGCAAATGAAAGGAATTGTTGTGTTTTTTGGAGAATTGCTGAATTTGATCTGATGTAGCTTTGCTCTCAGTTCCTGTTGGGGTCAGGCCTCCCCTTTCTCTGCTGCAGTGGGCAGTGCTGTGCCCGTGCTGAGCACTGTCTCCAAGTGTTGTTTTGCTGCCAGCAGGCTGAGTCCCTGTCTGTTGTATGCGTCAATGCAACTGGTGTGTTACATCTGAGAGCACTTGGGCTGTTCAAGAGCAATCATTTAGCCCAGCCTTTCCAGTGGTCTTGTCCTTCTTTTCCATTGCTCCAGTTGGCTTAATGCTTTTGCTTAACTGCTTCTGAACCCTTTCATGGTAGCAGATATATAGCCAGTGTCATCTGACAGATTTCTAGGCATCTCTGTTGTAAACATGTAAGTATTCATTTAATGCTTGAATTGCTTTACCATCCTCTGTAGATATATTTCTCATTCCTTTTCAAAATGATCTTTCTTCATCCTTGGCTGAGCCCCTTTCTATGTGTTGGGAAAAATCTTCTTGATATCCAACACTGCCAGCTATACTTCCAAAATTCATGTGTTGTTTCGTGAACTCTTCCTTCTTGTTCTGTCTTGATTCACTTTATAAGGTATGTTTATTTTAACTTAGTTGGATCTTACAGGCCCTCTTAAAAGTTTGGATTTCTGGGGGGAAAAAAAAAATCAAATCAGCTGCATAAGTTGGTTGTTGCCCTAGTGTAGGGAGGAAATCTGAGCTTGAAAACACCTCAGCTGCCTCTGGTGTCTGGGAAGAATGGTCCTCTCCTGTGTGCCTCCCTAAAAGAACAACATAACAACAAAGGCTACTATGGCAGCTGGCATTTCCTTGTAGCAAAGAAGCAAGGAGCCATAGAAGTCATGGGTCTTGGCTGGGAAAGGTGGTAGGACTTTCACTGAAGAGCCTTGGCTGTGACAGTTGGGTCAGTGCTGTATCCTGGCTGCATCCCTGACCCACCATGTTTGTACTAGTAGAAAAGGGGTTGAAAGCTTATCAGGCTATTCAGGAGTCTATTACACATACACAAAACCATACCTAAAAAAAAAATCTACTCTTGCCCTACAGACTTCCTAACTCACATCCCTTTGCCTAAACAAGCCACCTACAGAAAGGTAGTGATTTATATTTGCTTTCAAAAGTCATACAAAATATACTTAAATAGGCACAGTCACTTGACTGTCAGATTATCAGAAAATATTTGCTGCTTCATAAGCCTTTTTTTTTTTTAAATCCTTTTTTCCTCCTACCATTGATCTATGCTACATTGGAACAAACATTTGCATTAATTGTGCCAACTTTTGAATTAGCAGTAGATGACTCTAGTGGCTTAGAAATTTGCTTAAGTAAACAACCAATGAATCACATGTTCCTCTAGGGTTTCTTGAAAATAAACTTTTTTTTTTTTCCAGCATGAAATAGGACCATTTCTATTTTAAGGATGGGCTCACTGCTTGAAGCTGGAGGTAGGCACAACTTTCTAATTACAAAACATAATTTTTCAAAATTCTGAAAAAGCAGATGTCTGGGCTTGAAGAAATCATACTTTGACTTGGAGAAAGGCTGCCCTTTCTGCTAGTAGCATCTTTGTGATGCTTTACTTTGGATTGGCTTGAGTTTGAATGTGGAGTCAGGTCAGCTACAGCAGAGGAACTTGCGTCTGGTAAACTGTTGTCTCCTCAGTGTGCTCAGTGCTGTGCTGTCCTATTTCTGCTGCTGTGATGCGATGGTATGAATGATTAATCTTTGAAGCATCTCAAAAACTAAAACCAAGTGTGCGTATAGAATTGAATCATTTCAAGAGATTTGCTAGGCTTTGTGTGAACTGTGTGCCAGTATTTTTTTTTTTTTTCCAAAAATATATCAGTGGTTCCAATCTGCCCATGCAATAGCTAACACCAGATATGATGTTAAATGTAGATAGAGGTGGATGGAACAACAGGAGTCAGAAAAGCACATTCTGTGCTAACTACCATGATGGTGATTGTGAAAGGAGTTCCCAAAGGATGGACAGAGCCATGGTGGGAGAATGTGGCACTGTCAGGAGCCTCCACCTTGTAAGCTGGGACCTGAGGATGAGCTCTAGGGCCCATTCCCACCTACAGCTGCTCCTGGAGGAGGCTGCCAAGTGGACAGGAAAGAAAGCTTAGAGTGGGTCTAGAAGACATTGGGGAAGGACAGTAGATGTTTGGAGAATCAGAGAGAGAACTTTCTGCATCAATTACGTACTGGTGCATACCTTTTTAGTGGATGGGTGCAGCAGGGTCTCACACAGCTGGAGGTATCAGATAAACCATTATTGCAGTGCAATTTCTTCTGCAAATAGTCATGATTAAATGGGGAAGGGTCCATTCGTTCTCCTTCCTCTGTAACAGATTCAATGAGCCATGATCTTTTTCTTTACAGCTGGATGAAATTGCAGAGGGCTGAGATAAAACAGTATGGTTTGAGCAGATGCAACTTTATTCTCATTAGTTCTCACCTTTCTAAATGTTTTTCTTTGCAGTAACAGTGATGTGACAAATATTTGAGTTAACTGCTGCTAAAAGCCATGGTTTCAGTATTATTTTTCTACAGTCATTTCTTGGAGTTGGAAAGCTTTGCCTGTTGATGTTTTATTTCTTTTGATGCTAATCCTCTGCTTCTGTCATGTGGTAAGATCTGGTATTGTCTGTACTAGGAAACAGTGTTGATTCTGGGTTCATTTCTCTATTCCTGTAAACATTCTCTGCTCTTGATGAAGATGTGAAGGTGCTCTTTGCTTTCTGCAAGAGGAGGGAGAAGAGCTTTAGAGACTTAATGCTTTGCAAATCTTTGAGTCAACCTCTGGGGGCTGTGAGCTCAGGCTTTATTGAGAGTGATTGAGACACAGTATGTCCAGATATTCTCTTCTGGTGTATACTTCCTTCAGATAATCCTGATAATAGTCTGAGTGGGAGGTGGTATAACCTCATCAATACAGAGAACTTAGTGTGTGAGCTGTATGTGCAGTTGCTGTAGTGGAGCATGCAGCCCTTAACACCAAAGCGTGAAATGAGAACAGAGTTTGAAGCTTGGTCTCTTCCCCTGGAAAGTTAACATTCTTAGCAGACCAGATTTTCACAAGGTCAAGTGGCATCTCTGCTGCTTCTGCCTGATCTGAATAGTCTTTTTCTCGTCTCTCTGGCTAGGCTGACTGCTATGCTGCTTCAGTGCTTGCTCAGGCTGATCTGGCTTTAGATTTTATTTAGTAGTTATTTTATTCCAGTGAAATTTCCTGGGTAGGCATGGCAAGGGATAGTGAGTCACTAAACAATTTTTTCCCTGAATAATATTCTCTTTCCAGTGATTAATCATTCTCTGTCTCTTATTCTATGTTTATAATGTCAAATATATCCTCCCTTTTGCTTGTTTTCTTGAGTATGCAACCATTAAAAGAAACATGTCTAAGCTTGGTAAGCCTTTGTGCAGCAGAAAGCTAATCACTATTTCCTTGTGCTTTGTGTACCTATCTCCTTTTGGTGTTCATTAAACAAGGATATCAGTCCCTTGCTTACTACCACACCAGATGCTGCTACTTCTGAATGAGAACTGAAGGAACCGTTGTGAAGAAAAAACTTACACCATTTACATGTGTGATGGAAGCCATTTGCAGTCTTGTATGGAAACACTGTTTTTGAACTGCTTTTAGTGAAGTTTCACATAGAAGAAGAACATAATGGTGACATCCAAACATGAATGCGTTTGTTGTCCCAGAAGTAAGACGTTAATAGCTTAGGACAGAATAATCTAATTCAAACTGATGCTAAATAATGAGTCACTCTCCATCTTTTGCTTGAGAAGGCTGAGCTTCTTCCAGTGTGTTTAAATCTTTTTAACTCAAGTGCTGTTAAGAGTTTCAAAGAGCTGTTCCACTCAAAAATCATCACTTTCTTAAAAATTGTTACCTTCTAATGCTATATCTCTTTGCTTTCACTGCTGGCTATAGCCAGTTTCTGACAATTAGTTTGTGTATGAGTTTTGGGGAAAAAGCCATAGTCATGAAACATGTAGCTAAAAAGCAGATTCATATATGGATCTTAACTAAGGAATGTCTAAAGTCAATTCCCCTTTCAAGAAACTTGTTTCTCCCTATTGATCATAAAGGTATTGCCTAAGGTGAGCAGTCTACATAGACAACAAATTTCCACTTGCCTATATTAAATTTGATGAATGCTGCCCTAAAAAGGGACCAATAACTCGACTGGAGTGTAGGCTGAAGGTAGAGTTTTCCCTGGCATAATCCAATACTTTGATCACTTGGCATACTGGATTCCCCTAATATCAAAGTGGAAAATAAATTAAGACTTATGCTTGTTTAAAATACCTTTTACTGAAGGAACTAGGTATGTTTCAGTGAGCTGAAATGCATCTTTTTGCCTGGAGGGACTCCTGGTCACTGAAGGGTCTGTGCAGTGCTGGGTGCTAAGGGTGATGGCATTTCTGTGCCTCTTGGGTCTGCATGTTCATTGTGCAGCTCTGAACCCTGCAGCGTGAACCCATGTAGTGACTGCATAGCCTACGATATTTTTCTTAATCGAGGGAAAGCTTTCTCAGCTGGTACATTATTTTTGATTTGCTTCAGGCATTCCAGTAATCCTGCAAATATAAACCCCAGAAAAATCAAGACCTATCTGTATTCTTGCTGTTCAGAAGACTTACTGCAGTGTCGTGCTCTAGCACGTGTGATAAGTAATAGCTTTATTACAAAGTATTTTAAACAAAACCACCACCACCCAAAAAAAAAAAAAAAGCAACACATCACATACATTTGTCAGACATCAAAAAGTTCCTGTGTGAGAGATATCCACAGATAATAGTGGATTTCTCAAGCTAACTTGAGTACAAGAAAGACTTAGTTATCTCTAACAGAGCAAGGTAGTTTGCAACAACATTCTCTTTTTCTGAGTCACTTGGAAAGAAGTGTGACAAAATGTCTAAGGACCTGAAGGCACTTGCAACAAACAGGGAGGATCACTGACCATAATGTGTTTCTGCCAGCCAGTATATATTTACCAGAATGCTATATAGTACATGTGGAGCTAGAAGTACTCCTCACCTGCTGTTGAGACTAGGGAATAAATCCAGTTTAAGCAAACAATCATTTCCTTGCTGAGAAGCCTGTGCAGTAGGTGTCAGAGAGGACGTTTTAACTTATTGGTTACTAGGAAATTGACTGGCCCTAGTATGTGCACAGTGTTTTCCACTGCAGCTGCTCGCTATATGAAGTATACTCGAATCACCTTTATGCTGCTGTTAGTGTTTCCATAGCTCTGGCTTCTGAGAGCAGACAGTGCTGATTCTTTCACTTTTGTTGTTGTTGTTAATTCTATCCATGCATTTGTCTGTCTGCTTTATACTTTTGAAGATTGACCAATGAAGCTATTTGAGATCTATGTTTAGTTATGGAATGTGGTGTGCTTTCTCATTATTTCCCTAAAAAGGTTATGTTGTTTATATCCTAAAATTTTTCTTCTGAATAATAGGAGATCACCTAGCTGTGGGTTAGGCGATAGCAGCATCCTGCTCTGCAGAGTACACTGCTTGCTGTCTGAGGGGATGCTGGAGGGGACAGCGCTCTGTAAGATTTGCTGTACTCTGACCTCTGCCTTCTCATCCTCATTGACTTCACTTAGGGTTTATATCTTAATAAATCCCTTGATTTTTGATTGCAATTCCTTTGTCAAAATGGGGAAAAATAACAATTCAGTATTGAAAGAATGTTGTGATGCTGGCTAGCTGAGGATTACACTATTTCCACGGATATTTTACTTGATTTCTCTTTAAGGGCTGTAGTTTATGCTCCCTATACAATATTAAAGTGTTTAGAGGAATATATAACATAGTGTCAGTGTCAGGAAAACCTCTGGAGAGGCATGATCCAACTAGTGCAGCCTCCTTTAATAACTGCTGCTTTCTAATATTCACTGTTTTGGAAATGCTATCCTTTGGAAATGAAGGAATCTTGAGGTGTAGAAAAAGGAGGACCATGTAGATATGTGTGTCGTTTCTTCTGTTATTTGTCCCTCTGTGAAGGATTATTTTTTGCTTCTTTTATTGGTGGCTTTGGGCTGGAGGTATTAGCTGTCTAAACAGCTTTCCAAGATGTACAGGGAGTCTCCTGACCTCTCTCAGAGAAGGTCCTAGGATCTTCTGCTGCATCTCAAATCCAGAACAAATAGGCTTGAGATTGCCTTGTTGTTTTCTGATGTTATTTTAACTTAGTCTCACTCTACCTTTGGAGATTCAGAAGTTTCCAAGCCTTCTCCTCTAGACTGCTAGGCCTTGCTCTGTCTGTAGGAGACTTGCATGTTTTGGCCTCCATCCCCTATTCTGATGCTATCACACTGGCTTCTTGTGCTTTTGGAACACGGGCAGATTCCGAAGCTCAGAAGGGTGGTGTGAGGGGTGTGTGCCTTGGGGCTTCCCCTCCTGGGGCACACCACTGGGAGCCCTCTCAGGGATGTGTGCCCTCTGGCCTGTGGCTGCAGGCCTGAGCAGCAGCACCAAGGGCACCTGGGAGGTTGTTCTGGGTATCTGCTTGCCGTGTGAAACCCCATGTTCCCTTGGTTGTTGCAGACAGATGAGAAGGAGGCTAGCAAAGAGGAAGGAGCAGAGTTTTTCTGTATCTCCTGGCACAACAGTTTAGTTGGCTTTTGTAATTTAACCCTTTTGCTATTTAACTTGCTCACTATTTGCATCATTGCCACAATATTTGCACCATTACCACATTATCTGCATCATTGCCAACAAAAGGCAGAGCTTTTAGCACAGATAATTGTTGAATTTAAAAGCCAAAACTGCTTTCTCTTCTATGTGGAAGAAGGCAAGAATAGCTTTCACCAACTGAGATGTATTTGAAAAATGGGACAAAGCTGTTGGCCACAGGCTGTGCAGCCGTCTCTGACCCGCTGAATGGTTCCTCTGGCTTCTCTGACTGCGGCATTTGCTGACGCTGGGTGTCACTGGGTCCAGCAGAGTCCCAGAGCAGTGGAGACGCACGGTGTGGCAGCTCAGAGGCTGCTTGCTCCCTCCTGTGGCTCCTGCGGGCCAAGTACGACTGTTGTGCCTCGGGAGCCCCACAGCACCCCAGGCCTGGCTCCTGAGCAGAAGCTGGTGAAGCTGAGATGTGCACTGGGGATTCTCAAGCACCCTGGCTTTTGTAACACAGGCTGCAGGGCTTTGCTGCATGGTGCTGCTTGTTTGGGGTGGGTGAGGAATGCTTTCTTGAAAGGTGTCCCCAAGGAGGAAAAGGAGAGCAGCTCCTGGGAAGAGCTGTGAGTGAAATAATACTGGTATGTGTTTGCTAAATCATGTTTTCAGTGAAACAAGTGGTGTGACTTTTATTTCTTCTCCTACTTTATGCTGTGCTTTTCCAGTAAAGCTTAGTAATACTCTTTCCATTAATGTGTTTTTCTAAGCCTGGGTGTTGCCCCTCCTGAGATCAGCAGTTACAAGTATGTTTTCATGCTGAAACAAAGGTAGTTTACTGCTGTTTTTTTTTTCTTGTGGCTGCATAATTCTGCTCCCCATAATTACTGCTGAGCTTTGTGAGCTTTGCACTAATACCTCAAGGACATGAAGCTAGCTGTCTGTTTTTTTTCCCTTGATACCATAGTTGCAGATGCATGATATGATTACTGAAGTGTCTAAATAAGCCTGACAACTCTGCCCTCCCCCTAAAAACAAAACCAGAGCCCTCCTGATAGTGTTTTCTGTGAGCATGCTAACTGTGTCATCGCTATCCTTGAGGGAGAACATCTGCTGTTGTCCTATCACCAGTTATCTCCTCCTTATAGCTTTGTTTTCCTCCTGAGTATGCTATCATATTGATGTCTTGCTTTCTTATGTTCTATGGGATACATCCCAAGGGTTTTGAAAAGTCCTGTACGTTCACCGATCTGTCTTTATTACTTTGTTTCTGTATCCATTTACCCTCTTTTCTCATGTTCTATTTTGCTCAGTCATCTTGCTTCCTCTCCTGTACTGCATGACCATCCTATTTTGTGCCATCTTGCCATTCAGATGTGAGATCTGATGAGCTCTTTCCATCTCTTCATCTCCCTGCAGACTTGTGCAAATTCACTTTGGTTAATTGTGCTTGTGTTTGACAAAAGCTGCAGCCTAGCTCTAACACAGCTTCTTGAAGAGTCTTGCATCTCTGTTTTCTGGCTGCTTTGAGCTTTTAACTTATTTATCACCCTCATCGCAGAAGCTTAGAGCTTGTCATGAAGAACAAAAATCCTTGACTTATGAATCATAGAATCATAGGCTTCTGGAGATATGCATCTGTAGATGATGTGTGGAGTAGCGTTATGAAAAGCTTTACTTGGTCTTTGCCACTATTAAGTTATTTTTTGATTAGAGCTTGACGTTTATTGACTTTCTAAATCCTAATGCTTACCTGCTGTCTGAGCTTGCTTGATGCCTGTCTCAACTTATGTTTCAGAATAACAAATAGTTGTTTATATGATTCTGTATAAAGAAACAATTATTACGTTGGTTTTAATCTCATCACATTCTTTTGGTGTTCTAGTTTGTTTATTTAGTTGTTTGCCTTAGTTACTTAAATGCAAAGAGTCTCTTCTCACAATGAAAACTTAAGAGACAAGTTCAGGCCTTCCAGAATGAAGCTGTTGTGTACAAACTCCGCTAGGTATTCCATCCTTTCTTCTGAAGAGCGATCTAAGATGTAGATGATTTTCTTGTGACTGGAAGGCTTTTTGGGGTATTTAAAAGCAAAACCCATGCTTCCAAATCCTGTGACCTGAATGTCAGCTTTCTGTGTTAACAGGTGGATTTAATCTGAATTTCACCCTTTAGCTCTGAGTTTTTGTAGATTTTGGTAGGCAGTGCTTAATGGCCCAGTTCTCCAGCCTTCGTGAGATTCAGTATGGGATCCAAAATGTACCTTATATTTCAGAGCATTCAACACACATCTGTGGTGCTCCAAGGTGCCTTCTGCTCGTTCATTTTATTTCTCTTCTGGTCTCTTTTCCCCAGGCTTTATTTGCTGTTGGACAGTTCCTGACTGACCTGGAGTGGGTGGTAAAGATCTGCTGGCTTATTTCTTAGTCCATTAAAACCAGTTGCCTGCTCACAGGACCATCTGGACTGCATCCCTTCAATTCCCCCAGCCTCTAGGCTACTGCTGTGCCCTACTTTTACTTGGCTATGCAAGAATGTGGGGCATCAAAGTCCCTGCGGTTTAGGTCTGGCTGTAGGTCTGCCCTCAATCTAACTTATTCTACTTACATAGATACTTTTTGGTTATTTTCTCCCTTGGAGTGGTTTTAGCTTCACTAGAAAATACAGTTTGTGCACAGAGAGGTGGCATCAAGGTAGTTGGGGTCATTACTCCACGTGTAGTTAACAACTGGCCAAGAATTTATGTGAGGCCTCAAGGGAAGAGTTTGAAGTTTGAGCTCCTTGTGTGATGGGCCTCTGCTGTGTCACCCCTTTCCAGCTCTCTCATTTCCTACTTTGGTTTTAAATTTGATCAACAACTGTCCTGAGGGCACTTTTAACCTTCCATTGAATTGGATTTTTTGTTTTTTAAAAGAGTGTCTTGAGTTATCTGTCAGTATAGTCCAATCTGGGAGGTGAAAGACTTAAATTCTCTCAAATGAAGCAGGCAGAGGAGTCATATTTTTTGCTAAATGTGACAACTGTTCCTGGAAATAATAGTTACTTGAATCTGGTTGAGTCTGTTGTTTGCCTGTCCCAGAAAGGGGTCTTATTATTGTCTGGAAATAGCAATAAAAAGGACAGCATGCAGCACTGCTGAATATGGCTTTGATAAGGAAAATTGTCTCAATTATTGCCCAGCAGTCACAATACCAGAAGTTGTAGAGAAGTAAGGGTTGACACAACCAGGGTTCAAGATAGTGGGAGAGACATGAGTGTATTTGTACCAGGCAGCAGAAGGTGACCTGCAGATGCCCAGTCAGATGTAAATTCCAAGCACAGCTCAGTGCCAGCACAGATGTCAGCACAGGTCTACTGCATGTTGGCAGCCCAGCTCTGTTATATTCAACTGGGAAGGGGATGAGTGTGTGTGTTTGTGTGTGCACACCACCTCTTGCTGCGGTCTGTCCTTAAGGCTCACAGCTTTCCTTGTGCCCTAGTGCTGCAACTAGCGTTGGGCTGTTGTGAGATCTTGGTGATGATTGTCGTCCTTAAATGTTTCAGTAGTGACTGTTCCTGCAGGCAGCTGCCTGCTTCTCCCTGCAGTACATTGCCTACTCAGTAAGAGCAGCTTGCATCAAGAGCAAGGCAATTATACAGGTTTTTCCTTCAATAAAACAATGTAAAAAAAAACCATAATGCTTGTTGTAGGGTGGTTTTAATATGTTCCCTTCCTGATGGGCTTTCATTCTGTTACTGTTTTATGGATGTGGAAAAAATACATTTCTGCCTGACCCTTCAGTACAGTAGCAATATGGAAAATGATTTGAAGTTCTAATATATATTGGAAATCTAGCCACGCAGTGTGGTGCTGCGGGAAAGAAATCCGGAAAACTATTAATGGAAGCTGATCTAAACTTAAATCCACCACTACTGATACTTTAAGCTGGTGTTTCAGGAAAAAAGCTGTTGGCAAAATTCACATGCCCTGTGTCCTTAGGCAACTTGATTCTAGCAATCCCTGTGAATAGTCCCTTTTCTGTGTCTCTCTCTGTTCAAGGCTTACAATTCCACAGGGAAAAGGTCTATGCAGCATGACATAAGAAATAATTTCATGCATCACTGCAGTCTCTTGAAACTAATTTAACATCCTATTTCATTGCAGTACTTACAGGCACAACTTGCAGTCCACCTCATGGGCTGGGCACCTTACTCTTTTTTCCTTTTTTTTGTCCTTAAGTACTTAGCATTTAACTGTTTATATTAGCAGTGCTGCTAATTATTGAAGTCTAGTCTAAACAGGCAATCATTCTCTTTTTCCAGGTGGTTAATGGGGATTTTTATTAGTGCTACCAAGGACTAGCCAGGAGTGTTTGCTTAAGCACATGAAGTTATCCTCTAGGGTGCTCTAAGAGGAATGCAAAATGACATTTTGCAGCATCTAACTAAAGCCTGTTTTACATAGGTTAATCCTGAAATAACAAAAAATATTCCAAGGGTCAGTGTCCTTGTATTCTTAACAATGTCTAGTGCATGCTTCATTTTCTATGGATTAACTTGCTTAGGTTTTATAGATCAAAAATGCAAGGATGTGGCTTGCTTAAGGACTCAACAAGGTTTTATCACTTCATCTTTAAGTGTAATGAGGAACATTTTCCCACTCAAAGGAGTGAAGTGGACAGTTCACTAATTTTCTCCATCACTAGAGGGCTCAGAATACTTCCAGAATGCTGTGCATTTGAGCCAGCCTTGATGCTTTGATGCCTTTCTCTCTCTGCATACACATACACAGATAGTACGAAGACAAAAGACTCAGTTTGTCAGTTTGTCACATGCAGAAGAGCTACTACACTTCTGACTTGCTTTTCTCTTGTTATTGGGAAGCTAAGGGCATGACTGTCTCCTAACTTCTCTATTACAGCATCACTTTTAAGCCATTCATGTTCTTAGACATTGTCTCTAAAAGAAATGGAATGATTGGGTCATTATTATTAATATTCTTAGTTCTTCGTGTAATGTGAATAACAATTATGTTATAAATGATACCAAGATATTTAGTTGTGCTGCCAAACTAAACCAATAGTTTGGTTTTTAAGCTGTCTCATGTAAGTTCCTGACATTTTATATCTGGAATATTGTTGAGCCTAAGCCAAAGTTCTTTTTGTTTTTCTTAACAATCATATTGGCAGACAAATGTAGTATTTTGGAAGATCTTGGAGGAAAATGAAAATGTGCATTTCATCAGAAAGACGCACTTACTTGCTTTGGTAGAGGGGAAGTGGGCCAAAAGCTTGGTTTTTAAATTTAACAAGATAGCTGGAGGCTGAATACAGCTTTGAGTTTGCAATGCTTTTCCTAAGTTTTGTGTGCCTCTTAGCATATGGTCCTGAGCTGCTCTTTGAATACGAGTGTTACTGCTCCTGCCTCAGTGAAGATCAGTCCTGAAAAGGTATCTGAAAAGGTGTCATCTTCTGTAACCAGGAACTTGATCTAATTTTTGTTTGTAATGGTCTTGGAAAAACATGTGTTAGATTTGATGACCAAAATGCAAGCAGTGTTCTCTTATGTCAGTGATGAAGTCAGTCTAAATTTGCAACTCATTCCAGCGAGGAATGTCACCAAGTTTGCAGTGACAGCCATTTGTAGTGCTACCAAGTAAAAAGAAAAACCAACAAATTCTTTATCATTGCCATGTTTAGTTGTGAGCAGTTAACCAGCTGAAATACAGGTCCTCTAAGATGGACTTAGCTACCTGTGGTGTGCCAGTGAGCCCGTTAAGGTGGCTTGTTCTGCCACTGCATTGTCACCCACGAAGTACAGCACTCTCAGCTAAAATTGCAAAGGACTTTCTGTGCTCAGATCAGTTCAAGTTTCATCTTTTGCAGTGCTGTATTCATACTGTATTCTGTCTGCTGGAGAAGTTGGGATGACTTTTCATTTTATTGTGCAAAAGAAGCAGGTGGGTGTCATTTGTGTCCTAACACTGCACTCTGAAAAGCTCTGTAAAGAACAAGTTTGCCAGTGTCAGCTGGCTAGTGCCTTGCTCCGAATGAATTTGAATTTGGTGTTGCATTCTGTTTTTTTTTTTTTTTGGGGGGGGGGTTCCCTGGATGTTTCCAGGCTTTGTATTTCTTCATGCTTCCTGGAATATTGAAATATGTGGCTTCACAAATCCATTTGCTGTGATAAGCCCAATAACTGAATTATAAGGGTTTTCTGTCACCATAGATCTTGATAGTTTCACAAAATATTTTTCATCTTGTTTTTGATTTGGGATAGCTGAGCAGAATTACAGATATCTCTATTTTCATCCAAGTGTAATGAAGAAAACTTTCTGTGCTTTTCACATTGAGATTTTTCTTTCCTTGAGAAGCTGCATCTTGAATTATTTTTTCCATCACTCCATAGTTGTTAGATAGGGATGTTACATCAATGATTTTGTTGTTTCATCTACTGGAACTGTTGGTCTTTGTTCTATGTGAGGATGAGATGCTCATTGTAGGATGTTTCATAGCCTGAATAGTTTTTAACTGTATTATGATACTTTCATGCTCCTTCAGTTAAAGCACTGAAAGACAACTTTTTTTTCTTGTTTTGCAATTTCAAAACTTGCCTTTCTTTCTACAGAAATGCGGCTTTTTTTTTTTTTTTCCTGGAGTTGTGATTTTTATTAAAGTGACAGTGAAGTAGGGAGGAGTTGTGTATCATGACATAAAATCATTCAGCAAATAAAGCACAAACACTGGTTCATTTTGTCTAGTGTTAAAATTAAATTTAAGATGTTAACTAGTTGGGAATAGACCTTCCTTGCACCCTCCTACTAGCTGTTATTCATAGCAGGAAGCTGTGCTTGAAATATTTTTTGAAATTTCATTGTCACTCAGGCGTTGATTCACAGTGCTGCCTATTCCATCAGTGAGTTCTTATTGGTATTTTTGTAGTTACTTTAAAGTTCCTAGCATGCCATCTATCCATAGTTGAGAGCCTTGTTTTGTGTTATTGAGTATAATCACCCCGTTGTGACTTGAAGAAATGATGGCAGTGTTCAGAGAAGTGAGTCAATGCTGGGGCAAAGACTTCTGAACGCATATAAATCTCTTTTGTTGAACTAAGAGCGGAGGAGTGGATCTCTGACTCAACTCCTCTCTCTTTGCTGACAAACTGTGAGCTTGCAGCTGGTGTTCTTGGGGGGAAAATGGTATGGAAATTAAAAATAAAGGCCAAAGTTATGTCTATGGAGCCATGCCAGAGTCTGTGGATGAGGAAAATCTACCTAGGATCAAAGGCAACCTCAAAAAGTGAGAGGAGGAGGAGGACTGAGAAAAAAGATTTTGAGTAGCAGCGTGATCACATACAATGGAAGTGTTGGGAGTGGGGTGGTGTTTCTGAGACTTGAGTAAGATGAAGTCATTTGTCTTGGTTAGTTCAAATTCAGAGAAATGCCAAGCAAGGGACAGAAATAGTAAGCAAAAAGTATATTAGAAAGGAGTTGAAGAGCAATGCATAACTGAAGGTCAGAGTCTTTAAAACAGGAATAACTGAATCACGCTTGTGTTCTAAGATGAGAGAGAAGAAAAGGCCATCACCACCTGAAGGAAATAGCAAGAAGTGAGTAAAGAAGGTGTAGAAGACAGAAGTTGCAGTGGGGTTGTAAGCACCATGGCAGCCCCAGCCACCAGGAAGCTGTGCCTTTCACCAGGGCTGGGAGGAGAGGAGGCAGCTGGCAGGTGTGGGATGTGAGATGTTGCTTGGCCTGGTCTGCAGCTGGCAAGGCACCACAGGGAGCTCACCTGAATTGCTGGTGCTTAGGTGTGTCTTGCACCACTCTCTCACTCTCCCCAGTCTCTCCCCACAGCAGCACTACTTTGTAACACTTCCTATGTTATATGACATTGTTTTTAAAGTCACTTTCACTGATGTGACTGATTGTCTTGACAAATTTCCTCATCTTGGCCTTATTTGATGAACAAACACCACTTCGGTTCTGCTGTCATTTCCTCAGGAAGAGAGAGGAAGGGAGATGTCTTGTGCTGGTGACATTTTTGTACTCAGTAGAATTTGTCCTTTCATAATGATGTATCAGACTGTCATGCCCCAGTCTGCTCTGATGAGGCATGCACAAATGAGTGCCAGGAACAGGGCAGGATGTCATAGAACATAATTTTCATTCTTATGCATTTTTTTTGTTGCACTTCTGATGTAGTCCTTCCTTGAAAAGCTAGGGAAATGCTTTGGGCTTGAGTAAGGCAGCCTTTTCCATACAACAGTTGTCTGCTAGTGAAGTTGTTCTGCCTGCCCTTTCCTGCTGCCTTTTCTGCCTCTTGTGTTCACTGCTGTGCTCCTGCTTTGGTCTGCTTCTGCTAATGACAGGAGTCAGTGGCAGCAGGTTCCTGCTTCTATTTCTACCTTCTATTTTTTTCTTTGTTTTCAACTAGAATGAATGAGAAGGATGTTGGGACCAATTTTGCTTTGAGTTGCTTACTCTGTTGCATCTTAGGCTGTCTGTAGCTTCTCAGTGCTCACAAATGCAGTTTGTGATCATGTCAGCATTTGGATGCAACTTCCACTCAGGTGAGAAGTATTTAGTAGCTTTGTGGACTTCCCTGATTAGATGCAGCACAGGTTAATTGTAACAACTGAGTGGGCAATAACCACAGGCTGAGGAGCACATAATTGCAAATGGTGTGCATAGACTACTGGTATCTGCTCCTATTCTAGAGCTGACTGAAAAATTTCTAAGCTAGCAGTATTTTGGTAGAAAGCTTTGACTTCTTAAGCTAACAAAAGCTTTTTTTTTTTTTTTTAATGCGGGAACTGGAGGAGGAATTTTCTGTATTGTATAACATATATACACACATACGTATGTATTGACCATGGCTCCTAGTCCTGGCTCAAAGCAGGGTGTATTCATGCCATATTCAACAACAGCTTCTGTCCAGGTAGAACTGGAATACTTTGGGTGTTCACTGGCAGTCTCACATAGCAGTTTGGTCTCCCCTCAAAGACAGATAAGTGCAAAGGTGTTTCTTGCTCTTTTCCAACATGAGTGAGTTTGTCTAACAAACAACTTATACCACTTTCTACAGCATTTTTTTTCCCCTTAAGTTTAACATCCAAATGATTTTTTTTTTATTCCTATTTTTCTTTTAGATTGAGGTCTGGTGAAGCTTGGAGCTGTGAGTGGGGGTGTTTCCCTGAGCAAGTTGCCAGCAAAATGTGTACTGCTGAGCTGACTGCAGCACTTCTTGCTGGAGAACACCTGTCAAGACGATGAATGAATAGCATGGTAAGAATGCAGTATATCTTCAGTTTGAGGAAGAAAACAGCCCTCCATTTGTGGTCAATCTAGAACTGGAGGTCAGCACAGTGTTAATCCATGGCTTCACAATCACAGTACTTTCTGATTAGTATTACTGTGGAGCAGGCTTCCAAAGCAAATCACAGGGCACTTCTGTTTCGATGTTAAAATGAAAGCCTTAGGAACCCAAGACTGAGCTGCTTAATCTGAGCTGTACTGTGTAAACTTCAGTGTGTCCTGAATGCTTGAAAAGGAATGAATTTGCATGGCAAAAGAGTATCTGTGTCTAAGTCTAATAAATATCTTGTTTTTTTTTCCAAGTGCGAAATCCTCAGTTCAAACCATACTTGATCTCATTTCTGCTTGAAAATGCTGTTCAGGCTAGTAGAGGTAGCAAAACATTCTTAAAAATGGGTGTATGTTGGTACAAAGTTTCAGTGTAGCTTAATTTAGCTACACTGAATGTCCATTGTGATGTAGAATTTTGTGTGCTGCCATTTCGTTTCAACTGAATTGTGAATATATGCTGTTGGTGATTATATTAATAGGTAATTATTACCATGAGAGTTTAATCCCCTGAAACCATTGGTCACTTGGTGTATGTTCATTTAGCTACAAATGCTTTTCATTTTCCATTTGTGTTTTATCATTTAATTGCTTTACTCTCTTCAACATCACTCTTTTTTGATCTCTTGTTAATCATTATTTGGAATGAGAATTAGCCCTTAAGCAAACAGTGTCCCAAATCTATCTTGCTTCTTTGTGTGATGACCTTATGTTGGACAGAAGAACTATTAGCTATAGTTTTAGATTTATAATAAGAGTTAACTTCATTATATTTGAAAATTACAGTTTATTGATGTTTACTCATTTAGAAATTAACAACTTGTATTTTTGAAGGATCTCAGATTTCAAAAAGTCCTGCTCTTCCAAATGCTTAGGAAAAACCTTCTCGTAAATAAAACCTGCATCTCTTTCTAACAGATCTAGGCATATAGAATTGTCAGCATGCAAAGGGAATCAAGTTTGTAAACATCACTTCTAAAACTGGGAGTTGGTGTCCATAATAATGATATATCTGGAGAACTTGACACCCGAAATCACTTAAACAGAATCCTCCCCAGCACTGAGCCAGCCTGTAGAATGGCAGCAGGAATAAAAAGACAAGCATCAGGGAGCTGCCTGTGGTACACTTGCGAAACCAAGATAGTTTTGCAGTTCTGTCCTGGCCTGTGTATTTGTTTTCTCCATGGAGGAGAGTGTGAGGAGGCATCAGGGTTGTTCAGACTGCTTTGGAGAAGGTCTGCACATGTGTCTGGAAATGGGTTTGTGGGTTGCAGAGTCACCCTCCCCACTGTTCAGACAACAGCAATTGTTTAGTGCCTGCTTCAAGGACCCAATCCATTTCCTCTTAGTCGGTAGAAAGGCATTTTCTTCATTGTAATGAACTGGATTTGTAAGCCCCAATTGTTTACATGTTTTTTCATAAAACTAATGAGCATCCACCCCCTTAACAATCTCATTAAAGTTCATCTTTGGCAGTTTGCCTCCCAAAGACTTCACAGTACTGTGGTGGCTGCTGATCTGATTGGAGTGTTGTCTTATTCCCTCCTCCTTCCCCATCTGTTTGTATCCGCCTCTTGTGTTACAAAAATAAACTGTTTGGGGTAGGAACTTTTTTCTGGTTTTGCATGCTGCAATGCTGTCCTGGTGCACAAATGCTCTGCAGTAAGTTGGTCTGTGCTGGTGTCTACCTAAACAAGTTTCTAGAATGGTAGGCTGCATGCTGCAGCATACGTGTAGCAAGAAATAATACAAATAATTGCCATACTTTCCTGTGTATAACCCGTGTTACACACCCTCCATTACTTTTAAAGCCACTGCCACCTTGCTTAAAATCAGAGGTAGGAGCCAAGGGACTGTTGAAGTGAACAGAGGTATGGAAGTTCAGAGGGGGAGGAACTTGTAGGGAAAAATGAGGTCTGGTCCCTTCTCACAGGTATAAACAGCACTGCTGCTAAATCACACAGGGGGCAGTAATGGGAAGCTTGTGCACTACAAAACTAGAAATATAAAAGCATAACTTTTGCTGTTCTTTGTCTAGTGATTTACCACTATCTGAGATAACACAAAGCAAGGAGACTGGAGGCACAAAGAGCTTACAATAGCAAATTCTTTCCTTGCGTGCCTTTGAATGTGTTAGTTAGGATTCATTAAACAGCGCTTTAAGGGCTCAAACCACTGTTTTTAAAATGCCTCTTTCCAACAAACAAGGAACAGTGAAAGCCAGATACAAGTATGATGATAACATATAAATCAGTGGTTCTTCTGTAGCCCTTTATTGAGTGTTTGTAAGTAATTTTACAGCTCTCACAGTCACGTCCATTTAGTGGGCTGTTAGAAACTGGGGAAATTGTTGTTGTTTAGGAAAATCAAAGAACTTTTGTACTTGCTATACATGCTGGTGAAAAACCATTAATCACTTTAAAATTAATGGGGACAGATAACATTATAAACTACCCCTGGGATGTGTTTCTGTTTTATCAGCCAGCAGTTATAAGTAAAAGACAGAAATGGTGCTTCTAGCTAGTTTTGTTTAACACGGTAGGAGGAAGAAGGAATTATCAGGATGTGAAAAGCATTAAATTATGGTGAGAAAATTCCTTTCATCTTGAGTATGACTGCTGACTGTCAATATCTGAGATTAATGCTACAGGAAACAAAGAAGAAATGTTAAATATAATGACATTTAAAAAAGAGCTGTAACCAGTTTATTGAAGGAAAATGGTTTGAACTTTGTGAGCTTGGCTAATGGAGTTTCAGGAGTGTTTTAAGATACTTCTGCCTCATCTAAATGATCATAGAAATGAATTAAAATATAGCCTGTAAATGAAATCTGGATTCCTTTTATTGCATCCTCTAAGGGATGTGCAAATTCCTAATTTTTAAAAGGAGCTTGTACGTCTTGCCTGTGACTCTAAAATTCTGTATCCCAAAAAACACCACTTCAACAACCTGCTTATATGATGTTAGCACACTGAAACAGGCTGCTCTGGCAGTGTGGGATCCATTAGTAGCGAAATTAAGCTGTTTTCTTCTAGCTGTTTGCTGTCCTTTAGCTTCCTCCATTTGCTATCTTTAATAATCGCAGCTCCTGGCAATGCTCAGTGCTGCAGCTCGCAGAGAAGCGCACAGCCTGGTGACTTGCTGCTGGAGAAAGTGTGTGAGTTTGCTTCAGCCACTGTTTCAGTGGTGCAACATTAAGCTGGGTGCATCTTTTCCCCAGTTAAATTCCTTAAAGCCCTCCATAAATGACCTTTTAGGACTTCTAGGATCAGTTTGACAATTTGCTTGAGAGTTGTGAAGGAAAGACGGATGGACCGCTCAACAACAAAAGCCTCACTGTCTTGGGAAGCCTGGACAAAAATGTTTCATGGTCCAGTGACCTTGGCAGAGACAAAAAGGCCGAACACCCCTCCTAGTGGGGGACCTATAAGGAATTGGATATCAAAGAGTTGCTGGCAGAATTGTTGATTAGAAGCTGTGGCTGAAAATCTCTGTAGTTCAAGGTACTCTGATATCTGAGCTCTGTATCTCACTTGAAGAACTTCTGTGGAGCCCTAAGGATGCAAGGGACCATCTGTGCAGAGAAGCTGGCTGTAGAAGTACCCTTAGTTTATGACTGAAACATGCTTTGGTGAGGAAAATGAACAGGACACCACTAATGAAGGCACAATGTTGTTTACCGCTTGCATCCTACCTCCAGCTTTCCCTTGCTTGAATGCTGCATTTACTCCACCAATTCCTTTTCCACTTTTATCACTGGTATTTGTAACTCTGCTGAGTCCTGTGGATTCCCTACCACTCCAACTGTGCATGCCAGGCTGATGAGCACATCTTTTAATGAATTAACTCCAAGGCTAGAAGTCTCTTGTTCTCATCTTGCCTGTCTCTCTGCATAACACAGGCCATACAGCTTTCCTGAAATAATTCAGCGATGAGGGAGGCATTTCTCTCTAATGCTCATTTAATTGGGTGTAATGAATGGTCTCTCAGTCCATCAATATTTCAGAAAAAAGCCCACCCTAACCTCTGATTAACTGAGAGTAATAAACACATTTTAGATTGAAAAGTTAAAACTAGCAGATTCAGATGGGCTGCTGAAGTTGATTAGTAGAATTAACTCATTTCTCTGGCAATTGCTGGTCTTTAGACACACGTCTTGGAGGGATGCTTGGCCTTTTTTGTCTGCCTAATGAATGAGTGGCTCCTATTAATTTCAGTAGGATGGCTTTTGTGTAAAATGGGTTCATCCGTCAGCAGGGCGGTGTGGGGACACCTTGGCAGGCTCCTCGTCAGCACCATGCTCTTGTCCTGGCAGCTTCAGGCATCCCACTCATCATGGGAGCGGTTGTACTGCTGAGAGGCATGGAGGGGTCTTGCTGCTGGAGTACCTTGCTAAGACTGGCTAGCATCAAACAGTATGGAAGATGTTTCTTTGTATGGATAGTGTGAAATTTCACTTGTGTGAGAGACAAGGAGAGTCTGTTCAAATGTGAGTGGAGCTAAGACCTGTTAATGCATATTGGAACACAACCCTCAAAGATGCTTGTTTGGGAGCAGCTTTCATGGTGATGCAGTAATAACTGCTCCAATAGGGGAAAAAAACCATGTAGGCATTTAACAGCATATGAAGAAACAGCAACTGAGGGGATCAAATAGAAATGACATAAAGGCTAATAGCAAATGGGGGTGGTAGGTGGGAAAGTACTGTTGACCTTAAATCTGAAGAATACAGGTTGTATTTTTTTTTTTCTAGAACAGTCAGTATGTGCACTACTTTGTTTAGTAGCTATCCTTTTTCTTTAGTGATAATGAGTTTCTGCATCTGTAATAGCAATGATAATTAGCTGCAACAAAAGCTTCTGTGAAGAAATGGCTTCAGCCTCATACAGAGTGGGAGAAAGGTTTGTGTGTCTCTGTTTTTCAGAGGCTCTGTGCCCTGCTGAGTGGGACCAGAGGATTAACCATACTCAGGGATTTGGTGGGACTGAATGCCCTTGTTCCAAGGCCCCTTTGTTAATTAAGAACCTATAATTGCTTTGTGTCATGTGGTAGCTTAGGTCTAATGATGTTGCTTACATCATGTGTCCCTGCTTGTTGATCTCATCCAGAAAACTATGAGTTGAAGAGGGTGTTAGAGATTGCTGATGGCTGTTCATGCAGGCTGACTCCTTGTGGGCTTCCTATTAGAACAGAACATCTGTGCCCTTGTGTGTTAGATGCTAAGGTAGAAAATGGAACTGATGTCTCAGTAGAGCTTATGGGTTGAGTTTGGGATTTTTCAGTGTAAATTCTTTCATTATCTTGATGTATTAACGTGTGCTTCTTTAATTATTGCCTCAAACAAGAAACAGGTTCAGTTACACGACATGACCAACTGTGTTTTTTATTTCCTTAAACTGGAGATTGGTGAACTCACATAACCTTTATTTTAAAAGGGAAATAAAAGTACTGTAGGAAATGGCACTGGCTCTAAAAGTCCCTGCAGTATCTCAATAGTGAGTAGTTTCTGGTTCTGGTGCACACGAAATTATGGGTGATAACCTACAGCCAGAGAGATGCTTTGCTTTTTCCTATGTGGCAGAGCCACTGGTCAGGCAAGCCAATGTAGGGTTGGGTTGTTGTTGCTCTTTGGGCTTGGCTTTCTATTTTTATTTTTTGATATGCCACAACGTAGTTTCACAAGACACAGATGGCTCTCTTACTATTTGGAGTATTATTTTATTGATCCAGCATTTACAGACATGAGGACAAAGTTCAGTGGCTTTTCACTAATCAACATTCAGTGTACATCTTGACTTTTTCCACAGATAATAGAATGCTTCTAACACTATTTGTACTATTGTGTTGACTTCAATCCTATTTTTTTTTTACCAATTTGAGTAAAGCAGTATGTGGATTTAGAAAAGGAAATGTTTCCCTGAGTAGATTACCAAAAGCCAAAAGGAGAAAATGGTTTTCCAAATGGCTTGATCCTGATGAGTAAGTCTACATAAAATAACAGAAAACTCCTAAGCAAATAAATGTCTGGATAACAGAGCCTAAATAAACTCTTTCCTGAATGATGTGCTAGTGAGGATGAAGCCACCTGCAGTGAGTGAAAATACAGCAAATTGGAGAATGCAGTTAATAGGGTTCTGAGGTGCTTTTGATCCTGGAGTGGAGTGTAAGCCAGGTGAAATCGATGGTGGCTTGCACTGTCAGTAGACAGTAATCTGAGTTGGGAAATGATGGACAATCAGGCATTCACCTGCTAACCATAAGAGACAAGGGCTTTGAATAGTGGCCTTGGACTCTTCTGGGCCATGCAGCTTAAATTAACTTCTGGGCTTTTTTTTTTTTTTTTTTTTTTTTTTTTTTTTTTTTTAAATGGCTAACACCATAAGGCCAGCTAGCAGGAGTTTCAGGAGTTTTATCTATTGAATCTTGCTTACAAGGATTAATGAAGAGGAAATGGGAGCTTTTGTTGTAGGAACTGAGTGTATCTTATGGCCTTTATAGCAAACTATTTGTTGATTTAGTAGAAATTGTGTTTCACTAGCAGGGTAATTCATCAGCATCAGACACCAGTAGTACTGTATGTGCTAAAATCAATTTTGTGTGAGGTTCAGAGCTCACTAGAAATCTTGTGCTTTAAAATAGCTTTCTGGGTATGACAGAATAATCAAATGATTACCCTAAACTGAAGTAAACAGATATGCTAAAACCTGTCAAGCTTTATCAATCAAAGCTATTTAACAAAAAACCTATGCGCTTGGCCATTTTTATTCTTGTTGGCAATAAATATGTCCATTTTCTGGAAGAACTACTTGGGGAAATTCTTACCGTGTTGAGCTCCTCAGATAGTAAGTACAGTGGCAGATGAAAAATGTCAGAACAGCTATTAGCTGGAAACAGCTTATATGTTGGTAAAAGATGTATAGCAGCAATGGGCCACAGTGGTCAGGATACCAGCCCAGCATGGCTTTTTTTCCTGGGTGGTGCTGCCATGGGAGTTCTGTCCATGCTCCTCCTGCCTCGTGTTTCTGTGGAGTGACAGCCAGTGACTGGATACAGCTTTGTGAGTTTCACTGGACAGGCCACAAAGGGGTATGAACTGAATGGTGTAAATAGGGGAGGGAATATATCCAGCAGAGAAGAGGACTGCGTACACCTTTATGTTTTGACAACATGTATGTACATGAATGCTGTCATTAAGAATGTTCTCATTAAGCTTGGCAAGGCTGCGGATGTGGCAGGGTAGGGATATGACTAGCTATGTCCTGCAAGTCTGTAATTCTTTAAACACAAAAAACTTCTGAGATCATCATTTTTCCCCTCAAACCTTGCTGTGTATGTGTACTAAGAGGAAAAATAAGAACTATTTGAAAAAGAATTGTGTGCTAAATCAGGCCTGCTCATAGACGCTGCCCTTATTTTGTAATTGGCCAAGCTGAGCCATTTGCAGAAAGAACTGCTTAAAGCTGAATGCCTAAGGCATAAAAATTACCCACAGTTGGAAGTTAATAATATCATGTACTAAGGCAAAATAATATTTTTGCCAGAACAAGTATTGATTAAACTCTTTTTGGTGTATTGTTGGGGTCCTTATCTTCAGATTCTTGTTGAAAGTTCATTCAGCCACATCAGTTTTCAATAAACCACAGTCATTGCTGGCTTGAGATTCTGGAGACAGCTAGTTTGCAACACGTGATCTTCAGAGCTTATCAAAAACTTGGTGTTAGTTATACTCTTAGTAATATTAGAGAACATGATTAGTACCATCATTTCCAGAGCAAACACATGTGGCCATATCCTGGGAAATTTGCTTGGAAAATGACGCATCTTTTTCCTCAATCTTAATCAGGTATATATGCCTAATGGACCACTTATTTACCTGCAAGATCCATGAAGGTTTAAGTGTGAGATGTTTATCTTCATGCTAAAAGCTCATCTGAGCTACCATGAACATTTAGCTTTGCTGTAGCACACAGTTTTATATCTTCACCATGTTAGATGTATGTTTCTGACAGATTGGTATCAGTTAAGCCTGATTTTGCAGATAAAGTAACAAACTTATTGTTACAAACTATTATTTATATCTTCCTTATTTAGGTCACCTATTCTCATCTATGTCCAGATCAGATGCCTAAGGTATATCTATATTAAATTGGAAGATAAGCTTGCAGTACTTGCAAGCTTTAGTTTCCCTTATGTTGAAGAAGGCTCTGCAGTGAACACCAAGAATACTGTTTTATGTAAAGATTAACAAAATACAAGGATATCCAACTTACATGGATGCCTGTAAATGTTGTACTGCTCTGGCAACTCTAACTTGAGAGAAGGATGACTGCAGTCTTGTGGCATTCCTTGTGATTAAAATGTACTGAGGAGCATAAGTGACTGTTCTGGGTTAGATCTCAGGTTTGTCTTCCCTGTTTTTTTTTTTTTTTGTCTGTAGAAAAAATTTAAACCCATTCTGTCTATCAGACAGTCCATTAATTTGTATTCAGAAAGTATCTCCTAATTTACAGTGGCTTACAAAAGCCAATCTTTTTACAATGTTCTCTCTTGAACTGACCCTTGATATTTTCCCTTCGTGGCCATACCTGAGGCACACGATATACTGAAGGAGCACTGAGGTTCATGGGGTCTGCTTTAGCTGCAGCCCGGATGTCACCAGCTTTTGGTGCTGCTGCTCTCCCAGCAGAGAGGGCCTGCAGCCAGAAAGGAGCTGCTTTGTCAGAAGCCGAAATGGAGAAGACTGAAATGAGCAGAGATAGAGAGGCTTGTTTATAGTGTGCCACAGTTTGATATTTATTGTGTGCAACTTTAAAGGCAGGGTAATGGAGAAGGGGAGCTAATCCCATGGGTGTTGATTCTCTTCTGATAGTGAGAAATGCAAGCATAAAATTGCAGTAAAGCAGGACAGCCTCCAAAAATTTCCTAGGAGTAAGTCTTTTTTTTCCCCTACTGTGCAGAACAACTAGGAAATTTCCATTATAACCATGCTCTTCACCTGAGTTAATAGCTTTGTATCAGAGATTGACTTGCCTGTGTAGCCTTTCTCAGAAGACTAAGGATTTTCAGTTTTAAAATTCACTTTTGAGTTATGTTTCCTAATTCTTGCTCTTTGTCCTGGCAATAAGGAAATGAAGATGAAAATGTCATATGGGAAAAAATGGCATAAGTATGCACAATACTGAATGTGACCCAGTGAAGTTAAATGGGTTTTGTTTCCTAGGAGTGGATCCCCTTCTAAATGCCCCCTGCTTTAGACCACACATACAAAAAAAAAAAAAAAAAAAAAAATTGTGGTGGTGGTGTTGCAGTTCTTAATGTCACATTTCATATGTGTCGTTCCAGATACCAATGTTTCCAATTCTGTTGTTTGCTGTAGAAGTTCCTGGAAACCCTTAACTTGCAGCTGGTAATCTTTCTCAGACATGTTGCATCTGTCTGCTGTTAAAGTCTGGGAGCTGGGACAGAATCAGCATGCAGGAAGAAGTTTTTGGGGAGTTGGTTTTCTGATGTTCATCCTTCCAAATCTGACCACATCCATTTTTTTGGGCATCACTAGTCAAAAGGAAATGCTGTAATGAGTTTGGAAAGAAAAATAGAACGAGAAACTGTTGGCATTGTTTGTTTGTTATTAAAATGGCACATAGTCTGACCATATGCTTGTTGCTCTCTTCCCAACTTTGTTCCCTTTAAATGTTCTCAGTAAGAGAACTGGGTCATGTTGTGATTGCCAAAGAAGCAAGGGCAGGCTGCAGAAAACAGGGAGAGGAAGCTTTGAGCAGAGCTGGTGGGACAGCTGGGTCTCTGCTGAGGCAGATGGTCTTGGTTTGGTTTTACTCACCCTACTTCTCCTTTTTACTACAAAACAGCTGGCAATAAATTCCACAGCTGAGGAAGGTTCTAGTCCCATACAAAAAAAACTCTATCATGCTGGGAAGAATCATAATCTGATGTGGAATCTGCATGTTGAATGATAAATCATTCTTCAGCACCTTATGGTGGTACTAACCACAAATGCAAGCTGTGCAGGAGACTGAGTTATAATTTTGAAATGGCACCAAGAACTGTTTTTTCTTCTGTGAACCAGCATCAGTAAAATCAGTAAACAAACTGCTTGAAAGGTGCTTGTCTGTCGCGAGACTTTCAGTCATCGACCTTTGGAATGTGTCATACCTTGTTCCAAAATTTCTTCCAAACTTTTTTGAATTTGTTTAATTGTGCTTGTGTTTAACTGTCATTATGCTATGTGCTTCCTAAACTGGATCTTGCTGCAGTCTGAAGTAAGAGCCTAGCTCTCTTTTTCCTTTAAGCATTAAACCTCAGCAAATGTTAGACTATAATATTGGCAACCCGAATACAGAGGAACTTGCATTACCATCAGCCGTCATTCTGATCTGACAATACCATATTATATTCTCAATAGATACTTCTGTGAGCAAACAATGAGTGGCATAAATGACTGTGCTGGTCTGACATGGGGAATTTGACTTGTCAGTTAGAGAAGAATAGGGCGAAAATTGTATACACGGACAAAATGTTTAGCATAAAAATGCTTGTACTCCTTCTTCCTGTAGAAGGAAGAAGGAAAGTTACCGGAAAAGAGAGGCATATATTTAACAGATGGAAGAGGCTCCTGGTTGTACTACCTCTGTCAGCACTGTAGTCTTCTGATAAATGAAGTGCCTTGCATTTGCTGCACAGCTGTGGTTGCTAAAAGAGAAGTTGGAAATGCATGTTGTTCAACAGAAAAGCAAAGATTATTTGTATGAGCTCTTCACTTGCTGGGTGACTCCAATATGTGTGGTGGCAGGGCTGCTGGGTAAATGATTGGGGTTACATTCTTCTGGAGTAGACCCTCTTACGGGCTCTGACCTTCCTCGGCTCATTGCCTAGAAAGCAGTGTATTTCAGCAGAATAGAGCCTCATGAAAGATACATTGCCAGTCACAAAGGAATTTGGCCTTATTTAATATAGTCTTAGCAGAAATAGAACCAACTTACTTGCAGGGCTCAGTTCAGTTTGAGTGGCTTAAAATTGGTCTTGCCTATATGACAATTTAGTGTACTTAAAAAAAAAGTATATTTTAATCAACCTTAAACACAAAAAAATCTTTAGTACACATTTATTACTAGTAGCATGACTGCTATTCTGTTTGGTAGAAAAATCTCTTGAGATACAGTAATTTTCCTGTTCTGTTGCTTTATCGCATCTTTCCTATAACTGACCTTGAGAAGAGATGTTAGTTCTAGGGCACTTCAGTCTTGCTCACTGTGCCAGAACATATATTCCTAGTGTATAAAGTGGCCTTTAAGTTATGTATCTATACTGTAATATAGTATTACATGGAATAAAACTAATTGCTTTTTTCCATTGGAAGCTTGCGTCAGTCTTGTGACCTTAAATGAAGAAGGATGTAGTTAATAGTTGTAAACACAACTGTAGCATCAACTAATTGAAATGCCTGCCTGGCTGTAATGGTTACAGGTGTTTTAGAAAGTTCCTTTACTAACAGGAGGGTTATTTCAGAATGATCTTAGGTGTAACAGAACAGTGCTTGGAGGTGCCACAAAGATCAGAGCCTTTCTTGTGTAACTCTGCTGCAGACTAAAAAAATTAAAAAGCAAGGAGTAACATGAGTGATAAAAAGGAACTAGGAAAAACAATTTTCCCTAAGTGGGGACAGTGTGGCTTGTTAACCATTAATTGCACCTGAAATGGATTCTTAATTTGGCACTTTCGCAGTAACATGGTTTCTCTTCAGAGATGAGTACTTTCTGAAGAACAGAGTTTAATATGCTATTTTCTTCCTTTATCACAAGAGGATTTTTAAGATGTCACTGCATTTTATCGTAACTGGACAGTCTTGAATGAAAAAACACCCTTCTGCAGTACAAATTGCTTGCTTGAATCTGTAGTACGCTCTGTCCAGAAATGTTCTCGTGGATGGTGCTGCTCACATATGGATCGTTAGCTAAGCATTCAAGGTACTCTGACCTAACCCACTTTTGAAGGATGAAATGTGATGTAGAAGTCACAGAATAACTAGCTTTACAGAACTTCTCACCTCGGTCACTTTGTACTTGCATTGGTAGAATTAGACACTGCAGTAGACAAGAAGATTTCCTCAGGTAAGGGAAAATTTAAGATCACGTCAGCAAAATAACTCCTTTTGAAAGTGAAGGAAACCAGGAAGACTATAGTGAAGATGAATCACTTTAAGCATAGGCAGTGTAGTGCATTTAGTGTTTAAGATCTATCCTGTGCAAATAGAAATAACCATGGGACCTCTGCCACCTGTAAAGCCTAGGTCAGAAAACAGAAACCACAGTGGTGATGGAGCTTTTAAGCTCATTTAGAAGTAGGCTTTTTGAAGACCTTTAACTGTTTTTGCAAAAATCTTTCGGTATTTCTTACAATCTTTTTAGCAGAGAGAAAGGTAGGGGCAGACAGTGGTTCTGTTTCAAACATCACCTGCTCTTACCAGAGCAGTGGAAAGAGGGCTGTGGCTGTATTCTCCAAACCTCTGGGCAAAACAAACAAAATCCCATGCAGGTTGTGCACTTAAACTGATGTGCAAATCCTGGGGTTAGAAGTGTTACTAGGGCTTCTCAATACACACTCAGAGCAAACCATTTCCTCGCATGCATTAGTTTATTGCTAGTTTATGCACCAGCAAGGTGTCTCTTCTCTGAGTATTTGAGGCTTAGGCACAATTAATACGCAGCGTTATGAATATGACAGGAGAATATGCCAATATCACAGTGAGGATGAAGTCAGACAGCGGGCTGGAAAACACCATTTGTACCTCACTGCTACTTCATCTCTGCCGCCAGGGCTGTTAGCCTCAGCTTTGGAGAGATCTTTCATCAAAGACAAGTTCTGAGTTACTGAACGACTCGATCACACCTTCTTTGCTTCCACCACAACTTCAGTCTTAGAGAAATACGTGGTGCAGTGTTGGCCTCTGGAGCTGCAGTGCTGACAGCGAGCTGCAGCAGGCCTGAAGCTGTATTGTACCAGCACGACAGCTTCCTCTACTTGCTAGCCTGGTCTTTTTTAGTAAGACTGAGTCCTTCTTTTTGTACCCTAAGCTAAAGAACTTTTTTTGGCCTGTATTTAAATAGAGATTGATGAATGGGGGGTGGCAGCAGTGGGCTTGTCATATTTTCTTCCTTCAAGACATTATGAATTTCAGTATGAAAGTCCTCGCTGGGGTTTTTGCTGGGCATTTGATCTTCAGCTGTCTTCCCTCATCAGTCCACTGCTGCTTTCTCACCCTGCAGAAGGCAGTGCAGTGTGGCTGAGCAGTGTGCTGGGGCGGGGAGCTGGCTTTACAGGCTACATGTGTGGGCTGTGGGCATGTTTGCCTGTGTTTGTATTCAAAAATGCTATTACGAGAAAATCTTGATTTAAAATCAGGGAAATATAATAACTTGAGAAAGCAAAAGGTTCTGCCACCATGCAGTTCTCCACAACATTAACACCATCTTGAGCAGAACTGAGCAGTCTCTTGCTCTTCTCTGATGCCAAGGACACTGCTTCCCCAAATCTCCACCATTGCGGCTGGGAGGCAGGGGGTTTTAGTCTGGCCCTAGTTATCCTGACAACTCCCTTTTTATTTTTCTTACTTCTGCAGCGTGTATCCCTGGCAGGAATCATGTAACAAAATAAATGTTAAGTCTACACTTAGTGCTCCACCTTACCATTCAACATTTCTAATTCTAGACCTTGGGATGCCCTTGGTGGGTACAGTGCTGTTGCGTATCCCTCCTGGAGTGTGATGCTGGAGGGGACAGGGCAGAGGGAGGCTGGCACTGCTCTGACCTGCCCAAGCTGGTGGCTGTGTGTCACAGCCTGCTTTACAAAGCTTGCACTTCCCTAACAAAAAAAAAAAATTCTGAAAAAAGTTGCAGTCAAGAGGGATGGTGTACTTGGTATTGCTGGCTTCGCTTCTAATGGGAGTAGCTTTTGGTATCATTTGCAATATGGAAAGTGTTTAGTTTGTTCTTTAACCATGATTATTCTTTTATACAGTCTTGGCCCTTGAAACTCCTTCTGCCCTTTTTGCCAGGCAATGTAAAGATCGTATTTACTAAAAGCTTTGTTTATAATTTTTTTTTTTTTTTTTTTTTTTTGCAGAGAGTGTATTTTTAGGGCCAATAAATAGTTTTCAGAATGACTGTATTTTCTTGCAATATTTTGTATGTTACATTACTTTTAACAATTCATAGAGACTATATGGTAGATTTATTTCTAAAAAAGACCATTGTGTGTAACCTTGTTTCTCTAAATAAAAATATATGCTTCTATTGTGCTGAGACAGACTTACTACTGAAATACGTGCTTTCCTTAATTGTGATTGGTTTGGCACTGTTTGGTAGCTGTTAGATCTCTTTTACTTTTGCTGCATTTTTAAATCTGCAACAGTACCATAACATTTCATTCTTGAGAAGCAGCAGTGGTCCGCGCCTTCTCAGTGGATTTGGTGGAGATTTATGCTAGTTTACCGGCTGGTGGATGTGGGTCAATAATTCAATAGTCAGCAGTCATGTTAAAAATCAAAATTTGTTGATGTACTGAAACTGCTATCGTTTTCTTTATTAATAGTACTTTAGAGAAATTTTCACTTAAAGGTGTCAAATCATCTTAATGATCTTTAAAAAGAAAAAAAAAAGCTATTTCCTTTTCTTGCAAGTGGAAAAACTGACAAATAGAGTGATTAACTGCCAGGGTGGAGAACCAGTGTGGGTGTTTGCATGTGCACAAGACCATCCCTGGCCCTGAAGCCAACTGGTGTGTAGTGGGCTGTGGCATGCTACTGAGCTGTGATGGCCTCAGAACCAGGGAGCCACAGGCAGTGTGAGGCAGGGACAGTTCTTAAACATTGCCTGGGAAAGGGGAGACAGAAGAGGGGTGAGTAATGGGATGTTAAGGTGTATGGCACCACATTTGCCTGGCAAGAAATGTTTCTGGAATCCCTAATCCTGTTGGTTCCCCTGTCAGAAGCTGATGTGCTGTCACTGATGGGAGAGACCGATGGACTCAACGCTCTGTAGGGTTCTTGCGTGTCCTCAGGCAGTGACTGTGGTGTGGGGACTTGCTCATAACATGGTGTCCTTAATGCTGCCCGGGAAGTGCCAATGGAAGAAGATGGCTGACGGGGCTTGGCTGACCTGCACCTCCTGAGGATCTGGCCAAGGTTGCAGGAGAATTTTTCCTTTATAGCTGAGCTGAACAACAAAGTGGAGATAAATGGAACCACCCTTGTAGGCCATTTCATAAGGGCCATGTCAGAGCCTACAAGAGGCCAGTATTTCTACTAGGAAGGCATGCATGATTTGTTACACTTCATAATGCTATTTTCACATATTTTGAAAATGGTCTAAAATGGAATTTTTGTGTGGGGAACACACAAATTCACTTTGAAAGGTGGTCATTTTTTTTTGAGTGAGTTTTATAGATCACAATAAATCATACTGACTGGTGATAACAAAATATTTGTTAGGATGAAACTTATATTTGATTGGACATTAATCATCTTTTCTCTGTGCTGTGGATACAGTTTCCATGTAAATTGTTCACTAGAAAATACGTAGTTGATGTGGAAAATTAAGTGACACTTTAGATGGTAATATATTCCCTCTGAAGTAATAAAGATGGATGAGTCTTTTCATTATGACTGCTGGGATCTGAATGAGAAATGTTTTGAGAATTGACAAATAGCAGGGGTTAGGGCTGTGGTCAGCAATAACTTTGTGTTTTCACTGAAACTTCCAGTATGTGTGGCACAGATTGATCCCGATTTGAGACATTTACTAATGAATTCCTCCTCTTGGAGGTATCAGCAGAACAGCACCGAATGCAGTAGTAATAACTTGGGCTCAGCCTCATTTATTGGAATATACATGGAGTGTGAGCTGACAGCTTTGTTCTGTAGTATCTTCAGTTTCATTTTCTGTGAATTAAACCTGTCAGGCTGGTACTGGATGGTGATACTTGCCCAGGTATAGGAGCCAGCGATGTCTGCTTTAGAGGCCAGATGGCCTTTGTCATGTCCTTTCCCTGTCATGGTCAGAAACCTGAGGGGTCCCTTTACCTGCTTGTGGTGCTCAGGTTTAAATAACACCTGCTTATTAAATGTCTCCAGGAGCAAAGGGGAGAAATAAGGGACCTGCAGCCTTGAAGCTGACAGCTCCTTGTTTCCCAGAAGTGCCACAAGCTCTGTGCTAGTACAACCAACATGCTTGCTGCAGTGCACCCTGTGCTATTGGGACCTGTCCAGTTGGGGCATGTGTGCCCTGGTGCTGTGTGTTGCTGGGCAGTGGCTGCGGGGCCTGCTGCCCCTCAACCTGTGTCAAGTGGCTAGTATTACCCCAGGCACATCTCTTCTCCTTTTTCCTTCTGTGACACTAATTTAGCTGGTAAAATCAGATCTTGCCCACATCTACAAGCAGTGTCTGTCTGCCCTAATCTGTATTGGGTTGCTCTGTCTTTTCCAGAGCCTTTCCAGGGCAGCCCTCTTCTCTTTGAGAGACAATACTGGTTTTTAATTACTTTTTGTTCTCTTTCTCCTCCCACTACCTCCTTTCAGAGCTTGTATTTCTTTATTTTTATTAGCTAAAATGTATTACCCAAAGGTATGTGTAACACATTTGTGTACCATTGTTTTACAGGTAAGTATTAATTTGTGAAACTTCATTCTTCCTTATATATTTGCTCAGCAGTGGTTCAGTTTTCCTTTTAAATGGATCTCTGGAAGTGAGTCATTCATGGTTTTTATGGATATGCTCACAACAGCCTGAACCTCAGTGGTTACTGTTCTGCTTTCAGGGCCCTTTTTCAAAATACTTTGCTAACTAAATAGCTTTCTTAGAAGTAGCAGTTTTATGAATATGATGGCTGTGCATGGCTGGTATACTTTCCAGAGCGTGGATAAGGTTCCCCAGGAATGACTCTGACCAGGTCACATTGGCCATATTGCGGCCATACCGTGGTCATGGTTCTGTAGTTCCACCACAGCTTGTTGGCCCTTAGCGTTAGTACAGTTGTATTGGTGCACTTAAATTCTAACTTAAAATTCTAACTTAAGTGAGCTGGAATATTAGTAAAAACTGCTTCTGGACTATTCTTGTTGCTTGCCGTTTTGAAACCTGTCTTAGCCTGTCACATTGAAGTGGGTTTGCATTTTTCCAGTTCCTGATGGGCATTCTATGGGTTGCCCCCTTCCTACAGGCCAGAGGGTCAATACTGATGACATACTTTCTTTCTACTATGTTTTTTGTATCTAAGAGCTCTTGGTAACTTTGATTTTGAAGATTATTCTGGCTTGGTGCACTTCTTTGACCTTTTCAATATTCTGTAATTAGATTGGCTGCAATTTCTCCTTTTCTCCTGTTTACGATCCCGCTAGCCTCTGGGAAAGGGAAGGAATGCCCATTTGCTCAAAGGTCAAAGCGGCATAGCATAAATGTTTTGAGGATAGGCTGGAGGAACATAAAACATTCTACTTGTAATTCTGGAGATCAGGTATTGTCATGCAGATTTCCTGGATTTTCTTCAAAGCACATCACCTTAATGCATAAAATTACTTAGCTATGGCATAACTTGGCATTTTATAGGTGTCCATTAGAAGATTCTTCAAAAGTATTGAATGCATTAAATTCCTCTTGACATGAACATTCCTGCAATTGATTGCAATTGTTGAAGTTAGGGTGATATTCTAAATTTAAAATTGATTTTTTTAAAAACTTGACTAAGTCTGAGGTATTCAAATGACGCCAGATACAATGGCATTGTCATAACTAACCCTATAATACAAGACAGGTTTTTTCATTTTGCCATTGTGAAGTAGTAACAAAATTCTATGGTTTCTAAATGTATGCCCTTGAGCTACCCTCTGGTTAGTTACAGCGGAGATAAGGTTTTGGTATGTGTCACAACACATTTGTTCTGATTGCTGTGTATGATGCCTCACTCATTTCCTAGTGGAAAGCCGTAAATACTGTTCTGTCACTTAAAGCCAGAAGACCAGACAGCCCTTCTGCTGTCTTTTGTAACCATTGGGTTGATTTCTGATGCTTCTTCAAAACCTCAAACACCAACAAAGCAATGCTTTCCTTACTTATGGTCAAAAAAAAAAAAAAAAAAAATCTCGTGTCATCTGTTTTCACCTGTATTTCTAGTCATACAGAGGACATGTAAGCATGTAAGATGTGTATTCTTTATGGGGCCTTCTCCACAGGGCTGAGTTTTTTTTTGTGTGCTTGCTGAGGTGATCTGCTTGCAGTTGAAAGCATGCAATGCTGTCTGGAGCAGCAACATTCAAGCTGGCGCAATGCCATTCTAACCATGAATAAAGATTGCCTGTTTTTATCCAAAACCGATGAGAAATGCTGAAGGTGGAGATTCTACAGTAAATGCATAATATTCAGTCAATGGTTAAATCTTAGGTGTGAGGCACTTTGGAGCAGTAGGCAGTGCCTGAATGAGGTATTTTTGTTGGTTCTGAAATAATCTGCATTTCCTAGATCTTTTCCTGTCTTACAATTACAAATATTGCAATGAGATATTTGTCACTTACAATGGGGAAAGAAATAAACAACTTCATAATGTTGGACATGAAACTGCCTCCAACCCACCCTTGATGCATACAGTATTTTTCTTGTATGTGGGAGAAATTGAATGTAGTGAGCACTGTAGAAATTCTAACTGTGGGAGCCCTTCTGCACTTACCGTGAGCTTCTAAATGAAACAGGGTGCGTGTTTACTGCTATGTGGTGGCAGTGCTATTCTGTCAAAACATTTTTGTCCTACAGCCTAATTTATGTGATGGTTGCACTTCCTTCTGTAGTTAAATATTTAATTGCCTTTGGGTACATGGAATGAGCTTGTGGTGGACAATTGCACTCAATTACAATGTTATTTATTAAAAAGTATATATTGTGCCCGGGATAGAAGGAACTCTTATAATTAACTTTTACAAGCTGCAATTGCACAAAATGATACATTATGATTTTCTCCATGGGTGATATTATTTTGTGGGAATATACTCAGGAAATTAGGAACGCTCTTGGGCAGTGTTGTCTAAGCATCCTCGACTGTTTTAGGACAGTTTGGCTGGGTGTCAGATTTGCCATAGAGTAAGCTTGTGTGAGCACTCAGCTGGTCATCAACATCCCATGGTTTTTCATCATCTTGAAGGGACTTGAGACTGTGCTTAATATGTTAATAGTGCTGAAAGCAGCCAGTGTCAGTGCAAGCATTTATCTTCATATGTCTGTGGGAGGTAGCACAGCTACACCAGTGCCAGCACCTCCATGGGAAGAGGGGAGCGTGCAGACCCCTGCCTTGCTTCAGGCCACATTCCTGCCCAGGGATGGAGGCAGGGCTTGGTCAGATCCTCCGAATCACCAGCCTCCACCTTCCTTTTGCTGCATTTTTTGGTGCAGAATTAACATGCAGCTCCTCTCTTCACTGGAAGGCAAGTGAGGCAATGTTTCTGAATTGGGTAGAGCATGGATTTATATCTAGGTCTTTCTGGTCCTTCATGTACACCCTAACATTTGAGCTGTTTTCTGGATGTAGACTTGAATAGCTTTGACTTGAACTGGAAAAACTGTTGCCAGTATATCACTGAGTATGTTCTTCTTCTGAGGCAAAGGGAAGCTTAGGAAAACAGTTGGGTTCCAGTGAATCAGTGTTTTCTGCCAAAAGAAAACATTTATTTCAAAAAAGAATGCCAACATCTTTTGTTTAGAATATACTGGTATTTATANTTTTTTTTTTTTTTTTTTTTTTTTTTTGAGAACTTAGTCTTTTACTTCCAGAGTTGTACATTGTTGAAACTACTGGAAGTATTATATTCAGTTCTCTGGGGCGGAAAAAGTGTGTTCCAGAGAGAGCTTTCAAATTAAGCTGGTACGATGCAGGGTTTTTATTTTTATTTTTTTTTGAAGAACAGTACTGCCTCACCCACAAACCATCCTCAGCTCCCTTTTGATAATATATGGTGGAATTTAAATGGAGTGTTCTCTGGCCATGCTCGCTTCTGTAATGTGTGCACTTTCCGTGAACTCCCTGGTGGTTTTTTTTGCTTGCACAACTGCTTTCAGAATGTGAATTTTAAGTGTTTCTGATTTTTAAGCAGTGTAGTAGGTTTTCTTCAGGATTTTTGGATACTATTTGTTGATTGGATTTTGCCAATTTATTGCAGGCTAAGGAATTGTGCCTCTCAAGCATATTAGCCTGTCTGTCCTGGGCATGCAGATCTTGTTCTCTAAACTGTGTGACATACAAAATGTTTAAAAGGTAAACACCAACTTCAGCAAGAGAGCAGCTACAGTTACTACTTTTTCATCAATGCAACATAATAAAATTAATCTTGAGAGCATCTGGGGGAGGGGTAGTCTCCAACCAAAATAATGGCTTTCTGAGAAACCTGTCTGGTTTCTTTTTGGGAAGTTCTCCATTTCTGCCCATGGAAAGAAATTTCACAGGTTTGCCATGCAGCTGTTATATGTTTTGGGCTAGGATTAATAAAACAAAACCCACATATTTACAAACAAATACTTTTTTTTTTTTTTTCTGAAAAAAAAAAAATCAGGAAACTTTTAAGATGATGTAGTTCATTAGAATTTATGGTTTAACAGAGATGCTTCTGAGGGTTTAAGGCCCATGTATTACAATCGCTTCTATTCTTCTCAGACTGATTCAGAATTTACCAGTGTTTAAAAGTTCTTGTAAACCTTATTGCCTGCCTGGTACGTAGTAAAGCATACATTAAAATGCATGTTAAGTGGATGCATATTCAATCAGTGGTCACCTAATAAACTAATCTTACAGCAGCAATCTTATCAATGTTGCTCTGCTGCTATGATACTGCAAATCAGACACTGACTAAACTATAAAAATTGTACTCCAAAGATTAAACAGACTTCTGCATAACATGTTCTTTAAGCACTTGCTATTTCCAAGGTGTGAAATTAGATCTCCAATTTCTATGTTGTTAACAAAGTAGGTTTCTCTAGGCAGTGTCACCTCTTTGTCGTTCTCTTTCTAGGAAAGGCAGGTCTGGAAGATTACTGAGCAGGCTTGGCTGAAGACAAGGCAGTAACGTTTCTGTTACAGCTCCAAGAAGATTCTTATTTAAAAATCATCCTTTGGATAATGAAATGCAGTTTAGCAGTACTTGTGTTCTAACAGGGCTCCTAGATCCCGTAGTATGTCCATTGCCTTGTTAGGATATGTTAATGTTGTTAAAGCAACGTTAATCAAAATCTAAGTATGAAAACCTGATTTGCATGTTTATCCTGTCATATCTTATTGTGACTAGGGTTGGGGGGTTAGGGAGGTACATGTAGAAGGAAATGGGAATAAAAAGGCAAAAATAGACTTCTATACTCTGAAAAGATGGAGAGCAGGGAGCAAACAAATTAAAAGCAGCGGAGGCCTTTCCCATCCCTCCTAGCATTTCAAGATGGTGTCAAACGCCCACAGTTCAGTTACAGACAGGTTTTCTATCAGAAGTACTGCAAATCCTTCCTGTGAGTTAGTGGTGGTGAGCTTGGGTATCAAACCTCCTTATCATTTGATTATTCTGGTTTTCTGGTAATCACCTCTTTGCATTTCTCTAAATGTATGATTGATCAGAAGGAAAAATACACAGCAGGTACTGTGCTTATGGAGTTTAGCCTCATCGCAAGAACTGATCAAAACAGAATGTGAGCACTGGGCAGTGGTAGTTAGGCTAGTCGGGTGTTCCTGGAGACCCTGTCTGTGCTGAACCTTGGCTCTTGTGTTTCACTGGGGAGCTCAAAAGCCACTGCAACTTCTTTCTGGAAGGAGTAATAAGTTCAAAAGTTTGCAGAACTTTAAGGGAGTTTAATCTTCCTCCCAACCTATTTGCTTCCTATCTCTCTGTGTAAGGTACCTGGAAAAAATAGGCTGTCTTTAAGATTTACTTGGGGTTTACTTTACTCTAGTGAGTCAATAGCATGTATGAAAACCTGGTCCACTTAATAGCTTCTCCCTCAGGGCTCACAAAAATGGGTTTTGGATTACTGTGAAGTGCTATGTTAAACTTTCTGGTTACATGGGGATTGCACAGTTTTTATTGAGAACATAAATTGCAGATGCTGAAGTCGCATTGGCTGTTTTCATTCTTGGTGATGATGAAAGGAGGCAGTTTGTACCCGTGTGTCCTAAGGACCCCATACAGTGTTAGCATCTGTATCCATCTAATGGCCGAAATAAGGTCAGCTGTGTTAAGTGAACACTTCTAAGTAATTTTTCAGACAAAAAATGCAGTTGTAGAGGTGTTTTTTAAAAGCTACATCAGGAAACCAGTCAGCCTTAAACAGTTTAGGCCTCTAAAGCTGAGATGTGACTAATCTTACATATTATAAATCATGAATCAGACCTTGCAAAACAGAAGATTTAAAAATGTGTACTNCTCATTCTATTTACAAACATTACATCTGCATGTGTACTTGCCTTGTTTTCTTGAGCATGTCTGTATTTCTGTCTGCAGTGATAAAGGCTGCATTTTTTTTTTTTTTTTTGAGAGGAAGTTAAAATTCCTCTAAATGCTGTGAAATGTGTCAGGAAAAACCCTGATTATTGTAAGACTAGTCATGAGAGAAGAAAACCTTAATATGGTTGGCTGGTACTCTTGGCCACAAGTAATTGTATTGTACTTGTTGATACTGTAACATCAGTGAGCCTCAGTAGACCAATAGCTGCTCCTACAGCACAAGCAGCCTACTTGCGCAAACTTACAGAACAAGACTATTTCCTACAAGTCTCTGCATGGCAACTGCCAGAATTTGACAGCTTACATGTGGATAATTTTCCATGCCCTGAAGGCTTATCAGCTCTTCTACATTCTGAACCACTATTATGCTCACAGGGAAGACTTCTGGGTACATTTCTGACAACATAACAGCACTCCTGATGGAGTGGCTTCTCATAATTCAAAGTCTGTATGTCATCAAGAAGTGGGCCACTGCCATTTTCTTCATTTGTACAACTTTTGACCACTCTAACCAGAAAGGAAAATAAAAACTGAGACTGTGCAGATTACTTACATTTATTGTGGTAGGTAGTACGCCCTGGAGTTTTTAGAAAAAAATATTATAGCATGCATCAGTAAACCATGCTTCTAAGATAATATATGCTTCCAAATTAAGTATATTAATAACATGGATCTGGTAAGCCTAGAACTTGTCCCTTGGGACACGCCTGTGAATTGGTGCTGAGGGCTTGCAAGGGATGTGACTAGCCGTTTCCGTCTCTGTGCTGACTGAGAAACAGAAGGGATCTGAGCCAAAGTCATTGTCTCAGGTGAAGGTTTGTCTCTTAATGCTACCTGCTGTCCCAGGTTAGCACGAATGGTGGAAATTGCATCCTCAATCTGGAAATAATTTTCCAGAGGAGGTTTTGTTACCACTGACATATTTGGACAAAACTTTAGCTTTTAAAATGGATTTATCAAGGCTATTTTATTTAGCTTTAGATTATTTTAAAATTTAGTAGTGCTGTGGTCGCTATATAAGGTACAATAACATAGAAATCTCCCTTTGAAGACCAATGAAAAATGTAATGCTACTTCAGATTTTACAGAAAATTGAGTTTTACCTGTGCCATCATATTTATTATACTTTATCTGGTGTTGAAATCTGCATTCTGCCAAGTCATACATACTGGGAATATATAATCCTTATACAAAAAACTTAATAATTAAAACGTAATGACCAGTGGAAAACAGTGAGAAGATGAGTGGCAAATGCAGTTATTCCAGAGATCAGTAATTTGCATGACTTGATTCCACCAAACTAGTGAAGAATGTCATTGTTAAAGATTTATGTTCCCTGATCTTCTCATCAGTAATGCTTAAGTCCAGAATGCCTGATGATAAAAGTGAAATTTGAGTGAGGATCTGAAGAAAAATGTCTAACTACAAAAACTAGGGATTGTGGCTAGTTCTGCTTGCAAATTTATGTCTTTTAACATTCTTATATTAAATTTTGTTCAGACTATGTTCTGTGAATGTGTACTTAGTGTACAAGTATTTTGTACAGACTAATTCTGAAAAGACTTTTAATACAGTGTGCAGGTGGCACTCTGAATCTACAAACATCTCTGCATGTTCCAATGTAGCACCCTCCTGAAATCAGTGTTGTTCCTCATGGTGGTGTGGTTACACAAGTGTGGCAAATTCTGGAGGATTAGAGTACACAAGAGAAAAGTTTGTAGGACTATGAAGTGAGGATTTGGGAACAGTGTCCTGTTGGGGGCCTTTGGTTAGGGTTGGATTTGGTTGGTTGGCTGGATTTGGGAGGTACTTCATATTTGGCCTGTTCTTCCCAAAGGCTGCATCCATGTGCAGTGCTTGGAATGCAGTAGAATACCGTCCCTCCCCAAAAGAGTTAAATATAATGTTAGCAGTGATAAAGACTAGGAGGGATATGACTTTTAAAACAGCAAAAGCAGTGCTGCTCAGTTATTATTTTTGTTTGTTTGTATAATGTATTGATTTCAGCAATCTAGAGCTTTATTAAAGAAAATAAACTAAACATGCACTTTTACTTCAGTATGGATGCTCACCTGCTGAAAGTCAGGCATCGACATTGGAGATAAGGGTCTTGCTTCATTTCCATATCCAATATGGAAATGAAATGGATTACAGGAACCAAATGGGCTGAGAAACCAATTTATAAATAGATGCATCATCTTTATGGGCATTTTTTTCTCAGCAATGTCCTGGACAACTGACTTTTTAATTGGGGATCCACCTACCAAAAATGTTATCTGGATTCTATTTTAGCTTTATTTCTGGTCTCATTAATGCATATTTATTTGAAAGACTTCCTTTCTAGGATTTCCATTTACTTCCTTTTGTAGATTAATGATAAAGAACATCTTCCACACACTTCCTTCTGTGTGGGTTATAGAGTGGCAGTATCTCCTTCACACTAGGTGGATTGTTATAAAATTCTGATGCTGTATATTTTATAAGGTTATGGATTTAACAGGCTGATACAATTCATTTGTTTGGACGTAGCAATTTTACATTGAAACTGATGACAAACTCAAGCTTTTCAAATAGAAAAGAGCTGGGAAGCTTTGGAGAAATGAATTCTCTGGACAGGAGGGTAAATATTAGAAATAGTAGAAATCCACGAGGTTTTGAGATAAGAAAAGTCCAGCTCAAATTGATTTCCTTTTTCTACCAAGTTTTCTTAAACCATTGGCAAACTTTCCATGTTAGTGACTGGTTGTCTCTTTCCAATGGTGATCACCAGTGTATTTACAAAAATTAGATCAAATCTACTTAACCCTAGTGTTAAAGCCACCATTGCTGGAGAGCCAGACAGAAAGCTATCAATTACCCATGGATATTGAAGTGTGTGCGGTGCGAAGGTGCTGCACAGGGAGTGGAACGGGCAAGACTGGGCTACGGCTGTTGCCCTTGGGGCGGCCTGACCCTGCAGACAGGCTGGTGAGTGAAGAGCTTCAGCAATGGCACCCCTTCCCTTTTTTCCTCTTCCGAGCAGAGATGACGTTGCTACAAGAGCAGCCCTTGTCCGTTGTGTGAGCCACTGCAACCGCAGCACCACCACCTTGCTTCAGCCCTGTGGGTGCGCTGCCTTTGGTTCCCTTAGAAACACGACATTTTGTTGCTGTGTGCTGATGAGATGTGCCATGCAAAATTGTGTGCCTACCTTAAGCAGGAGGGAAATAATCCCTCACCAATTGAATCTTAAATAAAGGTGATGAAAAGGCCATTCATGCTTGCTGCCCAGTTGCTTCCTGTAACCATTTGGCTGCAGTGCCACGTCAGCTCCAATCCAAGTTCTTTTCTCAGCTTCTTTTATCAGCCTTGGAAGGGAGCTGAAATGATAACACATCATGAAAGTGTGCAAGTACTACAGAGTACAGGATAAATACATTGTAACATCTGGTTTATAATGATATAGAGGTAAATGGCAAAAATTTCTAGTACACATTCTTTTAAAGATATTGATAGTTATCAAGAATAATCTTCTGACACAAGTAGCAGCTCTGAGCTTGTGTTTTTTTTTTTTTTTTTTTTTTTTGTGTGTGTGAGATGGACTTTCACAGAAAGTTACTGCAAAGCTGATGTTTTATAGCAGTGTACGTGACATTTGTGGAAATCGGGGGGGAGAGTTATTGAAGCAGATTGGCAGTGCTGTTGTGCATGTAGCTAAATACAGAGTTTCCAAAGTCAATTGTTTGTTTGTTTGTTTTTTGATGATATGAGTTCAATAAGTAAAACAATAGCAAACTTTCAGGAATCAAGGTAGTATGGCAACACCTGGAAGAGTCATCAAAAGTGTGTTTAATTGGTTTAATGGAAGAAAAAGTAAAAATAAATAATTTCACTTAATATTTTCAACAGGCACATCCATCCAAGCAACAGTTTTGCATGTTGAACAGGCTCCATTCCATAGGTAAAATAACTTTTCAAAAGACTAGCAGCCTAGTTTTTTATTGTGTCAGACTGTAGCACCTGCTTTGTTTCTACAAAAATGGTTACATTGTTATGTCCTATAGTAAAAAGATGTACACACAAAAAACAGACATGGAAGGTCAGATGACTTGTAATGCAGCGCAACACCTGTTCTGGTTTGGAAATGGAACTTGATCAGATACAAGTATTCCACAACGGAAGACTAGGTTCATCTCAGTTCTCAAAGATGGATCAAATCCTCAAAGAAGGGCAAAAAGAACTTTTTGTCAAGTTTATAAATACACTTCAAAATTTTCAGGGGAACAAAATACTGGAATATTAACTACCTGAGGGAGAAGCTTAACATGCATCAGTTCTTGTTAAAGTTAAGCTGACATAAAATGTGTGCTGTTTGGGTAAACTTTAATCACTAGACTGTAAGTATTGTCTGTCTTGCAGAACTGAAAGTATTTGCTTACATTTTTATGAATTACTTGTGGGATAAAGCTGGCAGGATCTGTTATTTATTATTAGAATGTTATTTTCTGGGGGGGATTAGAAAAAAAACCTTGAAATATGGGTGGTTCTTAAAATTTAAAAAATAATTCTGGAAATTCTAATAGCATTTGAGATGCTCTCCCAAACTGGGCAGATGTACAGAAAGGGTGTAGCTTTGCACTATGAATAAAACTATAAACTATGAATAAAGTATAAAAAATATGAACTTTCCTTTGTGACTTTAAGCAGCCTGTGCAATGAAATCTATGGAGTAAGTCTATCTGAGGTACTCTGACATATCCAGAAGCAGAGAAATACCTAAATTTAGTTCTGCAAGTGTCATTGTCGGAAAGAAAAAGTACAGCTCTAAAACAAAAAAAAGTCTTAACCACTTGCATCTATTCCCAGTCCACATGAATCACTTCTGTTTGACTTATTTTTTTTCCTAAATTGCTGTCTAGTAAGAAAGCAGGGGATATAATTGTAATGAGGATAAAATAACCAAGGCTGATTTTGTGGTAGAAATATAAATAAATTCCAAATGTGACTAGCTCACATTCAGAAGTCACTCTGTGGTCAATGTCTGTTGTATCATTAAGAAAACAAATCTGTAGTCATCTACTTTCTATCTTCAGTCAGTGACCTTTTCCTTACCAGCCAGAGTGGCTAAGTGAGATTTGCCACGACATTCACAAATGTATTTTGTAAATAAAATCTCCAATCGGCTTATGAGGCTTATGAGGAGTGCTTTACATTCCTCATCTCATTCCTCCTTTGTCTCTGCATCCTGGCAGAGGAATCTGTTTAGTGGTGTATGTGTACATCTGGACAGAGCAGAGCATTATCTTCATGTTCGGTCGTGTCATCTTCTTTAGGAGAGCCAATACCTATAAAAACAAAAGATCAAAACCAGTGGAAACCAAAAAGAAATCCCTTGAAAATCATCTGGTAATGTATCTTGGTTCTCATTTACATTTTTAACTGCCAATATCATGTTTATTTTATGATTATACATGCATGTCATGTCCAAGGATCATGTAAAGTCAGCCAGTTTTTCATCTGTAAAATGCATAAAGCCAGTTGACTTTAATGACTGTCAAATGTAACTTACAATATGGCTGTTACTCAGATATTACCTTGTGCATCTAAAAGTCAGAAGAGAAGAAGGACATTGGAATTATTTTTCCCAATATAAAACAGGAGGTGGGAAAGCTGAGAAGAAATTATTTTAAATTATCTGTAAAGGACTGAAAGACCAGTAGCTTTGCAGAATCTGTTTTTCATCACTTGGTAAANTTTTTTTTTTTTTTTTTTTTAATCAAAAAGGAAAGACTAGATTGCAAGTAAGAATTCTTTGACTGTGCATTTGAAAATAATTCATTCTTTAGTGAATGTTGCACAAGNTTGGGAAGTCACATAGAAGAAATCACATAGAAGCAGGGAAGGTTCAATAAATAAACCTTTCAAAGTGGCAGGGCTTTGCTGTGTTCAGAAATGTCCAAGAGTAAATTCAGAGGTAAAACTTACCTGGTTTGTGTAGGCTGGAGGTGAACTGTCTATGTATGCTCTACTTTGCTGAATTACCATTAAAATGGAGGAATGACTTTCTACATTGTTTCATCTGCTTCGTACTTGTAGGCTTAGAAAGGAGGGAGGCTGGACCTTGAACCCTCCAGATATCACTTGTAATGTAACTTACTCTATTATTATTTCTGGAAAGGTGGCTTCAAGGCAACAGAATGCCATTCTTGGATGCATCGTGAGATTCTCAGTAGCTCCAGTGAACCTTCTAAAAGCATCATCATCAAAAACATCTCTGATCAGCAACAGTGTCTGAGTACAGGAAGTTTTGAGGAAAAAGTAACCTTCTGTCTTTCCATGTCCTCTCCAATTAACTTTGTAGCTTGAACTAAGTTTCTCTTCCTCTAAGAAACTACTGCAAATTGCTGTCATTTTCTGTGCATCTAGATTGAGAGGGATATATTATGTATGGGATGGGATTGCACATAGCAGAAAGACAGCGCTGGGAATACAGGATTTTCAGTCAGATCTAATCGAAACTCATTCTGAAATGTTGTGTTAGTTTGGTTGAGTCATCTCTAACCAAAAACCCTTGAAGCATTGCCAATAAAATATATATATAAATCTTCTCTATTAGTTCCATCTGTTACGACATCCTTCTCTGCAGTAAATCTCTTTTCCCAGAAATTTTCTCTTATCCAAAGACATGGTGCTATACTTGCTTTTCCTGTAATACATTTGGGAAACAGAGGGAGCATGTGTGATGGGAAGAGGCTGCACGTGCCTTTCAGGATGAAAATGAATGACCTAAGTGTAGTTAGGTTATTCCTCATGACCTTGTGTTAGCAAATGGGGTGTCCATTACGGTTCAAGACCACCTTAGTCCAGCCTTCTAACCTGTTCTGATGCATTTCTCAACTTCAGGGGGAATAGCTATGCTGACCTAGTACTTACTAAAAAATTTACATTATCTTGTTGTTTCTTGTCAAGCACTCCCAGCGCTTCTTTACATTCCACAAAGGAAATGTGTTGCGTGTGCATTAAAGTAAGCGACGTTGTTCTTGTCTTGTTTCATTCTAAGGATGCTTCATCAGCATTTGAGAACAGACTCAACTCAATGCTTCTTTGAGCATCCTGAGTATAGATTCTAGGGCCAACTGAAAAAGATTGAACTTAAGGCTATTCTGCTATTCTGTTTTGGAAATGAAAGATGGCCTTACAGCAAATTTTGGCTTTAAAGGGATGGAAGCATTTAAGTCATTTCTAACCTCTTACTATTGTTTTCCCTCTGCCATGCGATAATGGAGGAAGCTGTGGAAATGTAAGACCCTTTTCATTGTGATACTGTCCTTTTGGGATGGAGCTGCCTATCAGGGAAGACTGTTTGAAGGGAAAGTGGACTGTGCTCTCTGCAGACTCTTAGCATTTATGTTAGAGCTTCATAAACAGTCACTGAATCACAGAATTGTAGGGGTTGGCAGGGGCCTCTGGAGATCCCGCAGTCCAGCCCCCTGCTACAGCAGGTTCCCTACAGAGGAAGGTGTCCAGGTGGGTTTGAATATCTCTAGAGGAGGGGGCTCCACAACCTCCCTGGGCAGCTTGTTCCTGTGCTCTGTTACCCTCACAGTAAAGAAAGTCGTCCTAATGTCTGTGTGGAACATCTGGCGTTCCAATTTTTGCATATTGCTCCTTGTCCTGTCACTAGGCACCACTGAAAAGAGCCTGTCCCCATTGATTTGACTCCTGCACTTCAGATATCTATAAACATTGATCAGATCACCTCTCAGCCTTCTCTTCTCTAGGCTAGAGCTTCAATTTTACCAGCCTCTGCTTGTACAGGAGATGATCGACACCCCTGATTACCAGTTTGCATAAAGGTTATAATGCAGTTCTACCAGACTGCCTAGAGGTAAAAAGCAGTCTTATTTAATCAAGGTAGTAAATGCCACAAGGCAGTTTCATTTCCATGTTTGATTACAAAAGCTTAAATATCTCTAAACCTTTCAGAAGCAGGTGATTGTCTGAGGTTCATAATGATACGTATAAAGCTCTTGAAAGGGCTTTGCTGATTGCTGAAGATATTTTAAGGCTTTGTCCAAGAAGAAAACCCAATAACTATTTACCATAATAATAATATTTTTATTTGAAAACATTGTCATTCTCTTGCCAGTTTTGAAATGCTTGTTACAAGCAATGAAATCCTCATCTTGTGTGTTGTCTGCCTGCAGTTTTTTGCAATGCAGCACGCTGTGGGTGATCATACAATTTGAAGTGTAAATTGTAAAAGAAGGATGTATTAGCTTATCTGGGTTTCCTGCTGTTGTCGAAATAAGCAATAGAGCTATACAAGTCACAGTTAATTTGCATAGTAGAGGAGCAGAAAGTATCTAGATTTTTTTACTCACATATAATTCAGTGACAACGTTGACGTGAACAGAGGCTGGTTTCTTCATGGTCCATGATTTCTTAGCTCTCAACTTTTGTATAACTTCAGCATCAAAAAGAGCTTACGTACCAGGTGGAGCTAAGTACGTAGTCTTAAAAGGGTGGTTAGTGATATGGGAAATATGCGGGTTGTAAAAGATTCTGTTCTCCTATTCTCTCCCACCAAGACTCTTGCAGTTTCCTGCTTCCCCCAGCTGGAGTTTCTCCACTGTGAGAGAATATCTGCAGTAACATGAAAGATGATGCAAACAGATCCTGCACAAACAGGAAAGCTGCTACTGCTGCAGTGGAGCAGGGTTTGCGTGCTGTGGAGTGTGGTGTACTCTATCACTACCCACCTCAGGTTTTTCTCGAGAGCCATTGCTGAAGTCAATGCAAGAGGGGGTGTAGAACTGCAAATATGTCAGTGATGCCCACCTCATTGCCTCTGGAGAAATACAACACCTAGGCCAAACACAAGCAGTTTTAGCTCAGGTGTCAGATGCTTGCAAGACTAAGCCCTTCATTTGTATGTTCACTTTGCTTTCAGTATGATTCATTGCGGCTTGTAAAGACCTTGGACAGTGGCATGAATCACTGACACTTGGTTAAACTTCTGTTAGTTCTGGTGCTGGTTGTCATGTACAATCCTCTCTGGAGACTGAAGAGGCTCCCAGGTTAGATGTCTGTGTGTAGGCTCTGTGCTTTGAATTACAGAATAAAAAGTCTGAATTTCCTTACCTTGCATGAAGCTGTCCTTTGTTGCCAAAGAAATCTTAAACAGAGGGAGGAGAGTGATAGAACTTGAGAGTAAAGGCTAGTGTACCTTTAACATCAATAATTCACCGTATCATTCATAATTTAAAACTTAGAATTATTTTGCTTTATCTTGTATCACATCAGTTGAAAAGAAAACTGATTTTTCTCCATAGGCATATTCTTACATTGGTCTTTGGTTCAGTTTATTCAGTCTTTCAGTTAGAATGCTTCATTTAGTAGCAATGCTTAAATTGAATGTAATTTTTTTTTTTTTTTGTGGTTGTATTTTGAAGCCAGCAGAAGGTAGGTCAGAATTTCCTTTGGCAGCAGCTGTTGGTGTCTGCAGTGACAGCGTGCCAGGTGAACACTGGGTGTGCACTCCCTCGCTGCCATTAGGGAGGAACATCACTCAGTAATAGCCACCCTGACTCAGTCCANAAAAAAAAAAAAAAAAAGTGATAGTATTAGCTGCATACATGCTCCCACACTCAAGCACTCCTCAGTATTTCTGGAGCAAGAGCCTTTGTACTTGAAATGGCTTGATAGACTGTGATCTTGCTTTAAAATCCATGGCATCTTTTGGCAGGGATGTCAGCAGCTTGCTCAAATGCATCAAGAACCACTTCCTGTTCTCGGTGCCAGCCACTTGACAGTTTTTGTTTTCCAGCTAATTCTTCTATTGAAAGAAATGCTAAGCAGCCATTCCCTATCCCTCTTTATGCTATTTGTGATTTTACAGAACTCTACTGTATCTCCACTCTTTTCTTTTCGCAAGCTATAATACATTTTCAATGATCATCTCTTCCCTTCTCTGCAAGCTTCCTATTTCTGCTCCATTCATTATGAAATAGGGCAACCTAGGAGCATTCAAGACATAGTCACACTGTACGTTCATAAAACTGAATCACAGTTCTGTATTTCTTTTTACTTCTACCCTAACCGTTCCTAATATTTCCTCTTTTTTTTTTAATTGTTTTTGAGAACAGAGCAGATGTTTTTATAGCAGTTTTTTGTAATGCTAAGGACTCATTTCCAAGTGATGATCTTTTTACATGTGAAGCTGAGTTTGAGCTCTCCCTTCAAGAAAATGTTTTGCTTTATATGAATATTAAAGCAATCCGTGAAGAGTATCATAAACTAAAATGCTTCTCTGAACTCAATGTATTTTGTATCCCTTTTCTTGATGTCTGGACTCATATCCAACAGTATTTAACTGGTGTCCACATCAGAGAGGTGTTCTTCGCTCCTGTTTTCACAGCCTCTGCCTGCCCCCTTCTTTCCACAACAATTTGAGTAAAATTGTAAAGATAGGCATCTGTTTAACCTCATCTTTTTTTTTTTTTTTTCTTTAACTACAGAAAGGTTTGGTTTAGTTGAAGAATGCAGGATTCATCATTTTACTAGTTACATTAATTTAGCCATAGACCCTATGCTCATCAGAGAGTAAATATGTCAGCGTAAATTGCATTGGCTTCCTGTAGGATGTAACATTTTTGAAAAATTGTTGGAGAAAAAAGATCTGTTTCTCCCTACATAGCTTGTTTACTGTTCTTCACAGAGGTCTGTATTACGTCTTTCAAATGCGGATCAAGTTTTTGAACTCTCTCCTCCCCTGAAGTGTTTGGATTCACAGATGTAGGTCAGGCACTACAAATAAACACCATGTTGAAACTCTGCCTTGGATATGCAGCTTCCAGTCACTCCTTCCTTCCCCCTGCATGGCCTGCTTGGTTTCACTAGCTTTTCAGGTTACGCTTACCCAGCCTCTGAAAAATAAGTGAAATATTAATCTCCTGAGACTTTCTGTTTTGAGAAAGTACCATTTTTTCAATGGTCATAAAACTGCACAAGAATATGTTTCTTCTAATGTACCGTGACTAATGAACTGTAATAGGTTTTCCTTGTTATGTCACTGCAGTTATTGCCTTTGAACTACAGAAACTTCAATCACAGTGATTATAGGTAACAAGACAGGCTGACATTTAAACTGTTGAAATGTGTGTTTTTATTATAACTTCTATGAATGCACTTAGAAGCTGTCATTTTTGTTTTCATGACTCTCTAAGGTTTTAAAATTGCATTGTATAGTAGTGAAAATAACTCAGGCCAGAGTATATTCAGATGTGGACCTCTGGGCTTTCTGTTTACAACTGTTACAATATAGATATTCTCCTAGGAATGGAGGCACAAAAACAAAACCATGCTCTTATTTTCAGAAATCTGTTTAATGTGTTTGTGATTGTTTCAATGACCGGTACCACTTCTTTGAGTCTAGCAAGGATGCATTAAATTCCGCTAGGGACTTTTACCTCTCATAGGGAGAGAGACTAATGCTCACATGAGAATTCAGCTCATGTCCTACAGATGCGTTGCCAACACAAGAAGCATAGAATTAACCATGAGAAATCTGCTCAAAACTGACATGCCGTAAAATTTAAAGGTTCTTTCATTATCACTTAGTCATCTTTTTTGACCTCTTCTGTGCTGGAATGTAGGAATCATGTAGCTTTTGATAATGTAGGCAGAATATTCCCTGTAGTTATCTGAGAATCAAAAATGAGAACTTGATTTTCAGTCTGTGTTGCTAGTTCAGTTGATCACAAGGGAGGATGCACTTGGTGGCAATCAAGGGCTTCAAATTCAGTTTGAAAATAAGGCATATTTTTTTCTCCGTCTCCAAAAGTTATAATAAATTTGTTCCAGAAGGGTATCTATCCTTACTGTCTGCACAGCATTGTGTGATATTAGGCAGAGCGTCTTAGGGGGGTGCCGAGTATGCAGTTGCCAAAAGGATCGAAAATAAGTTTTTAAGAATTTTTGGATGTCTAAAGCAGAGTCACTTTTCAAGTGCTAAATCAGGCATTAACTTTACATTCTGCTTTTCAAGGTTTTCAATCTACGGAGACGGCCATTCTCATTAAAAATTTTCAACGCTACTGTCCGAAATTAACAAAATGCAACATTCATGGTTAGCTTCAACATTATGTGCTAAGTAGTAGTTTAAAAACACCCTTAAGAAATAAAATGATGCCCTTACATAACATTATTTACTTTTTTAGTATTGAAAAAATATTTTTCCCCTCATTTGGTGATAGCAAAATAGACATCTTCTTGGAGCGCTCAGAAGAGAGACTGCTAACGGTGATAATTTTTTATTAGAACTTAATTGTTCTAAGTACAGACAATTATTTTCTGGCTTTTTGATTCTGATGATTAAAAATACCTGACATTTATATTTTGAAGGTCAGTGCACTCTGCAGTGCACACACACACACATAGTGGAGACTTTTTGAAAAACCCCGTGAGTGGCCTCTGAATGAGAAATACGGCTTTTTTTTTTTTTTTTTTTTTTTTCCCCCCCAAAACTTCCCCCCTTTTTTAAAAAAGTCAAA
>VXAV01006305.1:88073-111832 GCA_013399715.1 Alectura lathami | reverse complement strand
TTTTTTTTTTTTAAGAACTAAAATATTAAGCAGGACGAAGATTTGCCTTTTATTTCTGCTCTCTAATTAGATATGTACAGTGTTGCAATCCTGTAATTATAGCTTCTAATTTTTGGCATACAAAACGTGGGCAAATGTTTAATTCTTTTGTGCTGAAATGTAGAATATGGGACAGTCTTCTTCCTGTGTGTGTACAGCGTGATGTGGTTTCTGGATGTTGCTTTTCTTCTGGTTTCTTGTTGATGAAAGAAAGTCTTTTATCCACATCTGAACTTTCTTAATTTNNNCATCTGAACTTTCTTAATTTTGGCCTGTTAAGTTTTTCAATACATTTCTTAGATTTTTTTTTTTTTTGTTAGATAATTCAGAATTGGTCATAGGAAGGTCTTTTCTGGATGTAGGGTAGGATGCCAGCTGTAATTGTGTATCACAAAGGTGCGTGAATCTGGATCAACTTGTGCCAACTGGACTTTCAAACTGCTGCCCAAATTTAGCCTAAAATTCGAGGAAGACGCACACCAAAAACAAAAACACTGGTGAGAGCCTGATAGTCTTTCTTCTTTTCTCAACCATCAATAGCATTCAGTAGATGTGATGTGGCTTAGGGCTTAGTCTCCAGATGAAACAATAGCGACAGGAAGAAAACTTATGCAATCTACTTGACAAAGTGAGATTTAAACATGTATTATTTATTAGCAAGAAGCCACAGGTCCGTCATTTTTGACATTCAGGGAAATAAAGATGTTAGCGAGGCCGGAAGGGGGAAGGCACTATTTGCATAGTAGAGCTGCAGTGCTCTGGCAATGATAAGTAGCTACTAGCTAAGACCAGTTCTGATGAGGATGATGAACCCAGCAGCCAGTCTCAAATTCATGACAGGGCAAACCTTCTGAGCGTAAGCCAAGAAAGATTAGTCTCTTCCCTGTTACATAAGTGGAGAAGAATTCATAAATTATAACTTGGCAATGTACAGTTACCAGTCTGTATTTTCAAATATCTACTCTCTTTGTGTGATGGTTCTTAGGTTTTAGCTATGAGCAGTGAGATCCCAGAAACCTGAATTTTTTAGGCTTGTGAATCAACCATAATGAAGTTTCTGGTAGCAGTATAGCTTAATTTTGCTAGAAAATATGGATTTGTCTGACATTAGAATATCCTGAAGTGGACAAGTGGACATAACTCATTCCTCCTATCACAAAGGTAACAGTAAAATTTTAGATGTTTTCAATACACAAACTAGTGTGGAGCTGAAAAATGCAGAATCCATTTTAGAAAATGATGAGGAATGTTTTTTTTGCTGCATGTCATAGGTCAGTTTAGATAGTTTCAGTTCTTAGTTGAGGTGTATTGATTTTCAAGCTTTTCCCATTAGTTAGGATGGCATATACAGGATACCAAATACGAATAGTAGCTGAGGTTCATATATCACAGTCCCTCCACCAACGAAGACCTTTTTAACTCTCAGAAATAATGGAAATCAAATGTAATAGAGGCCAATATTAAAATACCAACTTAATTGGAAAGCATAAAAAATGATTGCTTTTTCTAATATTTTTAATATTTCTTTATTGAAGATGTGCCTGAATTCAATTGCTCTGATAGCTTCAGTACCTTGGATCTATTAAAATTCTGTTGTCTGTAAATCAGGTAATAGGCACCATAATTTTTTTTTTTGCACTGGTTTTTACACAGGACCCTACAAGCAAACTTAACATTCGTCTTATTTTTGAGGATATCCTTCTGCAATTGATCACAGAGATGGAAATGGCATGTTGGTTGTCCAGTGACTTTGATTAGGTAACCCTGTCTCGTCTGTTTCAGGAAGAGCTTCCCTCGGACTTCATATGAGACAGATCAAAGTAAAATTTTGTAAATGTAAGTTGTATTATTTACTGATTTGGAGTATGTATATGCATATATACATCTATGAAGTACACCTACACACACAGAGGTATCTGTGATTCTGTATGTCGTTCTACTTTTTGAAAATTTGCTGATTTTTCTTTCTCATCAGTGTGCTTTCATGCATCTCGTTATTCAACACCCTTACTCCAAAAGGTGTTAGAGACCATTTGAAAGATAGGCCATGACATGAATGTGCAACAGGGAGCAGCCGGTTCACTGCAGCCTTTTATAGTGAGAAATTCTTTAGTCTTGGAAAAATAAAGGTGGTAAAATCCCTTTATTTCCAAGAAGGTACTGCTTTGGTTTCAAAGGACAGACGAAGAAATGAGGCAGCTGCTTGTAGGGGTGAGAAGGAGCAGCCAGTGGCACTTTTCCAGAGTTCAGTGCCTGTGCCAGCAGGTGCTGTGATTTACAAGAGCAAAGCCCTCATCCCTGATGAAACAATGGAGATCCGGGAGCCTGGTCCCTGTTCTTTCAGTGTCTGTAGTTGTTAATGCCCTTGGGTCGCATGCTCGATGTTTCCTTAGATGGTAGGAGTTTTCTGAAGGCCTAGATGCTTGTAACAGCAGCAGGGGTAGATGTAAAGGCTGGGGACAGCCTGGAGCTAGATTCTACCTTTATCAACACCTGCAATAAATTGCAATTTCCAGCAAGCATCCTAATGCATAGAGCGCAGGCTCTGATGTTTCACTCCTCTGTTTGCACAGCAAAAGTCTTCTGTGATTCTATGATTTACCTGGCATTTGGAAATTGAGTTGGAGTTCAGTAAAACTGCAAGCTGAATGTCTCGGTGCTCACTGGAGTTTTCTTAGTTCAGAGGGTGAGTTTAGTGGTTGGCTTCTTTCTTCTTCCTGCTGTGATTTTTACCTGGCTTACATTTTGTTTCCCCATCTTACATTATGTAAATTGAAGGCTTTCATCTACAGCAATCTCATCTAGGCATCACCTTATTCTAGTCTGGTCATAGTCTTGGGACCTGCTGCCAGCTTTCTGCTTGCTGGGCACTGCAGAAGGAGAAGGTTACCACGTTACTCTTGTTAATCCACTGTTCTGTATCTTATCGCAACACTGTGGATATTTGTCTTATATTTAGGATTTGTTAGCTTTAGAGTTTGCAAAGCACAGCACTTGGGATCTGGACTTCTAGAGTGGGAAGATGAGCTCTGCCTTTAGATTCTCATTTGTTGTAGATTTCATGAGAAGGCAAGGAACCTGGGAAATTTTCAGCTGGCTTGGGAGTAAGCAAAATGGTGAAATGCTCTGAGGAGGCTGTTTGTTGTGAGCTACACACTGGAATATAGCAGGCTCAGAGGACAGGAGCAATTCATAAGAAAAATTGGTATGTTCAGTCAGAACAAATTGACAATTAAAATTAAAACTGAACTGAAACAAAATCCATCACTTCTTTATTTTTCCTCTGGAATTTCAGCACTTTTGGAGACTAGAGAATACTAGAAGTTGATTGATGGGGTGGTTCCATTTTGCACAGGAAACTCTTTCTTAAAATGCTCACATCTGAAATGCAATAACGTCTTTTAAGTATACAAACTAGCAAAAGTATAAGCTAGTGTTAAGAAATACTGAACCTAGCCATACCTCCCCAGAAGACAGGAGTGTTTGTCCAGAAGCGGCAAATTGGTACAGGCAGGCATGCAATAGCAAATCAAACCCAACTTATAAACGCCTCTTAAGTAAGCAGTAAAATAAAGAATTTCTGCTAAATAAATAAACGTAACAACATGTAACCTCTTGTGTGGAAAAGATATTTAAGCAATTTTTGTGTGTAAAATTGTTACCACTTCTAAACATCTATTGGGTAAAATAAGACTCAATTTACATGAAGAAAATGGCCTGGAGGGCCCTGTTCAGAAATATGTCTTTTTCTCTTCTAACAGGAAGAAGCCATTTATCTCTTTTCAGAAAACAGTCTCCGATTATAGATTTTATACATGTTACACTCAATATGCAGAAACGCAATCAGATCAAGTGCCTACACACAGTGCACAGCACTTCAGAATTACTTTGGAACAACAGTTTGCAATCTTTATGTAAATTCAGATGTATCTGTCTCTATCTTGTACTTATGGTGTTTGGTGTAGCATGAAAAACTGCATACATCATCTTTTTTGAAGGAAAATGACTGATGCAATTTTAATAAAGGTTACTAACGGTGTTGTGAATCAGGTTCTATGAAATAGTAAGGACTAGATGGTAAACATTTTTATTTTGCAACACTGCAAATTCTTTTGTAGGAAGAAAGGCCACCTGTGACCTCTTATTTGTGGTATTCAAAAAGCTTTAAAGTGATTCAAATTTGAAGATGAATTTGATCTCACTAACTTCAAACACCTGATGAAAGACAGGACTTTAAAAAATACCCACCACATTTTGGGGCTCATGCTTAAAAACCATAGCATCCTTTTAGTCTTGGACATCCAGCCAGAACATTGCACAGAGTTTGTGGGAATGCAGGGGAAAATGTGCTGGTCTGAATAGGCGATAAAGCTGCTTCTGGATGGAGGTGAGAGAGTTAAGACAAATCTGCCATGAAATGATCCAGGGATATTCCCATTCCCCTGATCAGATGAATTTTATCTTGGAGGCTGGCATGTGAACACGGGGATGCCTTTGACCCTTCAACATTAAGTTATTTAATTGTGTGGACTGCCATTTGGTGAACATGGCAAAACACCTCTGAGCTGGATGTACTTTAGTTTTCAGTTAGGAGGAGAAGAAGAAAATGGTCCAATATGGCAATAAAAGCCAAGGAGAACATGGAAATGATGGGAGAAGGCATTAACAATGATACAGAATGAAATAAAGAGAAAAGACCGATGGACTATGATATTTCTTTCCCTAATCTAATATGTATTGGTGAAGCTGTGAAATTATAGTTGGTGTTCTATCTCTTTACTGCGTAGAATAGCGTTCCTTATGTTTGGTGGAGGTACTTTTATTTATACAAATCATACGCTCCAGAAAATCAAAATTCCATTGCCTGTTTGCACTGTCATCAGTGTAAGGTGTGTGTCTTGTGGACAGAACGTGTTCAGAGCTTGTGCTGCTAAGACTGCTTGATGCTGCCTGGTTCCAGCAGCAGGCTGAGAGCAGCTGAACCGGAGGCATGGGGTCACTGTCAGAGTCGTAGCATGGTTTGGGCAAATGTGTGGCACCCTGGCTAGTTAGCTCATACCTGCACCAGATATCTTCAACAGCAATTGCTGCATGATGGTACCCACAACCCTGGTTAAAATGAGGTTCAGACTTTAGAGAGTAGCAAACAGATTTGACTGCATCTTTTGTGGATACTAATCAATTTGGAAGCAGAAGTTTGCATCCTGTTACATATATCCTGTGGGCTATGATGGCTTGGATTGCCAAGCCATTTAACACATTGGTGGCATGTATTTTCACCCAACTGTATAGATACCTGGGACAAACGCAGAGATCTTAGTTGCTGTAATATGGTGGAAATGTTATTCATTAGATTTTAATCTCTTATCCATTCTCTTGCATTCTCTTTTTTAATAGGTTTGTCAGGAGACTTTATATTTATTTAAATTGTAGTTATTTTCTCAATCTGCTGCAAACCGTGTATTGTTTGAAATGTGCTACTCTCCAGTGCAGTCTCTGAATCATCAATTTGTTTTCATTTTCATCTGGTTTTGGCCATTAATGCAGTGCTTTGGGATCTCAGAACTATAACTGCAAAGACAACATGCACTCAGAGTGTAAGGGTAAAATAAATCATCATTGGTACTTCAGGATTTTTTTATTCCTGCCTCAGTCGCTGATTTCTCTGATGCTGCTAGGAGTGCAAAGTGGCATAATCAGGTGAGGAATCAGGTCTCTTAAGCATTCAGGCAGGAATATGTGATTAAAGAAATAAGTAGCTATCACAGAAGTAACTTTGTTTAGATTTTCACTACATATGTATCCTACATATTCAGATACACTCAACAAATAAAGAGAAAGCTTGGTCTGTAGTTGCTAAGAGCTGAGCCTTTTCTTGTTTCCAGATAATTCTAGCCAATGCATCAGTGACCAACTGCTCTGACACTTCTAGACCTGAAGCTTCCTTCATCAATCCCTTCATTATCACTTCTGGGGCTGTTAAATGGCCAAACATTTCCTAAAGCATCCTCAATTTTTATTTACCTCATTCTTTCTTTTTTGTTTTACTTGCCTTTTCCCTGTCCTGATGGTGAGTGAAGAGAAAGAAGCAATGTGTTTTCTTCTGCAAACATCACTGCAAGCTGGAGCCTGGAGCTATTTTTGTACAAGAGTACTTCATGAATGAGCCACATCATTGTGCTCTTTATGCTACAGAAGCATGTGTACATTCATTTTTGATTCCCGTTGTAAAGCTGTGTAATGTTCACCCTAATACCTGGTCTGATGCTGGGTATTGCTGAGCTGAGAGCAAGCCATCTTCAGCAATCTCGGTGGCAGCCTGAGTTCTCAGCATAAGTGAATGACTTACAGTGTAAATAGCAATCAGCTTCAAAACCTTCACTTTGGAAAGATAATAAAAATCAATAATGGGCCTGCTAATGTAGAAAGAACAGCAAGAGGCAGGCATTTAATTCAGTTAAGAAGTAATCGGAAAGGAAAGAGGCAGACTAAGTAACCTGTGTAATTAAAGGCCTCAAAGGAAGTTCCAACTGGAATGTGTGCCTTTTATGTGTGTGGGAAGTAGAGAAAATATGTGTACGTACTGAGCTAAATTTAAAGCATTTCTGGCAGTACCACAGCCTTCAGCAAAGGAGCTTCTGCTTTTGACAGCAACGTGAATATTAAAGCAATTTAAACATTAATATATTACACAGAAAAATCAATGACTCCCTTAAACGCTTGAAGGACTGAAAGTAAAAGAAAAGCTCACAGTGATGAGAAAAAGAAGGCAAAGAACGGGCGATGAGCAAGACATTTGCTGATAGACGGAGGAAGAAGAAAAACTGGCAAACAGATTGTGACTTTCTCAAATGTCATTTTTCTTAAACACTCTTCTCATTCTTCTGAGTAGCTCAGTGCAAAGCGGTTTTGGACTTGCATGTACCCATGCCTGCAAATACGAATGAGTAAGAGTCTGGCTCACATCCCCTCCCACAGCAGCCACACTGTGCGTCTGGGAGGTTTGGCATCAGTGAAGCTATTTGCCAGCCTGCGCAGGTCCCTGGAAACACGGGTAGGGCTCAACCCTGCCCCCCCATCCCCTCTCTGGCCAAACCAGCCAAGCCTAAGAGCCTTTGGGTTGTGCCTGGGAGCTGCTGCTGTGCAGGATCCAGGCTGCAGGCTGTGGATTTAGAAATGTTGGTTTAAACAGGCATGGCATTTTTCATTTTGTCTTGCTGCCTTTTATTTGGATTAAATGCTGTGTTAAATAGAAATCATTCAGAACTCTAAGATTTTGCTGTTGAGGGCTTACCCATAGCAGAGATCAGTTGCAGCAGGACTGCTGAGGGCTCAGTCTGTGCCTGAGTGTCTGGTGTCTTCTTTCCTGGCAGAGAGTTTCGCTAGAATATTTCTGGAAAGAGAGGAGATGAGGGGAGGAGAAGATAGCCAAACATTTTCTAGAAACATGATTATTTTAATTAACATTTTGCAGTATTTTTCTAGTTCCTCCAAGCAGTGCAGAAATATTTTTGTTGGTGGATGTCTCGCAGTAGCATTTTATTAAAAATACTGTTCTTACATTTAATAAAGCACACTTAAGACTGAGTGGTCCCGTGGCCCCTTGTGATCACTGCAGAGCTGGATGGAATTAAGACATCATGATGGTTTGTCCCAGCTTGTCAGATTTTGTCAGCTTCTCAGGTACTTCTTTTGAGCCATCTACAGTGTTTTCTCACTCAATCTGTTCTCACTCGATTTCCATGTTCTTCCTGCAATAATCACAAGCTGTTTATGAGAAATTACTGTGCGAAGTCACAATTTTTCTATGTTTACCGCCACCGATTAGCTCACTGGAATGACTCTTTGGTGTTTGGAGGGAGAAAATATAAAGTTGAATGAGTGCAGGCAATACAAAACTTGGCTTTGCGGAGACAGGGAGTGCTGCTGAGGCATTTAACTTCCCTTATGACCCTGCAAGCAGAACTGCTGATTTGCAGTTTCCCTCCATTGCCATGTGCTTTGTGCTTGCAGACAGGGCCCTCGCTTACTTAGCTTGAAGGCGCACAAGTCTCCTGATGGGGCAGGGCAGCCACTGGCATCCTCCTCATCACACTGATGCCTCTCTGCTATAAAATTGTGGCTGTTTGTGTGGATCAGCCCTGCTGTGTGTTGTTCCTGAAATTCTGGTCTGTGAGCATTCAAGTCTTTCTGTTGTCTTTCTCCTGAGGAGCGGGCTTGCTGCTTGCTTGGGGATGACACTGCTCAGTGGTGCCCTGCAGGTACGCTCAGGCACCCCTTCCCTCCTCGAGTTCCTCCACATCAGCAGCCCTGGCTTCAAGTTATCCACACCATGCAGGCATGCCCCATCCCTGCACTGAGTTGTCTTGCACGTGTGAGGCTCAGCCTGTCCATGCTGGTTGCTCCCTGTGCCTCCTGTCCGTGCAGGGTCACCTTGCCTTGTGCCTGAGCCACTCATCTGTCTCCAGGCACCAAGCTGCACGCCATCAGGTGGCTCAGCTCTGCAGCAGCGTTCAGAGCTGCTTTGCTCAGTGAGTTGAAGAGAGCAGGCAGGAATGTGGTGAGGAACACTGAGGAGAGGTGGAGGGGGAATGCACTGAGCAGAGACATCTGTTTTCCACAGGGCAGGATGGAGTAGGTGTGGAGTGACATTGCCTGAAACTGGTTTGGTGATTCTTGGATTCATATGCCAGTCTCACAATTTTAGGAGACAAGAGTTTCAGAGGAAAGTTGACCTGTAGGATTTATTTTAGGTTTGGGTATATTTGTTGTTTTTCAACACCAGACTTGTTAATGGTTGTAACAATTCTGCGAAGTAGACTTGCTCCTTTATGAAAAAATGAGCTCCCTTAATTCCTGTCATGACCTTGGTAGATAACGAGTCCTTGGATTTTTAATTGTTAAAGATGCTCTCCAAAATGTAGCTCTGTTCTTAACTGGGAAACCACTGCATGAATCTAAGCCACCAAATAATAGAGTTTACATACATTTGAGGACCTGAGTGAGTTATAGCTGTATGCAAATAGCTGTCATGACTAATATGACTCAGGGAAGAGCAGTGATATCAAAAACAGACATTTTGTACAAATAAGGCTTTGATATGGTTTAAGCTGATGGCTGTTCTATAGATATAAAAAAAGCTAAAATAAACATAGTTAGCCAAATGTGAATAGGTTCTTATTACTTTACGGCAGAGAAGGGGTAAGTTAATTTTTAGCAGTACTTCGTGTATTGCGAGTTTTTATTATATTCTAAATTAAAATTATGTATAAACATCTACAACCTTGGACTTTATTGCCTTTTTATGTACTACACTAAATAAGCAGAATATTTTTATTAGAGATACTTTCTTTAAAAGGAATCTAAGAGTGAGAGTGGAAGCTGGATATCTTCATTTTGGTGGTGGGCTCTCAGTTCAAAGGGAGGTTATGTTCCCTTTATGCTCACTCTGAGATTCTCAGACTCAATAGTTCTGTGAATATTCAATGTGAGCAAAGGTGGCAGAAAATTCTTCTTGGTATTTCTTGGCAAAGGCTTTTTTTTTAAAAAAAAAAATCTTTATTTTTAAAGCAGTTTTTTTTTTCTTTTTAAACAATGGGAAATAATCCATATTGTGGAGGCTGCAGCATATTTATAAATGTAACTGCGTTTGTTACTAGGGAACCTGTCTGAGTCAGCTAAGCTTAGCATTTCAGCAGCTTGTTCTTTTCTCTTGTTCCTGTTGTTCTCCATCTGATTTTAGGCACCTGATGACCTAATGTACTTTATCAAAACAGGAACAGTTTGTCACGGTTTTCTTTAAGTTTCGATAACTGTGTTAAATCTCTGCACCTCTTTTGTATTCCAGGATGGCAAAAGAAGGTGTGCGTTCTGTGCTTTACTGCAGTAAGAGTTGCTGGTATTTCTACTTAGTGGCAGTATCTGGTCACACATAGAGGATGTAGATCAAATACACTGGGAGTGTAGAAAGCAAACTTTGCAGAACTAGGGACATTTGGAATATCTCTAATTTCAAATAACACCTTCCTTATTGCATCCTATTGCCAGGATGAGATGTCAGTGTGAGATCTCTCTGCTGGTTTGTTTTTATTTTTCAGCACAGTTCAGTGAGAGCACTGATTATTTTCAACAGGTCATCTTTTCCAAGACACAACTAACCAGTACTTGAACACACCGTCTGTTGCTTTTGGTCATATTGTCATCGTTAAATTTCTACTGCTGTCCTTAGCTCCACTTGCCTTTGTTGACCAGACTGCTCTGTCTGTCTGGAAGTCCATGAGTTTTGCTGCACTGCGTTCCCTTGGGTTTGGTCACTGGTTATGTGAGAGGACAGTCCAGCCTCGCTGGCAGAGTGAGTGCATTTTGCTCGCCCGCACTTGGAGGTCAATCAGTTACTCTTGTATGGACATCTGTACCTCTGCAAAGTAATTCTGGATGCTACTGTTTTATCACCTGTGGCTGTAGCTGTAGTGACATTTGGATTTATCCCTTGGTGGCTCTGCCTGAGTGGTGGGGTGTCTTCTTCACCATCCCCCATATATCTTGTTGTCCATGTCAAAGTTGAAATCCACAAAAGCACCTCCTCTAGAATTCAAGTTTTTGTAGTAATATGGGGTTATGGGGTAGAATGTGGGACCGTCTTGCTCAAATAACAAAAAATACAAAATGCACAAATGTCATAAGGTAATTTTTAGAACACTTTTTCCTTTGAGATTTTTACTTATTTCTTTGTTTACTTTAATGTCCTGAAATATACAATACTGGTCTTAAAATCAACTATTTTAATCAATCACATTAAATGCTTTCAGCCATATGTATAGAGATTATTGAATTTGAAAACCTGCTCTAGTAGACTCTAGTAGAATGAAGAAGTCTGAGAGACATTTTCTTCCACTATTGGAACTGTCAATTCTGAAACTCTTCTGATGCTTGAAGAGGGAAGACTGGAAAATTTTCTAACAAACCACTTCAGATGAAGGGATGGCTTATCTCTTCTAACTTCGCTCAATAGCGCATTAGACTATGAAATGGAAGAAAATATCCATCCTCATTTTTTATTAATTTGAAAACCGCGCAGTGTCTCCCAAGAGTAATGGAACCTTTTTTTTTTTTTTTTTTTTTTTAAATTCTTTCACAGTGTTAAAGTTTATGCTATATAATCTGTTTTCCTTGTTTTTGAAATTTCTGTAGATGTTTCACAAGCTAGAGAGTGGCTTATTAACGTTTTTCACATGTAATAGCAGAAAACATTTAGAAAATTATGATGGATTTTAATCATCAATAACCACATAGAAAAATACATCATTTTCAATCAAGTCCTTAATTGTTTTCAGTTAAGAGGAGCTAATTTACTGGTGGTGTCCAGAGAAGATTTTTAATCATACAAAGTGGTATCATTTGGGGATGAATCTTGAAATACAACATTTGTTTAATTTTCTTTTATAATCAAGAGATCTATATGAATAATTATAGATAGTTCTCCAATGGTTTCTGAATGTTTCCACAGCAGTGTCCTTGTGATTGTCTATACTTACATGTTTCTTAGCAGTAGAATATCTTCAAGAGCTTAGAAGTAGACAGAATTACTTCCATCATCCATTTTTGTTTTGGAAGTGTTATGCAAGGCCACACAGCTGCTGTCTGAGACCAGATAGAAAACCTGATCTGAAACAGTGAGAAAGCTTAGGAAACCAAGCCGTCATCTGTAAATGTAACCCATCAGCTTCCACTGGTGAAAATGCCATTCCTTTTGGAGAACAACTTTTTTTTTTTGCTTCATCTCATGCCTGCCAGCTCTGCATTCTTCAGGCAGTGGCCTTGGTGCCGAATTGCTGGGAATATCTGAGAGACTCTGAGGAAGTCTTCCCTTTCAGATCTTTCCTAAAGCTTTTGTTCAAGCCTTCTCTGAAACTTAAAGGAACCTATCTTTCTTTCCTTCCAGTTTTACCTCTGACATCCTCCTACAGTTTCTTCAGCCATGAGATTAACCCTGTACAGTCAAGCTTCAAGGAGAACATTTTTCTCCAACAGCACAATAAATCTGGAGGAGATATTCAGAAAATCTCTGTCAGAAAAAAAAAAAAAAAAAAAAAAAAAAAAAATCCTGCTGCCATCTTTCCAGGCTCTGTGCTCTGCAGAACGGAGCTTTGTGACCCCAATGTCTTGGACTGTTGAGCAGGGGCTGCTTGCACAGCCAGTGGAAGCTTTCCAGAAACTGTCTTCCCCTCATGTTGTTTCTTTACTGAGCTGGCAAGCACAAGAGCAGTGATCTGTGCTAAATTTGAATCAAAATTTAGAAGTCAAAGCCTACTTCTCTGATTATTTTAGGTGTGCACAAACGTTATTTCCAACAATGCAACCAGAGTAGCCTTTAGAATTATTATTATTTATTACATTTTGAACTTTCCTGTTGCTTTAAAAGACAGGGTTACTTCAGCCTGAATTCTGTACTGAAAACAACAAACTATAATTAATACTTATGCTGCTTTCTTTCGCTCTGCACAGGTTTGATTGATTGTTTCAACCTCTTGCAACGAAATAGAGAGTAGGGGGTCACCTGAAGGACCAAATCAAATTAATAAGACAGGTCCCTTCATCTGATGACAGTCTAGGAGGGATGCAGGAGGGGAGGAACTAGAAAATGCTTGTGAATGAGTGCTGCCTCAGAGGGGCTGGGAAGTGAATCAGCTCAAGCCCCGACTTTCAGCAGGATCTCTAGGCTGAGGCTGAATGTTTTGGGGCTGGTGTTAAAGGACTTTTAGTGGGGACAGCAACAAAGTCCCCCCATTAGTGCATCTGGACCTGTCAGTCCTTCCTGCACCCATTTGTATGCAGGTGGTTTCTGTGGAGCACACCTTGCCAAGCACCATGCTGTTTGCGGGGTGCAGCAGTGCATTAGGTTTGTGGAGGGCATGCTGGTCAGACTTCATGCAGTCACAACCAGCAGCACGTGTAGCACTTGCTGTGTGACTCTGAGTGACATCGTGTAGGCGCTGCCCAGCTTGGACTGCTAAATCTGAAAGAAATGCTATGGGCTGGGTACTGAAGTGGTACCTTTGCCCCATATTTCATCTGGGGAACAAGTGTTGCAGTGTTCAAAACTTTGGGAATTCAAAACCTTGGAAATTCACATGGATGATATTAAAGTATTAAGATGTTTTGGAAATGTTGAGCACGGAGATACAGAAAATAAATTGTTATGAATCTGAATGTTGCTGTCAGTCATGCGCAATTCTTTAATGTAGAATATTTCACATAATCAACTGTAAGATCCACAGTAATGGCTTTGTTATTGGAAGATGTTTTTCTGAAATTGGAGGCTAACCTTCAAAATTATAGCTTAGCAAAATGACATTTTTTTACTTGCATGTTCTCTGTAGTGCACCCTGTTTGTATTGGTGGCTCATGTCAGTCATCCCAGGAACTGTCACATTTAAGCAGCATGATGCATGGGAAGAGATGTTAAAATGAAATAATAAATGCTGTTGTCTGCAAACTATGATTGCTTTGCTAAACTCTGAGGAATATGAGGTTCCTGTAATCCACAATCTCCTGAAGGTGAGGTCCAAACAAGTGGTAACAACAGTTTTCCAGGTAATAATTGATAGCACATATGGTAAAAATGAATACAAGCTACCTGAGTGCTTTATATGCAGCTTGTCCTTATGAAGTGAAAAGTGTTTGCTCTTCGCTATCATGCTCCGTATGCACCTCTGTAAAGCAGTGTATGCAATGACAGGACTAAAAGCTCAGCCACCTGGCACTGCGTTAAAGCTCATCCTAACTCTTCATCTTTTCCAGTTGTGAGGGAGATGACCTATTTACTGGAAACTGTTTTAGACCCCAGTGTAAACCCAGCAGGGGAGAAATAATTGCAAAGAATGTATTTGTTGGACTACGCTGAGATCATACTTCTCTCAGGGGTTTGGCTGTCTTTTTCCTTTAACTTTCTGTACATCCAGACCTGACTTTTAAAAGAGAAGTTCATTAGAATCATTTTCCATTGCACATTGGGCGTTTCCAGTTGACAGCAGCATCAAGGCAATTTATCTTCAGCACACATTTCCTCATCAGAATTGTTCTGGTACTGATACGTAAAATTAAGTTGTATTCAAACTTTTTATTTTTCTGTTCACTCATTTTCAAACCCTTATGTGTAATTAAGGTTCCTTATGGTTCAGTGACTTAAAAACTTACCTTGTGAGTCACAGATTGTAGCTATGCTTGGGAATGCTAAAAAGTAAATGACTCCAATAAACATTTTATATAGATTTATTAATGGATACAGAAATGTTTAGGGATGTTAAACTGCATATTGGAGGAAGGAAAAGCTATTAACTGAAGTAATGCAGTTGGTTTAGGAGAAATTAAGGACCTGAATATGTGAATATTAATCGATGCTCAGATTTCCAGATCAATGCTGAACTAATTAGGTTACCATTTAAAATGTTGAAATAATTACACCAAATTATATAATTTAAGTATTTAAAAGCTGTGAAATAAGTGTAGTTTAAAGAAAAATATTTAGTGTAATAGAATAAAAATTGTTGTTTTAGTAATAGGTAAGACAGTTGTGTGTACACTGAAAATCCTTTGCATGTTCCAAAGCATTGATTTTTTCAAAGCCAGAAATGGCTGTCTTAGAGCATGAGCCCCAGTTCCAAGAAGAAAATACCTGGGCCGAGTTTTGAAGGAGTCCAGTAGCTGTAGGATTTTGTAATAATTCCAACTGTTCAGCACTATTTCCTATTTGGCTGAGAAAAAGGAAAGACAAAGGAGATAAATTTTCCTGTTTTGAGGATTTGTTGATGAAATAGTTATTCAATGAGTTTTTCAGATGGAATCTTCAAATAAGGAAAGAGACAGCAAACAAATGAAACATTTATCATGGACTGCAGGAGAAAGGGGAGTCAGCTCAGCAGACGTTATCTATGTTGCTTCTGACTTTATGCGATCCTTACTGAGTGGCAAGTCAGGCTAGAGAAGGGGAAAGGTTAGGGGGGAAAAAAGATAAAAATCTTTAGGTCTTTTGAAGCAGGAAGGTCAATTCCAGATGTCAAACCATGAAACACTGGTAGCTGCTGAGGCTCACTCTGCAATGTCTCTCCCCCTGGCTAATGCTACTGACTTAAACAGTCTCTCTGTGCTCATGCAGGATGGTTGACAGCAACCAACATAGTATTTCACTATTTCCTGAAGAGAGAATTGTCGTCTAGCTCACCCTTCTGATCAACTGTGCTTTACGCCATATCCACCCCTCCCCTTATTTGTTTTTGGTAGATCCAGACATGCAGTCTTTGGAAAACATAGTACGTAATCCACTTAGTCATTAATTGTTCATTCTGAGAATTGGAGTTGATTCCTTGATTTGTGAACTCACAAATATGCTGTTTTGATGACTTTAGCTGCATTCAGGGCAAATATTAGGTGTTTGTGCCCAAATGAAAACACGTGGGCAGAAATGCACCCCTAGAAAGGAAGGTAGTTTTAGCCTAAACTGATGACAAGCTGAGGGCTTCTCAAGAAGTCAGTGGAGCTGTACTGATCTATACAAGCAGAGTCTGCCCATCCATGTCTGCTTGTGGACAGTGTCAGTTTTTGAGGGCTTGAAACTGAAAATAAATTCTTTATTGTATTTTAGTTCTCATCAATTATTCCAGCAATAGAGCATTAAGACCTGCAAACAAATCTGTAACGCTGTTCCTTGCAGGTGTTTTCAGATTTACATTTAGATTCCTGCAGCATTCCAGAAACTATGTGAATTTCCAGAGATCCAGAAGAGCAGTAAAAAACCCTCTGATTCTAGAATTTAAGCAAATGGGCATCATTCTGGCCCTGGTCTGTACTACCATTCATTTTTCTGAAATAACACACACTGTTTGGACTGTTCCTGATGTTAACAGATCAGAGCTGGAGGAAATCCATGGATTTCAGTGAAGCTGTTTAGCTAAAGATGACCTATGTATATTAAAATAACAGAATATTGCACACCAGATTTTTCTTTTCCTTGCCTGCAGCCATGTTCCTGCAAAGTGGTTTGTGCTGCAGAACTGGGATCCAGACCCTCAACAGCTCATTGCTCAGCGGTCTTTGCAATCCTGACTCTTAGCTGAAGCTGTTTATAATACAGACTCTGTGAAATCTGTTTCTCAATTGAAGTTTGTATTTCAAACGCTTGTAGGGATCATGCACATGTTTTAATATCTTGTAATAAATGATTATCAATGCCTTTATACATCACACACTAATGCCAACAAAGAGACTTGTTAATATTCCTTAACAAGGCTCGGAAAACATGAAGGGGTGGTTTGCAGTTTGTGCATGGATGTTTAAATGAAGCAGGAGCTATGTATGAATATCAAAGAGAGCCTGAGGGAAAAGAAAGAATTAGAAGCTGGAAACAGCCTCTTTTCTCTTTAGCATTTATGTTGTTACTGTTTTCTTCTTCTTCTTTTTTCTTTTTTTTTCCATGTTGTTGCTCTTTTTCACCTGNTTTTTTTTTTTTTTATTAAATAAGTGCTCAATTTAGGTTTGCAAGTAGATTAAGAACAAGAGTAAAACAGTTAGTCCAGGACTATATGAATTTCTGCACTGGTACATCTTGAATTATCCTCTTTGATCCCATGTAAGTGTGCCTGGATGCATGAAGAGAAGAGAGGATTTGGCATAGATACAGAGAGGAGATGGCTGTGAACGGGTGTTCATATTTCGATCTTTTGGTTCTTATGAAGCAAACATTTGAGGATGTGCCTTGATCTAGTTTTCACAAGAACAGAGGATTTTTCCCTCTATGGGGGCAGTTTCAGACAAGGTACACATTGCCGGCTCTTGTTCAAAGCTGGCAGAAATGGGAGAGCTCCACCTTACACTTTTTCCCCTATTTTTCCTGAACAATCTGGGAACCTTAGCCCAAATAGAAGTAGTTTGTTAATGCCCAGTGAAAGCTTTTCAATGTAAAATTGGACCATATTACATGTTTCACCTTGTACCCAACTGACTCAGCTAAAGCCACAAGCAGTTAAGGAACATCAAGAGGAGTTTGTTTATTTAATTTTAATTTAATTGTATTTGTGCCAATCAGTAACCACTACTGTATACACAATGCTTTCTGAGAAGATGGGTAGAACACATTGCAGTGTTAGCTGTTACAAATGGTAAACAATTTGGGATATCTTAGGTAAAACACTTCTGGCCTGAGATAACCTGTTCTCCTACTGGTGGAACAGGAAGCATGTGTCTCTCTCTGGTTTCATTTTCTAGCTGGGTTGGATGGATGCTGGGTCAAGCATTTAGGTGACGATGCAGATTTTAGCTGTTCCAGGATCCATACCTGAGCGAGAGCAGAGCAAGTGTTTCTGCTTCTGTCAGGGCTGGTATAATGTCCTGACTTCAACCTTTCTAAAATGTAAAGAATATTTCCTGGGAAATGTCAAATAATGTTTTAATGTGTGATTTGTGTGAAGGAGACAGCATTTTCTCTGCTTCACTTAGCAGCTGGAAGCATCAGGAGCAGTGAGTGATACGCTGCATTTAATGGTGCATCTACCTTAACGCAAAGAACTGCAGCGTGCACATTTCATGCAGGATAAACTCGATGCTGGTTCATCGACCAGAGCACATGCTTTTTCTTGTAAGCAAGGATTGTTCTAAGACACTTGTAGTGTAGTGCTCCTCAAGGCAATTGCAAGGTATGTAGGTGTTCCTGCTTCACCCAAATACCCTTTTCCTTGAGCTAGCCTACTTCCTGCACACTGAGGACATTCAAAGCAACTTTAAATGCCCTTGGTGCTAGCCTAGCAGCCTGAAGGAGAGCTAATTAGGCTTTGAACATCTGCTGAATTAATACTCCCACAGCTGTGTCTTACCAACATATATATAACCCCACAGCTGCTTGGTAATGGCCTGCTACGTACCCTCTTTCCTTGCCTTATCAGCTTTGCATGCAGGTGCATGGAGCCCTACACAGCACGTGGCCTGCAGCTCCAGCTGTATGGCATGGTTACTGGTTACTGCCTCACTTGTCCAAAAAATGATGATTTTCCTGTTCCTGGTGCCCATGGAAATGTGTATTCTTCCCACGGATACCTCAGGACTCTCCAGTCAATATTTACCATCTGAAATTTCCCATGAACTCTTTCTGAAGCAATAATTGCCATACTTTATAGCTGCTGCATGGCAGATAATTTCCCTAGCTGTGAGGCTTGTGTGCAAGTTTTGTGTTGGGAGGCAGAAATGGACAGCTAATCCCCTCCTCTTTTAAAAAAGATAGAGCTAGCTGTTAATTCTTCTCTTGATGTATGGGGTGGTGATGGACATAAATCCCATTAGCATTAATAGAAGTTAAAAGTGTAAATCCCTGCTATGCCATCGGGAGCATTGATTTCTCAGTTTTTCTAGTCTTTCTAGTTTGCTAAAATCCTGAAGTTCCTGTTCAGGTTGCCTGCAGCTATACTAAGTGCATTTCTGTGATGTCCTTCCNTAACTATTGTTCTCTACCTCCATTTATGGGTGTAGGAATTTTTTGTCTAGTGCAACTCTATCATGTGATCACATAGTGAAGAACCACATAACTACTCAGAAATGGGTGGTCCACTTCTGTGCCAAAAGTATTTTGAAAACACCATCACTCATTTTTCCCTCTGCTGCATATCCTATTCAAGCTTTTGTCATCTGAGCTGAATCCATGACTCTTACCTGTATTAGTTCTTAATGTTTTCTGTCTTCCACCTGCAAGTTTTTTTTTTTTTTTTTTTTTCCTCCTGCATCGGTTCCAACATCTTCCTTCATCAACCTGCCATCATACTTCCAGGTAGATGATGCACCAGTGAACAAAACCTGTACTTGGGCCAGTTAGAGCTAGGTGAAATACCTGTTTTCTCTTCAGATTATGTTGTTTGTCAGCATTTTTTTATTGGAATAGTGTTTTGCTGTTGCTCTTTCTAGTAGAAATACCCATATTTTTGGTCTGTGAGCACCTACTGCCTAGCAGCTGAGACATGTGGTCCTCTGCTCCAAAAGATGGGCTCAATCATTTCAGACAGAAACATCTTTATTTCTTCACTAGTTGTATTCATGGTCTACTTTATCACACTGATGTTTTCTACATTTTCTACTTTTGCTATGGAAATCTCAACTTCATTTTTTTTTCCTATTAGTAGCTTAATTGTTGCTTAAGTGACTTTTTGTGACTTTTTTTTTTTTCTTCTTCATAACCCACAGCTCATAAGAAAACAGGCTATACATTAAATATCAGGACAGATGCCATAACATAAAATTTTAATTATCCGTCCTCTTCTGAAACCAACCATACAGTTGCAGTGTATGTTCTCGTATAGCAATTGAAATAGCTACTGCTGGCTAGGATGAAGAAAAATACATTGCTTCAATAATTTTTTTTTGAGTTAATTGCAGTTGAAGTGCATCAGATATGATTGTCTTTGTTAACTGAAGCTAAATAAGGCTTGTGAACCCCCTTCCAAGCAGTTCAGCATCTCAAATTGCTTGAACTCAAAGGATTTCACTTCCAGTCATGGACTATTTGCGCTCTTGTTTGCTTAAGTTCTGTATTTGTAAATGGAGCTGCATACCGATTTGCAAGCTGTGGAAGTTTTAAAATCATGTTTGCATTGTGTGTCCCAGCACTTAGAAGGCTCAACTATCTGAAAGTTATAATTCCTCTTTTTTGTTGTTTTTTTTTTTTTTCCCCAAATAAAATATCTGAGACAGTAAGAGTTGAAATGCAGACTATTTCAGAAACCCATGGCTAAGTGTTATAAATGATAACCATGGACATGGGGAGGAAGAGGCATTTTCAGAATTATTTTAAGTCAGGGAGGGCATGATATTTGCACAGATGGCCGATGTCCTTGTCTAGTGTAAGCATGGAAAATCTGGATTTGAAGTATCAGTTGAATATGCAGAGCCTAAAAACACCAGTGAAAATTTCAAGACATTGGTCATATGCAGAGGATGTTTATGAATGAGTCTGTTTTGCTGGAATGACAGAGGACAAGCTGGCTGAATTTAGCCTTGTAGCTTCTCTTGCTGAGGGAAGGTACTGAGAAGAAAAAAGCAGGAAAAATATGAGTTTCAGTAGTCAGGTTTCTGTGGTGAGTACATTGCTGTTAATTGCCATTATGATATAGATGACATAAATGTCATTTACATGGCCAAGCTCACTACGTCTGTTAGACAATGGCCAAAATAGGTAGATATTGATGATGGTATAAAAGCCTTCTTAGTATTTCTGATCTTTATTCTTCTGAAGGAAGAGAAGCTGTTTTCATTTATTCTGCAACGCAGTCTCATTGTCCAGGAAGGAACAGTATTTATGGTGCTGTGTTATGAGCATGCAACATCACATGCTGTAGAATGGTAGCTAGCCTGGAAAGCCATCAAAGAAAAGTGAAAAATTATGTTACCCTACAAATATAGTCTGTTCAAAAGAAGATTTCAAAAAACTTTTAGTCACATTTTGCATATTTTTATCTCTTGCATATCTGGTCTTCTGTTCTATTTACCTTTTATAGAATGTCTCTTATCTTTTACTTTCACCATACCATAATGTTGTTAAACGCAGTTGTTGTGTGGTTAGACGAAAGGCTGGAACACGTATTTCCCACCGTTATTTCTTTTCAGTGTCTATGGTTTGGAGTCAGCAAAACCTTCCTTATTCCAGCAGCGCTAGCTGTTTCAATTTCCATGTATGAACTGTATCACCAATATGCAGAAGGTCAGGTCACTAAAGCAAAGAATATTCAGAGAGTTTCAGTGCTCTTTTTTCGCATTTTGCGTCTAAATGACAAAATTGCTGTTGATGCATCACTTCGTAGCCACATCGAATGTCCTTTCTCTGAATTACATCTCACCTGAAGGCTACTCTTTTCTGTTATCGAGTATTGAATAGTGATAGGTTGGTTTGCACAACTCGCCTTCCCCAGCTGTAAGTCCATATTGAAAATTTCCTTATTAGCATCTCCATTAAAAAAATAAAAACAAAAAGATACAGGAGTGTCTCAACAACACTTCAAATAAATCTTGCTGATCTCTGGCTTTTATATTAAGTTTCCAAAAAAAAGACGACAAATCCAAATTGAACTTCTTATCTGTGCAAAACCCACTCATCTGAAGAAGAGGAGACTGAACTGAAGCCATGAATTGTCAGAGAGCCAAGGTAGTGCTGAGCCCTTTATGTAAGCCTAGTAACAACCATCTTGAAAAATAATTCAAAGCAGTTAAGATACTGTGAACAAGTTACAATAGGGAGTTTCCAGTGGCATTCTACAGCCCTGTAAATAAATTAAACAAGCAAACAAAAACTATTAGCAGTCTAATCTATCCCTTCTGAAGTATCTTGAAATATTTTCCCACATCCCTTCTTGACTATGCTATGGAAAACTGAATATGAATGTAGCATACTAACAAAAATAAAAAAAATTGCTTCAGGTTTTCTCCAGGGATATTTCAAAGACCTAATCCTAATATCAGCTCAAAAAAGCTCTGCTCTACAATTTTAATGTTTTGAAATGTNTCTGAGCTTTAGACTTCCATTTTTTCACAACTGTTAAATTAAGGTAGATTGGATTTTTTTGCAGTGAAAAAAAAATACTAAAATATTTGTATTGCAAGTAGTTCGCTTAAAGATAAAACACCGGTATGACCAGAACTCCTGTTATTTTGTCTTGCCTCTATAGTTTTTTTTTTTTTTTTGTCTTGTCCTTTTCATTTACTTCTTTAACAAAAATACATGTCCCAGTGGCTTAGAACTTACTTTTTGTTCTTCACGTCCTACATTGTAGCTTCTGTCCTTTCATTTTATCTTTTCATTTTTCTTGTATCTTGCATATTATTTTATACTAAAAAAGAACACATTTTTGTAATGAGTTATATCTTCTTCCACTAGCAACTAATATTGTCCTGTGCTTGCTCCAGCCTTCACATTTAAAGACAATGAATCTGCTTCACTTTTGTTCTATAAATAGAAATGCTAAATCTTAATTATCCTTTCAAGTCGCTACGTCTGTATCTAGCTGAGCACAGGAATGTTTCTGATCAACATGTATGTACTATTGGATTTATTTTTAATCCCAAATTGCATCCTTCACGATACAAGACAATGTCTTAAATAATTAACTTGTTTTTACATGGACACATGTCAAATGCTATCTGAGAGACTTGTCTTATTGATCTTGGTTTGCTTCATTCCACAAGAATTTCTGAAATATAGTACCACACTGGAGCTATGCAAACTTACATTTTTCTTTTATGCCCATCCTATTCAGGCTGAATTCCCAAAGATAACAAGCAACTGCCAGGCATGAAATTTTACAGTCTTCCTATATTTCTTTCTTCATGAGTTTGTAGCATGGTCTGAAAGGCAGAGATACTTAAAAGGATTTTGTATTTTAGCTGTGTTTGAGTTTTTGCAAGTAAGTCCTTAAGATTTTAGCTGAAAACATGTTGTAGCTATTTTTTTTTGCCCCATAGCAATGTTATTTATTAAAAATAAAAAGTCCTTGTAGGAATTTCCAAAAAGCAAAGTCTAGAAGAAATGGTGCTACATCAAGATAAATAAATCAATGTACTATTACATTAAAGATTCTGATTTAGCTCTAAACAAGAGCAGCTAGTGTTTTGACAAAAATGTTCCAGATCGCCTCTGTAGCCATGAGGATACATACTCAGAAGACCCTTTGAATTTTTGATTCATATGGCAAAGAGCCACATTAGGTCAGGCAGATTCACCTGAATGCAGCATAGCGTAATCCTAGTTTGCAGAGTTATGGTGTGTAGAGGAGTGCACCCGGTATACCATAGTCAGGAGGGTTTTGTTAACCGGTACCTTATTTTATATCTTTTTAGCCTGTGGCATTTGTGCAAACAGCCATATTAAAAGCACACTAATTTGACTAGTCAAGAAAATGCATCAGGAATATTTATCTGAAGAACAAATACGTTGGGTGGTCGGTTTTTTCACCCCGTATTTCAAGATGTTCTGCAGTAGGCAAACTCATGCCGTGCTTTTGTGTGTGTATTGTGGGGTGCCTTCTGGGAACGGTGTTTGTGGCCTTGATACTGCAAAAGGGAGCTGGAGCTTAAGCTGCACAGGCACAATGTGCAGCCTGAGCCCAGAATTTTAAAATGTCATGCTTTGGTGAATGTCGTTAGTACTGTAGTTCTTGTTTTGACAGTTCTAATGATATGTTATGTCTATTTATATTAGCTATAGGTAAGAACTTTCCTATAGCAAAAATTCTGATCCTCCCTACTTAATCCTTCACCAGCTTCTGCCTTCAAAGCTTTTTTCATGATTCCCTTCTCCTGGAAGAAGTACTTGCTGCTTCATACTTCTCATTACTTCCAATAAAATGTTCTTTTCTGAGATTTCCCTGCAGTGTTTTCTTTGCCAAGGAGTGCTGCACACCCACCTTTGCCTGAACTGGTGCTCTGTTTTTATCCTGCTGGCACCAGCTTCTGCAGAACTGGAGGACAGATGGTATATTTTATCTGGTGTTTTTGTGTGTTCTCAGAAACATTTATGGGACTCTGTCAAGTTAGCAAAATGATGATTATTAATACTGCTTAATTCTTGCCTCCTCTCCAGCCAGAATAATACAGCAAAAGCTGATTTTCTTATTGTGGTGCCCTTGGAATCATAAAGATTAGAAAATATGTATTTAGATTTTCACCTTTCTTTCTTCTCCTTTATTTCTTGGGTTATG
>VXAV01006305.1:50253-71671 GCA_013399715.1 Alectura lathami | reverse complement strand
CTTGGTGAACCTTGCAATTGTTTTGTGTACTTGTATTGCCAAAGGTACAATGGGATCCAAGTTTTGTTGCAGTTCTTTGGATATACTGCTTTAATACAGTGTTCTAACAATGTCCTTCTGCACCATATGGAAAGAACACCTAGCATACAACTAATGTTCTTGAACGGTATGGTTAATAACTTATTAAAACTTTTCTAGGAAAATCCCATTCTGACAGAATGGGAGAAGGGCAGAAACACCAGGGACCAGGCTCTTAAGCAGTATTCTAAACAGTTTGCTATAAAGGATGGGATAACTGCAGTTCTTACTGTTCTTACTGACCTGAGCCCGCATAAAATTAAGAGATCTATGGGCTTTGTGGCACATCAGGCTTAAATGTAATTTATGTATCCTGCAATAGTCAGGTAAGAATGCAGTTACCCATGGACATGTTAAAATATGTGCTAATTGCTATCAATGGTCGTGTTTGAAGATCATGCATTTTTTATGCATGGACAGCTGGAAAAAATATCCTTACTAGTTATTTCTGCATCATGGCTTCCTCCCTGAAATAATGCTAGCAGAAAGGTCTTAGATTTTAGTGTTTCCACTAAGGCTTTGAAAGCTCCCACTGAAGGTGCAAGAGGGATATGACAGACACTGCATTAACGTAAAGCCCAGAACACTTATCTGCTTCTGCTTCCCAGGCAAGCAGTCACTCAACTTCCTGTAAAACCGTAGAGAGACTGGGATCTGTTATCAGCCCTCTTGGGCAGAACTGCGGTACAGAGTGCTGTGCTTAATATTGCTTATCGCTAATTTTGTGCATGATAACTGAAGCACGAACAATATCCGAGTGGGAAGCAAACTAGATCTATAGCTGCATAGTCAAGCCTATCAAAATATATTGCTGAGCTCCCACAGCCAAACAGTTCTGCAGAATATCAGCTGAAACAGGGTGTTCCAGCTCACTGGGCCTCCACTCGCCATATGCTTGTGCAGCCTCACCTGCAATAGCAAATAGCCGTGTTCAAGGGTAGGGCGCATTAAAAATTAGGAAGAGATGCAGAAGTGAAGCCACACAATACTGAAAATTGATAGGGTTTGTTACATGCTGTGCCTTACTGAGTTGTCAGGCAATGATGATGAAGTAAGTCCTGCTGAAATCACTCATGAGTGAGGATAATCTATATTACTCTTAGACTTACATATATATGCAAAGTCATGCTGTAGAGAGTACTCCAAAGAAAACAGGCTCTTGTCTGTTCATTCTGTAAGAGAAACAAAAGAAAGAATGGTGATATTACCTGTTCAAGCAGGTGAACTATGCAGTAACTTTTTCTCCTTTAAAGTTCTTCTGTGCAGGAGGAATCCTCTGCATATTTTGAGTGACCCAAATGTAGACAGTTACTGTTTCAGAGGATTTAGGATGGCAGGGTGGATTTCATGACTGTCCATGCATCCTTCATGAGTCTGTGTTAACTGGAGGTTACAAAACTTACATTGGTGAGGGATCTGAGGATGGGCTTTGGTTTTAATGCAGAACCTCGAGATCACCCTGAATTTTGTCCTCTTCTAATGAAGGAAAACCCAAAAAATAAAGATGTCAAAAGGAAAATATTAATTTTTTGTTTTATAATAAAGTGTCTAATACAAGATTTTTGATGGTCATATTTAACTGCAAGTTATTTTGGGGGGAATTAATGCACAAATGCTACAGTTAAACTCCAGTGAGGAAAGAAATGGAGTTTGTATTTCCCTGTTCAGGTAGTAATGAAAGACCCATTTGCACTAAGACTGTATTTAGAGCAAGTGATTGAAAAGGTTTAGTTAGATCAAGTTTGTTAATGTAGTATTTTTCCTATTCCTAATGTAAAGGAATCTTCAAAGGGTTTCAAGGCTTGTGGACTGCAGTACACAGAAGCCCAGCAACTCTCAAGGATTTTAAATTTTCAAATAGGACTTTCTCCTGTGAGGGGAAGGATGTTTTGGTTTAATTCAAACAGAAACGGTTAAAGCAAAGACAATATCACTTTGTGTTTACCTCGCTTTCCTTTTTGTCTTGGTCCTGTTGCTACAATTGTATCTGAGCAAATAGCCCCAGGCACCTGATGCAATCTCTGGTGGGTGACTGGTGCCACTTCCCAGGAAGGTTAGAACTGGGCTTATGCTAAAGTGTTGGAATTTAAAAGGACACAATTGTGGGAGATGAGGGAAGTTGTCATTCCTCGTTGTCTGTTGCAGTCAGTGCACAGAAACATCCGAATGTCTCGCTGTGAGTTAAACATCATTCTGCTGCTGACAGATAATCTCTACAAAAGATACTTCCCTGCTGGCCAGTTGCTTGGGAATCCAACTGTGGAGAGAGGCAGGGCAGGATTATTATGAGCTCCCTGTGAAATCTGTTTAATAAATGTGGTTTTATATCCAAGGGTGATTTGGATAAACATGATTTCAGACTGTTCAGACGTGGTGCTAGATAACACATTTTCAGCCAGAAATGTGTTTCTCTGTTCATTCTAAAATCAGTGTTCCTGTGATTAATTCTGATCCTACTGACATTTTTCTCTTTAAATGTGCCCTTCTGATAACACTGGCAGTAATAATAAGCTGGAGCCAAGTGCAAGTCAAATAAATGGGCAATTGCTGAGGGAAAATATTAGGAACTGCTATAAAATTGTGTGTCATTAACAGCATTTTATTTTGACCATAAAAGGCAATAATTATTCTTTCATGAATATTTCAGAAGACCAGAACAGGTTACTGGGATGGGACAAGTTAGGAAATTGTTTAGTTTAACTGTACTTTCTTCACATTAGAAACTCTGGCCATGCTGTTTTCCTCTTTAAAGTACGATTTGTCATTTTTGTCCAGATAATTTATTTCAAAAGTGTGTTTATACTCTTGTGATAAGTTATGATTTCATCTTCCTGACGAGCACAGACCAGCACACATACATGAAAATAAGCACGGAGTGCAACTTTCCGTGCAATAAAACATCTGAAGTAAGTTTGTAACAGAGCTCTGTAGGCCATGGCACCAATTTCACGCTTTATGAAAATCTTTTGTTGCTTAGACCATCTTGATAATCAGAATAAAATGATGAATTTGTTCACATTAGTTAAACATATTACCTAAATGGTGCATTAGGAATACTCTTATATCTTTACTGGTTTTAATTTCCATGTTATAAAAAGGTTTGCAGAAAAAGAGATGTGCTGTGAAAGAAGAAGAATTAGAAAATACTTTGAAGATTTTAAATAAAGCATTTTGTGCAGTTCCTTTTTACTTAGAGCAAAATTACAAGTCACTTAAGAGAAAGCAAAATGTCAATCAAAATAACAAAAGCAATATCACTGGTGACCCCCAAAGAACTCCGAAGCGAGCAGGTTAATCAACTCTTTTTTCAATACACCTGTCTGAACTTCAGCACAAAGTAATTAATCGCAGGTGCCAGTGCAGAAATGTATCAAATATCATCTTTGTATTTGTGCTTTTTCATAACATACTAATTAGTCCATTTAAACTGTGGCTTAGTTAAAATGCAAGAGGGGGGTGGAACAAAGCTGACATTTAAAAGGTCTGGCCTTACCTTCTCTCGTAATCCAGTGGAGCTGTATTATCAGACAAAAACAACACATTTTTGGAGCTGCTTTGCTGAAAGGATAAATAAGGTGTAGCAAAATACTGTTGTGTTTTCCATCTTTGGGGATTCTTTCCCCAGAAGAGCTGTTCTCTCTGCTGAGGCCAGGGGTCTGCCCTGGCAGTTGTGGGTCTGCTGCAGGGGGACTGGACTCGTACCAGGGCTAAGACCCAGTGAACCCAGCTCTTCTCCTCGTGTCCACTTGCTCTCTTGTTGTGCTTGAGTGTTTGTGGGGCTCAGCCCAGTCTCTCCAGGATTAAATCTGCCAGCACTGAGAGAGTTTGGAGGCTTGGGCAACTCTCAGTCCCCTGCCTTCTCCAATTCCACCTGCACACGTGCATGGAAAGCTCTCTGCTGAGATTGTCACTGGAACGATGGGGAAATCAATTTTGGAGAGGTTTCTCTCTGTGGAGAGGTTTCTATAAAAAGTAAGGAAAGAGAAGAAGAAAAAGGAATAGAATATTGGAAGTAGGAAATGTGTTTTATCGGTATTTTAGTTAAAAGTTTCAGGATAATGCACGCCTCTAGTCGGAGAAAATGTTTTTAACAAAATGGAGTGAAATAAATGATTGGAGGTAGTACATTCATATTTAAATGCTCTTTTCAACCTTACCTCACAGAACAGCAAATGGTAATTTTTCTGCAAAACTGCTATTCACTGTTTATTCATGTTTTCTTGTTTGTTCTTTAATTTCACACCAAAAAAAAAAAAAAAAGAATTCAATGGAAAAGTGTTGTATTTCTTGTGTAATTTCTCTTCTTCTGAGTACCTCTACTAACTGAATGCTGAAGGATGTATGTTAAAAACGGTGGAACCCTGTTATGAGACAGTACTTGAGCAAAACTGCGTCTTTAAATAACAGATAAGTTTCTTTTCCTATGCAGTGTTTCAACAGGCAGTGTCATATAATACCCTGAAAATGCTGAGATTTGTTTCACAACTTCCACCTGGAGTTAAGGATGTTTCCTAGAAAGGACAGGACTTTTACAAGTATATAGCTGATAAGATTTTATCCATGCAGGATGTGAATATTGGACCATGTTAGATCTGCTGGTACAACTAGAACTGCATACACTGGGCAGATATAGGGCATTGTTAAGCATGCTATCGCTAGGAAAATAATAATATATATATAAAAAAAAAAACCTGAAAGAGCAATCCATAAATGATATGAGCTCTATGATGGCATTATGTGTATACAGCTGTATATTAGGTTTAGTGTTGAAGTATAAAGGTTACTTTAATTTTATGAGAGGTCTATACCTGCTAGATATGTAGACAACACAGAGAAATGCCTTATAAAATAGGTTTTGTTATGGCCAGAAGATGCAGCTTATCACAGGTAAGTGGAATATTGCATTGATCTCTGCTGTAGATAATGAGACTGCCTGGGAGTAGCAGTCTTGTCACATGAAACAAATCACCGATGACGAGTCAAACTACCAGAGCATTTCATGTTTATTTTGAACTGAACTGTAACGGGAAGGGTTAGCTGGCACAGGGGCAAAGGGAGAACCCACAGCAGGGAGAGGAGGGAGTTTGGAAACAGTGGTTGAGGCATCATATTTTAAGTGAGGAGGGGAAGTGCCTGCTGCTCTGGTAACCAGCCAAAGGTGTTCTGCTGCCTGCCACCCTGCCGTAGGGCTGGTGCTGTGGGCAGGGTGCTGTGTGCAGCACCCTGGCGAGCCCAGCAGTGAGGTGAGCCCGCTGCCTTCCTGGGAAGGGATGCTTGTTGCTAGGAGTGCTGTTAAACAGTAGCTAGGCACCAAGTGAGTACACTTGTCTTATTGTGTTAGGTGAAAGGCTATTACCAAAAATAAAGTATGTTGGCACATTGTGAAATGGTATCGCTTAAAAGATGAGCGGAGTTTTTGTTCTAGAGAGCACATCATCAGGTGCAAGTGCATGCACGTGGCATGCCCAAGTGGCTGCTTGGTTATTCAGGAGGTGGTGGGTGTGATGGATGTACTGACACTGGAGGAGGCTCATATCCAGCCTTCCTCTCTTCTGGTGGAGGCCGCAGCCCTGGGAGAGCCCTGGGAATGGCTGGCACAGCACATGGCCAGCACCCACTGTGCTGGATGCAGCCAGGAGCAGACAGTGCTGGGGCAGGGAGTGCAAATTGCTAGAAACGATCTGGGGCATTGTGATTTCTTCTGTGATTAAACACTGCAGTTCCCACAATATAAGTAGCCTGGAAACCTGTTTCTTGCTTGTTCTTTCTCTGTTTTTTGTTGGTTTTTTTTCTTCTCATTAAGCTGTTCCTCCCCCAGCTCTCTACTTCATGTAATTAGGGTGCGAGGCTTATCCTGTGTGCTTCTTGACTGATTGCATGGTGTTCTTTCTCTCAGTGATTTTGTTGTTAGCACAAACAGATAGAAAGCATAAATGATATCTTAGTCAACTGCAAAATGTAACATTTTATTTTAATTTTCCTTTAAATCTTTACCTTCTATGTTCCTCATCCTGCCTTTGCAGTACTTTCATCATCTGCTGTGTGTGAGGCAGAGTGGAGGCTATTATACAAATGAGAAATGTTAACAAAGTAAATGGGTGACTTGTGGTGCTTACTTACACAAACTTGTTTCACTAAATCCTGTCTAAGCATTGTAAGCTTCAGGGATAGCAGTTCTGCTCCTGCTGTTTGGGTAGAGTTTATTTGCAACAGCAGTGTCAGCCCAAATTGTGGGTCTGCTCTGCACCCAGGCTCTGCTAGAACAAACTGTGCTGATGGAAGAGTGTACCAAAAAAGCTTTGGCTTGTTGAGTTCCTGTGCTTCTTGTCTGGCATTTGAAGGTGTTGAGCAAGTGAGAACTTCAGGCTGACCAAATATCACCAGTTTTGAGTGAGAATTCAACGATAGGAGCATATGGTTTTACATTACGGATCTGTGCTTGGGAGTTAGAATTAGACGTGTGGAAAATGCAACATTGTCAACATGTCAGCGTAGCCGACACCTTTTGACTCGCAATGAATACTGATGACCTTCTCCGTAGCAGGCAATTCTTACTTCGTTAAAATGATTCTGAAATGAAAGTCTCTTTGATTCTATTTTTTAAAGGGATTCCTTGTGTGGATCAGAACAGAAATGCATGTTTTCCTTGAAAAATTTAAATAACAACAACAAAAAAAAAATCTGAGAAAATCATAAAAGAAAATATTAATGTTTTTGCAATCTAAAGAAAGTCTTGGAAAAAAATTCTTTCCTTGCTGAAAGTGGTGTCTGTAATGGCAGCTTTCAGGGGGTTCAGACAACACTAAGCAGGAACTACGCTATGTATTTCTTGTATGTTTTGTATTTTCACACTGAGTTACTCTAAATGTGCTGCTGTTTAATGCTGCAGAGGATAACACTACTAGTAAAGATTTCCCAGTAGTCTGAATGCTAGACCTGAGTTCTTATGCCAGCAGCCTTTGAACCGATCTGTTCAAGTCAGTATTTCCCCCTCACTGAAATGTTGAGTGCTTTGAAATGCTTGAACTGGAAGCATAACTGCTGTGTTTTTCTTTTTCTTTTTCCTTTTCTTTTTCTTTCTTTTTCTTTTTTTTTTTTTTTTTTTTTTTTTTTTTTTTTTTTGATAATTGAAGCACAGTAGCCAGTGGCCCTGACTCTCGGGGCCTCCCCATTTTACATCCTGCAGGGGGTGCCTGCAGACTCAAAGCACCCACCCAGCTGTGTGGGAGCAGCTCCACGGGTTTGGGGCTGTCATTGCGGTACAGTCCGTGCACAGGGGCTGGCCCCAGCTCTGGGCCCGTGCAGGCCAGTTTTGCCAAAAGGCATCAATGAGCTGCCAGAACACTGGTGGGCTTCTCATGGAAATTCCCTTGCTTTGGCAGAATCTTGCTAAAGCTGAGCTATTTCTGCAAAGCATCTGTTCTCAGTGAGCTGGAGAATATTTTTCCTTGTCTCTCTGAAATTTTCTGTGCTGTCTCCCTGAAGTTCTGTGTGTTTCTGGTACGTGAGATGGAAGAACGTCCCAAATGGTGTTTGTGACAATTGCTTTTAGACACCCTATTCATGTCATCGCATGAACTCAGGTATTTAAAACCATGTTTCATCTTTGGAGAGTGGAGACTTTTTGCCCTCTATGAACTGTATGCTTTAATCATCCCTTTTCTGTGGGACCTTTGTCTAAGTGATGGGTCAGAGCTTGGAAATTTAGCCCTTAATATGACTTAGTAAAAGCCACCTGACTGCTTATTGGCTTCCTTGTCAGAGGGGTGATGGAGGGAGCGTGTCCTGCATTACTCACTCTAATCTGACACCTCATACATTGTCTGTTATCAGAACACAATGGAAAAGAAAATCCTTTATAGATGCCTCTTTGGGAGCCTTAAGAAACAAGATTTCAACAATGCTGAGGGTTTTTTATGACAGCATAATTAGAGCTTCCTCCAGACTGTGAAAACTCAATTTGTTGAAGATTATGTAAGCTGATTTAGGGTCAAATCCCAGAGTTCTTATTCATGCTTTCTGCTGATTTTCAGTTGATCTTGCCGGAATAACTCAAGTTCCCTCTCTGTTTTCTCGCAAAGTGTACCTATGCTTTTTTACTTGTTATTCCAATAAACAATCTTCCTTCTCACAAGCTGTATTTCAGAGACATATGTTGAAAAGATGTTACTGTTGCAGTTAACAGAGCAAAATAGGATCTTCTGTGCTTGTGATGCTGACTTTAACATTCACTTGATGCTATAAAGATATGAAGATTAGCTCAGACCTTGAAAATCTTTTGTAATGTAGCCTTGTGTCAACAAAGCCACAGGTGTGACCGTGGAGATAAGATGATTTTGAGTCTGTGTTCTCTCTTGTTCTCACAGTAATGTTTTTAAAAGTTCAAATCTCTGGTAAATAGAATGGTGANTTTTTTTTTTTTTTTTTTTTTTTTTTTTTTTTTTTTTTTTTTTCTAAAGTGATATCTTGGGTTTTTTTTCCAGCTAATACTGATCAAACTGGCAGAATTTACAAGTACAAAGATGTGTTTTTCTAACTGCCAGTTCAGTCTAACTTCAGGCTTGCATCTGTAAGCCAGGCTGTGTTCAGTGTGACCTGGAGGACTACCTGCAGAGGCTCACCATTGCAATATGTCTGTGGGGATCATTTCAGTTAACTGAACTGCTCTTTTGGGGAGGATTATTAGTGTGTATACCAGAAGCAGGAACAGGTTCTTATCCTGCAATCTTGTTTCTAGGTCAAAAAACACTGGTAGACCCCAGCAATGTTCCCTGAATTATATCTCTGAAATACTCAGAAGAGGAAGAAGCATTAAAACTTCATTTTCAGGCATCCCAGAGATCAGATAAGATTCTGAACTCACACAGGGAGTGTATCATTGATTACGAACTTGCTGGGATTTCTTTAAAATCATTTTGTTAGCCTCAGATGTGTTTGTGACACATCTTGCTTATTACTATGTTCCAGTGACCCTCTGAGACACCACCTGTCCCCAAGAGTCCCTTTGTGCCAGGTGCTGTACAAACAAGGATTCGGCAGTATTTCCACATGACAGTTTGTAATCCTCAGAATATAAGAGAACCAAAGGAAGGGAGAAAGCAAATATTGCCCTTTTCACTAAGGAAGAGAATTGAAGGACAAAATTGGAACCGAGTTAAGGTTGTACGGGTGACCAGCACAAGAATAAGAAATGACCTGTGATTTTTTTATTTATAGTGCAGACCCTAAGGTGCACAGCAGACTTTCTGCTGAAAGTCGTTAGAGAAGTTTTAGGAGTGTCAGAGGTAATCATACAGTGCTGTTTGAGCCCTTCATGGACCGTATCCCACGGGAAAGTTTCCAGACTGACAGACGTAGAACAGGACACGTTTCTGTGCCGCACATCGAAGCTTTTCTAAGCTCATTCTGTCTTCTCAGGGCTCCAGGGTGGATGGCAATCCTGCTCTGTGTTACTGGCAATGCTGTTCTCTGCAAAGAGAAATGTGGCTCACAGGAGTCTCAACATCCCACTTTTTCTCGTCGCGTGTGGTTTGAGATCCCAGATGTTTTTTTTGAAACAGGCTAGGAGGCCATGATCACAGAAGATGCTGCAAAGCCATAACTCGTATACAAGATAATTTCTTAGCACAAACTAAGTTTACACTACCTGGGAGTTCATAGCTTTCAGGATTTTGACATTGTAGGGATCAGAGCACTGAGATGACAAATAGCTTGTAAGCTTTTAACAAGACAAGTAATTTTTTATATCAGAATAGCTGTAGTATCTACGCAGAATATACCTTTCCACTAAATCTCTTTTATCCCTCGTTTTAAACAGAATTGGATTCAGCCCTCTTTCTCTGGAGGATTTTCAAATCTAGATGCTGCAGCTTATACAAAACATTGAGGTACGTTCCTGTAAGATGCTGAGCCCCCTCAAATACCAGTGAGAAGTCAGCGTACACAGGCACTGCTCAGCATGCCACTTAGCCCTTGGCACACAGCAGTGCTCACAGACTGCTTTCTGCACTTTCCACGATGACCTGCTCTTCAGTTTTCCCATTCCCTCTCTGGCATTCCTGCTTCTCTGTTCCCTTTTAGTGAAGTCTCACCAGAAAGGATGTAATTAGTTTTTTTGCTTGTTTGCTTGGTTGTTTTTTGTTGAAATAGCAGAAAGAACACAGCAGCACTAGCACAGCTCTCAAGCTTTCCTCTGCCTCTCAGTTTGCGTGCTCCTGTCCCCCCTCATGGGACCCCATTCTCTACTAATTCCCAGACGTAAAAAAATCTGTGTAATGCCAAATGGCAGGGCACATGCTTCTAGTGCTCAGCTGTAGGCAAGATGAATCTACAGTTGCCAAAATCTTTTTCTGCAGAGGCAGCAGGCAGGTTAGGGGCGTACTTCTCCACTTACTCTTGGAGATCCATCCCGTTTGTGAGCTGTCAAGTGAAATTTAAAATCCAAGTTTTCTAATTCATTATTTCTTAAATCAAATGTTTTAGCTTTTTGTTTGAAGCAGAATGTAGTGATAAAGGGAAAAAGAAAGCAAGCTCAAGGCAGTTCTCAAGATTTTTTTGTTTTATCTTTATGGTTGCGGTGTGTGTGCAGGGAGAAACTCTCCAGCTTCATCTAAATGACACAAGGTCACTTAGACTGACATAAAAATACATTCTCTCTTGCCACTGTGGGAAATGTAATCTATTCATTTTAATGGCCAGTGAGCAAGGACCGCCTCAGTGTTCTGTCACTGTTCTGCTCCAGCGCATGCCCCGAGGCATGGGTCACACTTGCAAGCGGTGACAAAAATGCTAACGTTTTAGGGAGGACTAAATGATGAGAGCTTTAATGATAGTAAACCTCAATGAAAAACATAAGTGTGCTTGAAGGGAAATAGTCACCCACCTCTCTCTCAGGTGGGGATGGCATTGTAAATTACAGAACTGGGCTACAGCAATTTTGCTGTAATTCCCAACACGACTGGAAGCTTTACGTGTGATTTTTGGGCCTCTGGCATCAAGTGCCCTGTGTCTCTGCTCCTGCTTTGAAATGGGATAATGATATTGCCTTTCTCTACCCTTTGGCCACTCCAGTTACAGAGTTGGAGACCAGTAGCACATTCTGTTTCTAGAGCACTTATCAGATTCTTGGTGTTGCATAAAGTATCAAGCTACTTTGTATCAATAGTTTACAGAGTAAATGAGAGAGCAAACCATCATGTGTTTTCCGAATATCTTGTAGAAAATACATGAAATTAATTTGAAATGTATACAAAATAGTCTGGGTTTAAGCTTCATTTCTAATGAAAAATGAAGTTTTACAGAATGTCAGTTTTGTGAAGCAACTATGATTTTTAAAAATCTGTTTATGGTAGTATGCTGTATTTTAATCCATGTCATAACCTCATAAAACACATCATCTAAATGTGCTCTGTTAACTGAGTTCTTTTTTTTTCAACTAAATTGCAATCTTTTTCTTTAAGAAAACACTTTACATCATGTTGTCATGACAACAGAATATGCTCTTAGGTTGAAATGCTGACTTTTCCCCCAGTGTTCACAATGCACCCACTGCTCACTCCTCCCTTCTTAGACAGTTCTGAGGGTCTCTGCACATGAATGTAAATCTACAACAGAGAGGGGCCAGAAAAGGCTGACTGCCATATTTTTCTTTTCTGTTTGTGAGTCTGTGTAAGTGGGTAATCATTTTAAAGCTTGCGGATACTCTTGTACCAACATCTGTAACATAATTCAAGAGATGCATGAATACAAGGACATTTCCTGTATCACTAAAAGGCATCTAAACTCTCAACCAAATGTTTTTGCTGGAACTCCCCTTCAAGCAATCTTGAGTCTGATCCAAATGATGTTCGGAAAAAAAAAGGAGGAAAAAAAAATAGGAGAAACAGCCTATGATGAACTTGAAAGTGTAGAAGACCGAGAACAGAATGTGAAAACAAGTGAATTCTATTTTGCCTTATTGTCCTCTGGAGATGCTCGTGAAATTGAATACATGTGTATGAGTTCTACAGTCCTCAAGGTATTCAAATGCAATTCACGTATCTTCTCCCTCCCCAAAGGGAAAAGGCGAAGTTGAGTTTTGGAGAATTATTTGATGTCCAAAGTTAATGGAGGCTACAGTAAATGAAACTTGGAGTTGTCATAAACAGCAACTTTTATGAAAATGCCTGTTTCATTCAGCTTCCCTGATCCACACAGAATTATAAGACCTGAATAGGACCCATTTAGTGCAAGACTAGAGACATTACTTCCCTCCATTAGTGTTAACAAACCTGCCCATTTGTCTCTATCTTGCTTTAATTTCTTGTGTGCTAAACATATATATGTAATTAAACAGAGAACTCTAAAACTTCTTAAACCACTTTTTGACATGTAGACATTCTTTTGAATAGCTGGAAAGATGCTTGTAGATAAAGTGGGTTTTGGTCTGGGATGGACAGCTCGGAGATGAGGGGAAAAAAGTGAAAAAACAGAATATGGTAGGTGAGGCTTCAGATGAATAAGTGCTAATATTTGAATACGGAATGTTTCAAGCCCTGAGGCTATAGGTGAACTTTATGGACCTGATATAGTTCTGCACATGAGTTAGGCAGAGCAGATTGTCTCACAACTGCTTCTGGTAGGGTCTTTTATCATCTTCTGAAACATCTGGTACCAGCAACAGTTAGGATACTGGGTGATAACATACTGTGAATATGGTCTACATTGGCTACTCCTTGTTTCTCTACAGAATATGGTAGATAGGAGAGTCTGAGAGGGGTGTCACAAGCGTGTAATAATTGATGTGGCTTAAGGGAGAAGCTGAAGTAGCAAAGTAAAAGAGTAAACAAAGGGCTGATGCAGTTCATGGACAGTTTTCTCTGATTCAGCTGCTTGTGGAGTGGTTAATTGGTATTGATCACATTAGTTAAATGAGAATACTTATTTTATATGCTGGACTCGGACAAGGTTAGAACTTCCTTGCAAAACTTTATGGCCCGTTCATATATTGAGACGTCCCTTAGTCTGTGAGCAGGAGATATCAAAAAAAATGTTATTATTACTTACTAACATTATTGTATCTTATCTATTCTTTCATTTAGTCCTTCATAAAAAATACAGCTAGGGAAGAAATGGTAAGGGACAACTCAGAGCAAAGCTTCAGCTGCATGAAGAAATATCAGATCTGAAATTGGTGCCCTAGTGCAGAATGATATTCCGAGCATCTGGTGAAGATCTGGTGAGATCATTCGAGAAGTTTCACAGCTAGGGATGCACAAGGCTGGCAATTGTGGAATCAGAATTTTCTTATAATCAAATGCAGCATGTTCAGTACCTCCTCTGTTGTGGATGAGACATGACCTCCAAGTTTGATTTTTATTAGCTAGTCATTATTCTCTACTTTTCACCAGATAAAACTTCTGATGAAAATTTTATTAAATGGAATGTAGGTCTCTGAAAAGTTTCAATCCCAACTAATTGGCTTTTTTTTTTTTTCTTTTTTTTTGGATGGGAAAAGCTTAATTAAAAAAATCCTCAACTAGCTGCAGTTATAAGCCCTTTAACTACATTGCATATGTGGTTCTTTCAGCCTCTCTGCATAGTACTTTCCACACCAATGCTATATCAAAATGAAGACTGGTGTGTGCTTGTGCGCCTGGAAGTGAAGATGGATGAACTACACTAATGAGTATAGATGAGCTTAATTAAAATTAATAGTGAATTTAGAAATGAGAAAATAATTATGGCATCAAGTAAAACAGCAAGATGAAGAAAACAACTGTAACAGATTATAAAGCTGCCCTGGGAAGCTGCCAGAAGACCACTTGCCTTTGCCATGCTAAATTAAATAATCAAGAGAACCATATAGCCCTCCACTGATGTCAAGAATAAAAGAGTTTGGTCATTGAAGAATAGGTGTTTGTGACAGTGAACGAATTCCCATCGTATTCCTGTCTCCTATTCCTTCTTGTTCAGCCATAAGGCAATTCAGTACTAACACAAGGGCTCCTACCCACAGTGATTTCAGCTGACACTTATACGTTAGGTCTGAATCTAATCCTGGATGTCCAGTTACGGTAACCCCCACACAAAACAGAAAAAACATAAGTTTTCTCTTTGAGCTGCTTTCCACGGTAAAGCTAGAGAAAGTCCCAGGAAGTCAGCCTGGGAAAAATATCCCCAGAGCACTACACCCTGATGGAAAGCTTTGGTTTACACTGTTTGTGCACTCAGATTTCTACTTCAGCTGGGACAACGTAGAGACGTCCCTCATGTTTTCAGCCTTTAGCTGATAATGTATCAACAGCACATCAATAAACAGGACTTCTCTAGAGGCAAGTTTTATCACCCTCTCTCTCCAATTCCGATCATTAATCTGGTTACTACAGGTCACTCCTTTGAATCATCCTCAGTGGCAAGTATTTAGCTGAAGTGCTTACGCGAAGATTCAAGCTGTTAAAAGTCACTGTCAATCACCAAAAGGTGAGTCTTGCTCCTTCTGCTTATCTCCAGTTACAACTGATTTCTTCAGGACCATAACTCTATGCCCATAGGCTGTTCCACCATGGATTTCCCAAATACAGAAGTTTGTGTATGTGACTGAAACAATTTAAAAGTTTCCTCTAAGGTATTTTAAGAGCAGAGTTATTTCAGATTCTCTCTGTTCCAATTTTTGGTCCAAAGAATCCTGCTTGATAATTTGTAAATGAAATCAAAATTCTTCAGAAAGCTGAGTCATGCTGGGCTTAGCCCTTGTATGCTGCAGCTCGTGCACAGCCTGGGAATCTGATTTCACTGGAAACTCTTTTTATAATCTCTAAACTCTCAAAAGATTTTTTTTTTTTACTCTCTACTGAAGTTCTGTAGCAACACTGCTGCAGCATTTCCTGGAAGAAAGAGGAACAAAAAGCTTATAATTCTCTGAAATGCATTCCTGATGTGTTCAGCTCAAGGGGATGTATGTGGGGTGTTTCACTGTCTCTCCATTCTCAATAGTTAAGACTAACCTTAATGATTTTTTTCTAGTGGGCAAACATGTTGTCATGTTCACCTTCTGTCAGGCAGCTCATTTATTTTAATTTCCATCCTTTTGATAGAAACCAAGGTTCATATGAATTCATGTGGTTCATATGAATTAAGTGAGCCAATATATCTAGAGAATGCTTTATTGTAATACAGTATGCAGTAGCTCCAAATCTTCTCTCCTTGCAGTCAATCACACAGTAGAGGGGTGTGAAGTGTGTCTGCCCCATCCAGAAATCATATCTGGCGAGCTGGAACTGGTGGTCTGATATTGCACTGAAGCTGAAAATTAAGCTACAAAACAAGGAACTCCTTTTGAATAGGGCTAGCTGTAAGTATTGGACAGTCCCAGATCATTTACAATCACTACCTAAGATAACATCTGAGAAAGAGATATGCTTCACCAGAGGCACCACAAAAGTAATTAATTTTATGCTACAGTCTTTTTCTCATTTTAATTTAATACATAATTTCATTATCCAGTAGTTCAGATGGTCACTTTGTTCTGTTTCCTTTAGCGGCTAGAGGTAGGTACCTGGCTCAGTTTCAGATGGTTTAAAGGGGTATTTGTGGACTTGATAAGACCTTCATACACAGAACACCACCAGCTGGAGCTTATTTCAGTTCTTTTAGTGTTTTCAGAGCTGTAAATTTCCTGATCACAACATTTATTCCCCATTGAAAGCTAAGAATTATGACAATCTCCTGCTGGGATGCAGTGTCCTTAATCAGGTAATGTGAGAGTCACCCTGTACATAAAAGAAAACACATATTCGTGTGAGACAGTACTATGGCCAAGTAACTGAATGACGGGGGGAGAAAACAGCCTCAATCACTCCAGCCTCATCTGTATCAAAATCTGGAATCTGAAGCACGGTTTTCTGTAACGTTCTGCAGTGACCAGCTGTTACCCTAGCAGGAGACTGGCTGGCCTTCAGCAGTGCAGTGGGGAAAGCACCCATGGCTTCAACAGCCCTTGAGCCAACCCACAAGGGCAAGGACACTGCAACAGGTCTTGTGTTTCTGCAGTTACCAAAGGCTTAGGGAAAACAAGTCTAATGCAATGGAGAACGTTACTTCTGCAGCAGTGTTTAACAGTCTATGAATCAACCTCCACGCCAAACTCAAGCTCCAAAGCCTTTGAAGTTTCCTCATCATTGCTTTTAGTTGAGTTCCTTGCTACTTGGAAATAAAAGATAATGCTAACAGAAAATTGCTGAAATTTAAATTGCTCGTACACCCACAGAAATGCAGTGGGTTTGGAATTTGACTGATGTACAAAGGCAAGGAATTCACAGCACCTTTTCATAAACACTTTGAATGGCAAAGTTACCGCATGGTTTGTGATAAGGAATGAGTTTAATATTTTGTGACCGAGGCAGGACATGATAGAAAATTTTGCTTTCTGCTAAGAGCTACATATATCTAAGAGAGAGCATAAATAAAGACCTTGAGAGCAGATTAAAAGAACTTTAAGGAAGAAAGCTGGCATCTAAATCATGTCAGGGTTTTACAAAACAGATATATTTTGTTGATCGCAACACATCTGTAAAATTCGCTCTGAGCAGAAAAGAAAATGGGTGGTAGTACAGAAAGCACAAAAACATGGTATAGTTTGGGCTAATGAACAATTTGAAGATGCTAATTTTCCTTCCCATTCATTTTGTTGCTGATTGATCTCTTTTATAATTACTAGCAAAATTTCAAAATAGCAGAATTACTCTGATTTCAGTTCATTACATGCATTTTTAAAAGCTGAAATACTGTTTGGGTTTTGTGTTTGTGCATGTGCTTTTAAGCAGAATTTATTTAACTGAAAAGGAAATATCGTTTTTCCAGAGATTAAAATATGATGAGATTAAAAATCCTGCATGCATACCCCCCTTTCTTCTTCAAGTCCTATTTGAGCCTTTGTGTAAACATAAATTTTCTTTGAAATAACAGATGTGTGTGATGCATGGTGAGCAAAACAACAAAATAACATGATTGCTATTTAATCAAAGCATAAGGGTGTGAAGCTGCCTTCCTGTTGTTAGCTAGTAAAACTGGGGACTGTTGCAACAACTGGAGTTTTTGTGTATCACGTTACATGAAATGCAACTCTATATTCCACCTACAGAAAATAAATGTAACAAAGACTAGTGCAAATTATTTGCACTAGATCATAATCATTAGTGAATTTGGCACCGAGCTCTCCTTTGTCTTGAATGCTAATGCTGTCTGACTGTTGACACGCTGCTGCCTATGGCTTACTGGGGAGCAGGCTTGCAACAAGTATGTGAATTCCCTGCTGAGCTGCTTCCTGGAAACTCAAAAACTAAACCTCAACTTCTGCTAGCCTGTCATGGTCCACAGACCCATAAAAGTGTGGGCACTGAGACTTTTCTCCTAATGCTGTTGAAGGCTGGATGGCACAGCCCAGTTCTGAGGGCCTACGCATGGTTCAGGTGTATGGGCTGTCCTGCGTTCATAGCTTCTGTCTCAGGGCATCTTGCTCTCCCTGCTCGTGTTGCAGTTCTCAGAAAGTTGTTGATCAGGTTGGAGTTATCACACTGTACTGTACATCTTTTGCTTTATTTCTTCTTTGTTTTGTCTGAATTGTTTTCAGTCATCACCATAATACTTCATAGGTAGAGTAGAGAAATCAGGGCTATTGCCCTGAAAATATTCACATCGTTATTAAGAGCACCTGGTCAGATAGATGAGTGAAGTTGAATGGTTTCTCTGCTTGTTGTTAGCCATGACTTGTTATGTTATAACAGCATGTGGAGCCTCTTTCCACAGATATCACTATGCAGAACAGGAATCTGGCGAGGTTATCTCTGGTGTTCTCAGCTGTGCTTTCCTGCGCAACGTCTACCAATAAGCTTTAATGCCGCCTAGTTTAACTTTCTTCTAAAAAAATATGGCTGTCTTACAGTAAGCGTAGATCATGGATGGTTTCAGCTGACTGACTGGCTGGCAAAACAAGTTGTTGGTAATGTGCTCCATCTGCTTTATGTTCTACGGGATCCAGTAGCAGTTGGTAGTGAGACTACCAAGGCGGCAGCCCAGATTTTCATTGTGTCTAGTGTGTAGGCATTAAGAGGAAAAAAAAAAAACACAGAGGAAGGAGCGTTAGATTTTCTTTCAGTCTCCTCACAAGAATGTAGGACACCTTAAAAGAACACTAGAAAGAATTTCACTTATGTGTGACTGAAAATTTGATAGATTTTTTTCTAGATAATTGTTCAAGTAGCACTTTATTTTTTATCTCCAGTATCAAAAAGTAAATACATCCATGCAGCCTAGTTCTTTAACAAAATCAAAGCATTGAACAAAAACACATTTCAATCATTCCGACGGTAATGCCTCTGTGTTTTACAGAGACACCAATGTATTTAAGCCATCTGAACTACTCTGGATGTGAGCCTGGCTTTAGATCAGACAGCCCAGGTAGGAATTGTAACTTGATCAAACTAATCTAGAAAATTCCCAAATGTTAGGAATATGTTGGGTTTAGTGTCAGGTCTTGTTTTTATTCTGCTGTTCAAATACAATATATGCTTTTCTTTAGTTCTTAATTTGGTTGTTATGAAGCATGGTTGTAAAGCCTGGAGACTGAACTCTTCATACTCATGGGCACTGTGTTAGCAGTAGCAGCAAAACAAACTCCTCAGGTCCCAGTCGTGCTGGGGGAGAATTGATGCAAACACAGGGAGAAAATGCTTCCTCCCTGATCAGATTCTCAGATCTTCTGCTGGGCCTTTTAGCTATGGTAATTCCATGGTAGAAATATTTCCTAGCAAGGTACCAACTCTTGAAAATGAACTGAAACTGTGAAATCATTTTACATACGCTGTCATTAAGAAGATCTTTGAATTGCCCCAGGTTGGGCAAAATTTGAACTGACTTCCTTTCTAAATGCAAAAGGCTCCTTGTCTTATTACCACTTCTCTGACTTATTCAGGTGTTAAAATACTAAAAATCTAACAGTTTCCATAGTGACTGTTCTTATTTAATATTTTCCTTCTCCTGTCCTCTGTCTGCCTTTAGAGTTGCTATTGCTATATCATTTATTTTGTTCCAGCAATTGCACTAGGCTGTTTAAAATAGCAAACTCTGGAGACTGATTTCTCCCTTCAGTATTTGCCCATGGCTGCTTTAATGTTAATAGAATTCACTTTTGTTGAGAAGCTTCATCAGTCTGCTATTTACCCCATTCATGCCAGAAATCAGCAAATAGTTTATTGGCATTATAAACATACCATAGAATCATATGCTTCTGCTAACCTCAGCCCTGTCCCATCTTTACAGTTCCTTACCTCAAAACCTCACACTTTCCCAGGACTTGACTTTGTTGTGGGTTAAATTGTATGTTCTTTTTGTAACATTTTCTTTGGCTGTTTCTGCAGTTGTTACCTCCAGAGCATTCAGCCTGTACTCTGTCAGCTTCACTGAGCAGGGTCCTGGTGTTAGCAAATCCCAGGAACTTTTTGCAGAAGATTCACTCCTGCTGGGTGCGTTTAGGAAAGCACCACTGGTTTGAAATAACTCATTATGCAACTAATTTCCGTAGCTTATCTTTGATAATGAGTTCAGTATGCAGTTTTAAGTGCCACTATTAGAATGGTTTAAAACCTTGACATTGCATGACTTTAAACTATTAAAAATGGCAGCTTCCTTTGTTTTTAAAAAAAGCTCTCTTAAATAATATGTGGCTTAAGGAAATGACAGGAGAGATCTTCTCCTCAGTGTATGTTTTTGATATTGGATTCTGTAGGAGGAAATCACAACCTTCAAGACACCGCTCATCTACAGTGGAAAAAGAGGCAGAAATGCTCTTGTGTAAGTCCAGCAGAGACACAGTGACAACAGAAAACAGGTCCGTCACGCTGATCCTTAGCCAAATCTAACCCGAGATCAGCTGAAGCTACCAACGCTATTTACGTCATGCCACTAGTACTACGCCCTTAGTACTCACTGGCAGTATATCACGTGGCTTAGCAGAGAAAGGGAAGGAGGGGTGAGGCTCCCAGTTCAGGTACAAATTTCTAAGCATACGTAGCTCCAGCAAACACTGGTTTTGACTACGGCACCCTACCCGTAGCACAGCAGTGCCAGAAGATCCTGTTCTTTCCTTGCGGCCTTTTATGTGACAGATACATGTGAATATGCGCTTCTCCCTCTCAATCTATTCTATCAGTCGTCTCTATCCTACCTACCCACTTGCATGAGGCAGTTATTGATATATTTTTAACTTTCTTTCCGTGTGGGTACATGTGACTGGCAGGCTGCCAGCGTCTGTTGTTTCTGAACTCTTGTCTTCAATCATTTTGGAAGTAAGCCTTGTAGGGAGATGCTAAGCAAGGATGAGAAAGGATTTCAACCTGCCTGCTATGTGTGGCAGTAACTAATCACTTAAAAGGAAAAAGCGCAAATAAAGTTTGGTGCAGAATGGAATAGAGCAGCGCAATTCAATGTGTTCTTTTAACTCCCAATTGTGAAATATTTGCATATTCAAAAGCTAAAAGCTAAAAACTACAGATTTTGTGCGACCAGACGAAGTCCTGACACCCCTCTTCTTTGACTTCATTTCTATCCCATGGAAAGGCTGCAGAAAGCCAGCAGCTAATCCATCTGTGCCAGATGACAGCACTACTTGGAGAATGTGTTGGGCATAAATGATACCGTGCTTTTTTGGCATGGCTAGTTAGCCTAGGCAGGACAAAATATGATCACCTAAACTTGCTTCCTGCCTGGTAAGACGTTCTGTGCTTCCTTTGTGAAGCAGGATTGGTGTGGACATGGACATTTATATATATATATATAGTGGGAGAAGAGCCAATTCATAAGTCACTGAAAGGTGTCTTCTCATCCCTGGAGAGTTTGTTATCTCATGGAGATAAGATATAAAACATGAAGGAAATGAAAGGTATTATGGTATAATGTCTACCACATTGATAGAAATGACAGTGTTCTTCTGTTGTTGAACATGCAGGTAAACTGAAATATAGGCTAACATGAAGGCTGTACTCAGCACACATCCCTGCCTAGCAGACTTGCCTTCCCACATGGACACATGACATATGGACAAAATAGCTGTAGAATCTGTGGCCTAGCTTAGAGAATACTAGTTTCCTCTACTTATGTATGATTTACTGGCCTGTTCTTGGCCACTGTTACTGCAGTTGCCTCAGGAATAGTCAACATGGATGGTGGAATATAGTTCAGACATTATTGAGGCTGTAACTCAGATTAACTTGGTTTTCTTCAGTGACACCTCCTTGTCCCTGTTCCCGCACCTGGAATAACAATAATTCCTTGCTGTTTCATACAACATGGGTCTTACAATGATTAA
>VXAV01006305.1:26894-45198 GCA_013399715.1 Alectura lathami | reverse complement strand
TTTTTTTTTTTTTTTTTTTTTTTTTTTTTTGCTGCAGAATTTCATAAACACAGTGCATACGCTAGTAATATTCAGATGTCTTTGAATAACCAAGCTGTAGCCTCTCTCTCCCAGGCAAAAAGTGCTGTTATTTGACCCCTGCCAGATCAGGGAGAAATTTTGCAAAAAAAAGAGGAAGGGAAAGCCTTGTTTGCCAGTCCTTAATAGTGGTCCATGTTATATCAGAAAATGTTTCATCTTCCTTCTAAAAATAACAATTTTGGCAATATTTTATAGTTTTATAAGTTGTAATTATTTCACTGACTGCGTGTGTTGAATTTAGAAATCTCAAAACAAGAAAGCAGAATTCTTCTGGCCATGACTGTTTTGTGTCTATTTATCATTGTTTCAGTAGTGAATTATCCCTCAAAGTCTTATTTCACAATATGCAAAAAGTGCAAAGGGTCGTGGACTGTACTTCCTACATTTCTCTGTCTCCTTTCTCTGAAAACTTCTCCATTCCCCAACTGCAGATAATAGAAAACCTTCCTTCCCAGTCAGAGGACTAGTAGCAATAAATACAGTATTGTTCCATTCTTTTCTGTTAGGATGAACAAGAATATATGGGCACAAAACCATTTCTCCCTTTTCCCTTGTAGGTCACCTTTGAGAGGGTGAAAAAAACATAAGGGTGCCCTGAGTGACAGGCTTGTCTAACATAAGACTCAGCAGCTGTCTAGATTTGCCTGAAGGCTTGGAGGATATGGCCTGACATATGGGTTTCCCAAAGCTCTAGCTGTACCTATTTCACCATAGCAGCAACAATAAATAAAATGCTGATGGGAAGAGTAAAGCACTAATGACTTGAGTTCTGAACTTTACTCCTTCATGGCCAAAACTTTACTCTCCATTTCCAGTAAACAGCCATCATTCAATGAACCTTCAAAATGTTTTTCAGTTGACTGAAACGAGCCTTTATTGAACTGAAATAGAGCATGCAGAAAAAGCCGGAATATGAAAGGTCCCATCCGTACATTTGTGGCAAGATATCTGAGCCAGCAGATTTGCAGCACGCTGGGGGCATCGCTTAGCAGCAGTCAGTCCCGTGGGGTTTGATGCCAGTGCACGCCGTGTGTGTTCACCTCCCAAATCAGCAAGGGTTAGTGGGGACCTGGCCTCTCCTGAGCACATGCAGTGCTGGGGTTAGAATCCTTACTCTTATGCTGTAAGTTGGAGAGAAAAAAAATGAAAGATTTTTTTCAAGGCAACATTTCATTCAAATGTCTTATTAAACTTAATCACCTGGCATCTCTTACTGAGGATCCTTGATACATGACATACATCTGGTACACATAGCAGTGGTCATGAATTCTGCCACCAGCAGACAGGCAGTAACTTGTACCTGGCATCAGGGCATGAGAGGAGGGGAACTTTTTAGACATCATCTGTTATGGACCAATGGTACGAAGAGCAACGATGTGTGGACAAGGGACAGGAGACGTTTTTATCCGAGAGGCCCAGCAGCTTCAAGCATTTCCTAGAACAGGCTCCAAAGGAAAGGAAATTTTACATCTACCAAAAGTAAGATGTCCTCCTGCCCCTCCTTTTTCCCTTCTTTCAGTTCCCATGAGTGCCTTGGAGTCCTGGCCCTGGGCATTTCTTTCTTTATTTCTGGAGAGTTAATAAACACTCTGAAAGCTCTATGGGAAAAAAAAAAAAAAAAAAAAAAACACATTTTATTTTCCATTACATTACTTGGTCTGGTTGTGTAGAATAAAATATTTTTCCTAGGGAAAGAAAACATATTGTTTGTATACACTAGGTTATCTTGAAACATTTTATTTCTTGAGAAGGCAGAGATGAAACTCCACTGAGCTGACTGTGGTCTCCCAAAAATTCAGTTTAGTTTCTGCCCTCTATTTTTTTTTCTCTTCTCTGAATTTCTCCTCTGGTCTGCTCCCATGTTGCTCTTGTCCTGCCTCCTTCACCTTTTTCTTTTGAAGTAAATTCAGAGAGACAGTGAAGATATCAGTAAGGGCAAATGCAGACCAAGGACACTGACTTCACTCATGGCAACACATGCTCAGATCTCTGCCATATTGAACATTAGCAGCCATGGAGCGATCGATTTCTGATGACCTGCAAAATCTGACACTGCATGTGCCCAGGCATTTTGAATTTAAGTTAACGTAAAATAAAAATCTGCTCAGTCCTCAAGTAGAAATTCTCACTTGGTTTGGAGGAAAAAAAAAAAAAAAAAAAAAGATCCTAATCAGAAATCCATCTTGATAGCTCAATTTCATTTCATCCAGCCTGAGAGAAGCAATTGTGTCTTTTCCTTGTTTACAATGCAGCGGAAGGAAACCAATCACCCACAATGATGTGAGCTGCAATTAACAGATCAATAGCAACTTCCCCTTAATAAAAGCCACAGTTCTGTGCTGGGCTGATTTTTATTTCTCTGTTGTAGTCAGCACAATGGATCTTTCTTTAATAGCTGCATGTATGCCTTGCTACGTACATCATCATGCAGCAGGAACTGGTGTAAGCCAGGCAGACGGACTTCCCACAGCCAGGCTCCCAGCACACCCTCACCTCCTTACAACAGGCTGGGTCCTTCTGCACCAGCGTGTAATTACTCACCACGTTTCACTTCAGTGCTGTATGTATACTCCTCATGATTCCCCATACAAATAAATAAGTAGAACAAATTTCCACCGACATGAAATGCAAAATGTACATTTTAATCAGGACAATATTTAGAAATCTACTTGGTGTATGCTTGTGAGAAAGTTATTTATTTTTAATGACTGAGAGGTGCTCTAGTGGAACTAAGTGTGACAGATTATTTTCCTGGCTATAACAATTTATCTGATGAACTCAGCCTACATTTTCTCTTTGTAAATTTTCTGAGGAACTTGGACTTCTCTAAATGTACGTGTTATTTGTAATTGTTTGCCAAATTGCTTTACCAGTAGTCCTTGATCTTTAGATCATTTGCAAGCTGTTTTCAGCTCATGAATATGAGAGCTGTGTAATTTTATTTGGATTAGTCACATGGGTCTTTAACTGGATGAACAGGACTCCTGGTGTGATCTTCAGCCCTTATGAATTCAAACTGTACTTCCTATGGCTACTTCTTGATTCTCTTGTGCCTCACTGGTGCTTCTTTTTTTCTGTCGATATCATAACTAATACACTTATTTATGGGAAATAAACATAAAGTAGGCAGGAATACACAAAGCCTATATTGTTTTTTTGTTTGTTTGTTTGGTTTGGTTTTTTTTGTTTGTTTTGTTTGAGTGAAAAAAAATATTGAACTTAATCAAAAATAAATGATAGACAAATACTTAGGTTCCAGGAATCCTTCACTCCCACTGAAGTATGCACACTGTAGTCATGGGTTGCTTTCTAAATGTGAGGACATAGTCCCTGGTGCTCTTACATTCAGAACTGAGTTCAACTATCTGGAAAGTGGCTGAAGGTTAAGTGTATAGATAAAAGGTCACCACTAACCACAAAGTAAGCCATAACTATTAAGATTTTTCATTTAACAACTTGAGAAGCATTAAAGTAATGAATTCTCTATTATCCTTTCCCAGTAAATGCATTCTCAGTGTGATAAGAACATCAAGCAATAGTTAAATGTATGAATATAACCCAGATAAGAAAAATAGCTGACACCTGGGCACTGGAAAATGAAAAGCTAACTTTTCCTGTAATGCAATTAATTCTTGAAACAGTTAGGGTTTAATTGAATGGGAAAGCATCACAAGATAACTTTATTCTTGTCATTGGGTCATTTTTACCTTTGTATGAGAGGTGCCATGCTTGATAGAAACCAATTAGAACTGAATTTAATTTTGCAAATTATTCATTTAATCTTTAGTTTTCATTTATCAGTCTAGAAAATAACGTAATTGAAATACATATTGAACATGAATCAAGTGAAATAAGTTGTAAAAACGTTTGAAATTAGTTTAAAAAACTTATATTTTCTGCGCCATCAGGAAGTATCTCCAAAGACATTGACAGCTGCCACGAGTCGACCTGTGCATTTCAAAATCCTGTTTTGAATCTCTAACAAGAAGCTGAGCTCCCACGTGGATAGGGCCAACTGTTCCACACAACATGATGTGTAAGCGCAAAATTGGATTTGGTGTATTTATGTGATGCTATGTTTTGCCACTCAGGAGTACCCCTAAGAAACACTTTGCTGTTTCTAGGAAGCCTCTGCGAGGGTTAAATGATAGCTCTATTTAGATGACAATGGCACCTGGTGGTTACTGGAAGCGAAGTTTATGTGGTTCTTAAGTTATCGTGACACCGCCAATATATTGCCAGGGTGGAGTGGTGATACATCAACAGCCAAACTTCCATTCAAGCCAGGCAACAAAAGAAGGTGTGAGCGTGGGTAATTTTGTAAGTCAGGCTATGTGCACCTTTTAAAACACAAAGGTAGAACTGTTTGTAATTCTGAAAAGCTGTGTTGGTTAAAGCAGACTAAGTACTTCAGCTTTGCTGAATTTTGAAATGAAATTAGTGTTAATTTTGCATTCTGTTATGTGTGAAATTTCTCATAGCTTGGTGGGCTTTTTTTTTTGGTTTTATATGGTGGAATATCAGTATGCATTTTCTGATAACTCAGTGTATTCTGTGACATGAATCACGGATAGAAGTCACATCAACAAGGAAAACTCATTTACCTCTTATTTGTATTCAGCTCATGTATTTTTTTATCCTGGAATTGTAGAAATAGGTTTGAGAGATTCATGTATAATGTTCATAAGATCTTAATGAACGTGTGAAGAGATTTCATCACAAACGCGTACTTATAAGTTCTGCACAAGGTCAGATTTTGTCATTATTGATTGGGAACAGAATTAAAATGCCAGAAGTTGTCCAGTTTATTATCAGGCTACTGAAACCATCTCCTCTCTGATATTTCAACAGAGAAGCCTCAGGCAATCACAGTAATTATTCAGAAAAGCAAATCTCAACTACTTTTAAATGCAAAATTCTCTGTCCTAGTCAAATGATTGTTAGCAAGGGATTACAGCATTAGAGAAGACACTTTGCCCTTCCTTGTGTATAAATCAATCTTGTTTACATCTGGCCAAGCAGCAAAGATAAAAATTTGGTCAACAAATTCTAGAGATCAGGCTGCAGTGCATGGTAGATGGTGTCAATAAATATGAAAGAATGCAAGAGTGCTCAGTATTATCTAGTTTTTAGCTGAGATCTGACTATGAAGAATCTGTGAGAGAAATCCATAAACTCCAACAAGACCTGAGTGCATTCTGTGAAAAACTTGAAGTCATCAGTCTTTTCAGTTAAAAAATTACCTTGTGTAGAAAAGTCTATAACCTAGTAAGAGGCTTTTTCATTCAAACTAGAAGATGCAGGTTTGAAAGCAGATAAATGAGAGAGTTAAATACGGGACTCACACGTCTTTCTCGGTTAATTGAAGCAAGTCTTCTTACATATTGCTGACGTAGCTGAAGTAAAATAATAAATGATTAAAGGAGGCCAGGTCAATGATAAAACGGGTTACCCGTTGTCTGCTCCCTGCTAGGAAAAAGGGCAAAGGAACAAAGTCCCTGGCAGTGGAGTAGTTCCAGAGGGCCAGGTTCAATGGCAAGCAGCAGTTAGGAACTGTTATCCTGCTCGTTTTTTAAAAGGAGGTCTGGCCTGCTATCTGCAGGAAGGGATTGGGACAGGGACCTTACTGGAACTGAAATACTAAATCTGTAGTGAGCAACAGGCTGTACAGATTGAAGACGCATGGTCTGTCTTCAGCTCAGGCTGGATTCCCTACTTGTCTAATCAGATTACTCTTTCAGGCTCTTGCAGATCAAATGCCACCTAAAACAAGGTGTGAGCTCTCCTCTTTGGTCACGGAGCACGGTGCAGGGGGGTTGTGCTCTGCAGCACCCAAGTCTTCTATGCCAAGAGTGGCCTGCTGTAGTTTTCCTTCTGTAATGAGGGCAGATCTTCTACCTGATAGCACTCTACATTGCTCAAGTGACTAGTTCATTTAGGTTTAAATGGCCAGTCTGCCTGAAGAGAAGCCGTGGCTGCTGTCTTCATCTGTCATGGCCATCTGCTTTACTCCTTTTTTCTTCTCAGCATGACTAAAGTAGCTTACATATAAGAACAGATTGTGGGACACACATTAACCTTTTTAGAGACTGTAAATGATCCCCCAGGACAGTAGACTTTACTCTTTAAAGTAATTCTCTTTCCTTCCAAGCACATGAGCTACCTTATAATGCTATTCCTACATCTGAAGGTTTCAGGTATCTCAGAATAACTCTTTCTCTAATTTCCTCTTTGGGCCATATTCTGCCCTTGGTTTTTACGGACTTCCTATTGACGTCAGAGAAAGCTGTGTTCAAATATTAAGGCCAATATATGTCGCGGAGTCAATACTTTCCTTTTTGTCCTGTCTTTTCTCTAATATTGGAAAGTCATTTTCATTCAAGTGTGTCATTAAAAGATAATAATGTACTATAGTACATGACTCTGAGTCATTAAGTTAGAAATACCTAGCCACATGCACAGTTCCTTTAAACACAGGACTGGCTGGAGTGTTAGCTCAACAGGCTTTTAATCTCTCTACCAGTGATTCCTAAAAGTACCTTTTGTATATAAAGATACAAGTGGAAATATTTATCCATTTATTAGTGTTTAAAAATACAACATGTATTTGTACATTGTTCTATTCTGTAGGTTTAGATCATAAGATTTGCCAAAAGGATGTTCCTTTTTAACAATCACTTCTTCATCAATGAATTTATGATGTTTGCAATACTCACATTTGAAATATTTCAATTATTAAGTAAAAGCTACACATCAATGGCAACATACTTCAGGTGTTTGAATTGTCTTAATACCTTGCCTTTCTGTATCATGCAGATTACAAAGAATTTAGATGCATCTATTTCAAAATCTCTACACAGATAATTTGATAGTTGTGTTTTCCAATTAACAGAATATATTTACATGTAGATTTGATCAAAGCTTGGAAGTGAAAAAACAGTATAATTCCTCTGAAACTTACCCGGAAGTCCCACACAACTATAAAGGCTTCCTTTTCTTCATCCTCTTTTAATTTTCTTTAAAAATTTTTGTTTGTTTAGATTTGTGTTTGCAGATGAAGCTGCAAGAAAAATATAGTTAGGAAATATTCTTTTCCTAATCTGGTCAATCTTTAAGTAATCAAACAACCTGAAAGAATATTTCCTTTACTGCTTTATGGTCCGATTCACAGCCCTTGCTCCCATTAAATGGTGCTTAGCTACATGAATAAAACTATCGAATATTTAACAGCCACCCTCAGTGGAATTCCCTGTGCTGCGGAGGGTAAGCGAAGGCTGATGAATAAGATTCACAGTCAACATTTTACATTGTTTTCACTTAACTATCTGAAGTCCTACTAAAGTTATACTTTTGCATCACAGAGGAAGTCTAGTATTCTTCACAGCATGACAAATACTTTGTCAGATGTCCACAAGTCAGCATCATACAGAGGTAACCAGGGCCTTCTGTGTTTGCCTGAAGCAGCTTCCAGATCGAGTGCAGGTTAAAAGCCCTGTTTGGAGCTGACTTCTTGTCTCAATGTGCATCTATTTTAATTGAGGATTTATATGGTCTGCAGACTGCGTATGGTTTGCTTAGAAATATAATGCCTCTGCCACTGATAAACCCTAGGAATAGTTTTTCTTCCTTCAGAAGCAGACTTCAACTAATAAAACAAAAATGACAAAGGTGAACAACAGAAGGAGGCTAAGACATGTCTGGGAAGGAAACAGTTCTGTTTGCAGAATCAAGACCAGCGTGAACCTGTCCCTGCCTGAGCCTGCTGGTTTGTTTTGATTAAAGCACTCATCCTCTGTGTGTTGTGGCAACCCCACAATAACAGTAGGTTCCACTTGCTGTAACTTGATGTTGCCTCTGTTTGTCTACCTGGACAGCAGCCAGCAAGGTACCCACAGCCTCAGAGTTTGGGAGTGCATGTCCCCAGGCTGGTTTGGTGAGCATTCAGGGTGTGTTAGAACAGCTGGTGCTAAAGTTGATTTGTAAAGAGTTTAGAAATGTTGTGATGAAATATCTGACTGCTTTGCTACTCCTCCCAAGGGCTCAGAGGCCTTGGAGCCAACACTGGCAGCACCAGTGCCTGTAATTTCACAGGTTATGCTTCTGCCTGGAGAGATCTGAGTTCTGTTCTTGCCTTTTAGTGCGAGTCCCCTACAGCCTACATGACATGTGGATGCCCTTTTCATTACTCTACCAGTGCCTGTTGAGCTCACTTTGTTCCTGGCCAGAATATTTTAGCTATAGCTTAAATATTAATGAGAAACAAAAGAATCTGCATGATATCATTGAAAAAACACAGGGTGAACAAAACATGAATCAGTGAAAAGATCTGCCACTACTTATCTCTCTCCCAGCTTGAGTGCTGCAACCCAAAGAAAAAGGGTGCCAATTCCTGGTAGCCACAGAGCAGAAGGAAATGACCAGGACTCTCAGGTAATAAAAGCTTTTTCCACATTGTCACTGAGTTTAGTGAGTGAAAGAACAAGAAGCCTGGCCTTGGGCCAAGCGAGCCTGACAGCTAACGCTGTGCTCAGTTGTGAATCTTCTCCAGGAGTGAGGGAAGGAACTCTGCCTCGCAGGCACAGCCCCAGCTCCAGCATCCTGCTGTGCGATGGAGTTACTGGTATTTGCTTGCGTGGCTGTCAGAGAAGGGAACAAGTTAAAAATGTCTGAGGTTCAGATCAGGGTACCACCCAGGTTAGTAATTACTTTAGTAATTTAGTAATTAGAAAACAGGTGAAAAAACACTTATTGTAGGTAGAGATGGGATAATATATCCCTGTGAAGATCTTTGTCTCTATTTGCATACCAGTTTGATCCCTAAAGCATAAAATTTTTATGTTTCTTGCAAGGTTCACTTAAATTAACCATTCTAATGCCAGATATTCTTTGCACCCCCATATTGTGATTCAGACCTGGATTCCAGTAAATTTGTGAAAATAGATTTACCTTCATTCCTGCAGCATCTACCCGTCCTAGTTCTTCTCTTAGCAGTGTCCAAGGCCATAGTGTTTGCCATGAAAGTCATGCTGACCTATTGGCATCTCTCACAGAATGGATTCTACCTGTATCTGCAGTTTCTACATTCATGGTTATTCATGTTTTGTTTTGTTTTGTTTTTTAAATGTGGTACTACAGACTTGTAAATAATGTAAGGGTTTTAGATGAAAATATGTCTCTCAGCATCTGTGCCTCCTTCAATTAATGGGTTTGTTTATGTGCTTTCTCCAAATACTTTCTCCATCCCAGTAATTTATAAATCAATACCTCTGGCATGCAGTTTTGTATAACAGCATTGGCCAACACTTAATTAGTACCTCATAACCCCTATGAAATTCCTGTTAACACAGTAACGTAATACGTACATTTTGTTTTTAATCCTTGTCTGATTAAAAGAAGCCATAACAAATGTCTTTTATAAATCACATACAACTGCAAAGAGAGCAGGTCTGGAACCTATCTTCCAGATATAGCTGTTGCAGAAACAATAAATGATACTTATGTAAGTTTTCTAGGCCATCAAAATACAGCCATCCCTAAGGATGTGCTGGAGTATGTATGTACAAGGTCAAGATTAAAATGTCCTTACTAAGCCTCTTCTTAGCTCTATTACGAGCAGCTGTGTCTTGAAAAACACTTTGGGCCAGACACTGTATTTTTCCATTTGTTTTTGGAGAGCCTCTAGGAGCACTGTAAGCTAAATTATAACTACTTCAAACGATCTTCCTGATATTATTGGAATCTCAAGGGAGTTTCCTACCATCTCATGTTGAAGGTGTTGCCCTATTTATTTACTGATTTGGGGGGAACTGCCTTTTGCAAATGGCTGAAGGACCACCCAAGCCAAACTTTAAACAGTGACATTATGTAAACTGCTTTATAGGAACTCCTAAAGCTACCTTGTTCTCCATATGCACACAGTGCAGCAGAACTGACAAAATGTGTTGGCTTTGGTATCGTGCTATGCACAAGCACCAAGTCATTTTTTATGCAGGATCAAGTCCATTTTTATGGGTAGCTACTGAATAATCCTAGAAATAAGCAGAACAAATCTAAAACCAAATGTACAACCCCATGGCCATAGATAAAATTTATTTCTTTTGCCTTTGATATTCAATTCACCCCACAGATGACAGCCCCATCCCTGTGTTAACCCTGGTCTTAATACCGTAGCCCATACTTCCCTATGGGTGTGCAGCTTTCCTCGAAACTCGCCCTGTAGCACAAAGAAGGTGACCTTCAGGTGCAGAAGGCACATGAAGTGCTCTCTGGGTTTGGCTGGGTGTATCTGGGTGTAGGCTGCAGGTGCCTTAGGGTGCCTGTGCCTGCACCCTCAGGGTCTGGGTCTTCCCTCAGCTGCATTTTCATTGTTTTGAAGAGTCCCACAGCGGTCTCACAGGCCCTATACAGTCAGACTTCACAGACCTGTCTTACAAGAACTGGTTAACAAGCAGTTCAGCACAAACTACCTAACACCTCAAAGTCTGCAATACAAGACTTAAAATTTGCTGATTTATGTGGTACCACAGACTACGGAGAGCCACCTGCAAGCCTCCTTGGTTTAAATAAATTTGGGGAAAAGATTAAGTACTGGTTCTATTAAGCCACATACATATTCATGCGAGGTTTGTTATTTGTATACTCATTATTTTTTCTGTCATAAGTATTTAAAAAGCTACACCTTTTGTATGCAAATTTCTGCTTAATAATGCTTGCCAGGCTTCAAATTAATGAACTGCAAGCATAATTTTGCTCATGACTTTGAATCATAGAATGAATTAAAATTCAGTCACAAAGATGCCATTTATCTTCAGTTTTGCAGTAGACGATTCTTAGTGCCCTGTGCATCAGCATGGAAATATTCAGGCTGGAGATGCACAGGCTTGTACAAACCAATTAGTGAAAACTTAAACTATAGGTAGCACTTATTTTCTTGTGTTCATATATTCTTGCAGTAGCTGTCAGCGTGCTGAATATTTTCAACAGATGAGTATATATATGTACTGCGTTGACAGAGTATCGAGTTAGCACAATGAACAGTATGCAAAATTCCTCCTCCTCACAGATACATAAGGGTTATATAAAGACTTTTGTGACTTAGTTGTACCTAAAGATATTGGCCAAATCTTAGCAAAATCAAAATTTTATACCTCCCAATCTAATAGGCAAAGTGTGAAAGTTCATAACAAAATTACCGATGACTGTGGAACTCTATTTCTCAAATGTTTCTTTCCTCTAGTCCCCTCTAGCCTAGCTGGCAGGTCATTTCTATAGCATAACAGAGAACCTGTTTCTCATTGTTTAATTGCCTGTTAATGCATCCGTCAAATAACTATGGTGCTTGATGCTAATACAATTGAAATCAGAGGTGTAAGAGAGAGACTGGGCAATCCTTGATGCTGTAAGAGCAATGCATTTGTGTGTGACAGTCATGTGTAGCAGCTCAGAGTTTTGGGTGAAGGAGTGATCCCTCACCAGGAGAAACAATTTTTAAGATTTGTAATGAAGTATATGTGTATTACTGAATGTTACACCTTCCTAAATGAAACAATGCTAGTATTGAAGACCATTCATTTCATACCTGAGGACAGATTTCAGGCAGGTCATTCAGTTTTTCAGTTTTAATTACTGTTTGGTTGGTGAAGAGGAAAAAAAAAAAAATCTGCACTGCAAATAATCTGTGATATGGCATGTGCAGATATTACTCATAGTGAAAAGCAATTTACCATTTTATCCAAAAAATGGCATAGGAAAAACGTTATCTGCAAAAATGATCTTCTTATGCACTATTTACATTTCTGCTTTAGCTCACTACAATTACTTCTTGTTAACTCTGGGAATTCTTAGGCATTTCCATAAAGTGTGCATCTCGGTAGGATTTTCCACCAATTATGTTTCCTGTTGGTATAGTGGCATTTTTAAAGAAATGATTCTTGCTTGTGTCCCACTGTATTTTCCTGCTGTTTTAAGCATCACCTTCGCAAGCATTTTGAATTCTTTCAGATTCTCTTATGTTTTCTTTCTTTTCAAAATATCATTGTTTTCAGGAAAGATGCTCCACTCAGAACCATGGAGACCAGTATTTCAGAATGGTTCTTCCTTAAGCTGCAGGACATTTAAGAATTTGGCCCCATCTTCACTTCTCAAAGGTACTTGAGATGTGTAGGCAGAACCTTGTGATAATTTTCTGCAAACAAGAGATACTGAAGAAGGATTTTATTACATTACTGTAATGTTCTTGTCTTCCTGCCATAATAATAAGCTCCAGTAATCATTCCTCTTCATTGGTATTTAAATAATCAATAGCAGCACCACTTAGTGATCCCAGTAATAGCCTAAAATCAGCTGTTTGAGGCTGATAACAAACCTGTGTTTAAGGGTGTGGCTATGAGCAACTTACTTTTACAGCCATGAGTCTGAAGAAGTATCACAGCAGAGAAATAATCAGAAAAGCACTTTGTTTTTGCCTACTTGCTGCTATGTTTGGCATATCATTGTCAGGGATATTGTCTAGTTTGCATCCACTTAGGCTGCATTTGGTACCAGCTAAACTGTTTTGCTCTTCAGTCTTGTTCCAGAGCAGTCTGCAGAGCATGTGGAGTATGACAAGGTGATAGTCGAGTCCTGTGTCTCCTGGTGCAGGCAGGATCTACATGTAGTTTGCTGCTCTAGTTGTTAGCCTTTTTTTCATTCAGAGTACCACAATCTTAAAAGTCTCATTCTAGTGTTAAAACTTGGGATATTCATACAGAATTAGTGTTTGAGGCATATGGTCCTTTGTGTAAAGCAGGATGAGGCATTCCATCCATTCCTAGTATAACCCTAAAAATAGGTGAGGAAGATACTACTTAAGGCTGATGAGCTAACTGCTGACATCAGTCTCAATGACTGCTTTCTTGCTTCTTATTATGTGTATAAATTTATACCAGAAATGGAGAAATATTGTAGTGTTAAAGTATTTTTCTGTAAACAAGCAGACAAAAACTCCTTGCTTGAGACAATTACCCATTCATGTACAATTGAGAAAAACAAATGGCTCTTTCATTAATTTTGTGATTCAATATAAGCATTTTTTTGGGTTATATTGGTTCTTCAGCATAGCACATAGAAGCCATATTTTTAAGTTTTGAATAAAGTTTTGCGTAAATTGCAGTAGTGTTAATTTCCTTAAGTTCCCCAGGTCTCACCAAACTGTTTGCTTAGTAAAAATGGGTGAAAATGGGTGAAAACTTGAGTCTCCTAATGTAGCACATATGTAAGGCCCAGAAAGGAAATACAAGTTGTGGTAGGAAGGACCTTTGTGATTCATATAGTTGTGTAGTAAAATTCTGCTTTTGTTCAGACTTTCTTCTTGTCTATAACTAGTAAATCAACTATTTTGTTTAAACTTCTGTTCCAAATTGCAACTATATTGTTGCCTAGACTGCAAAGGTAAAAGCTCTTATGAACACATACTCTATTTTGGCTGGTAGATCTCCCTTTCACAGCTGAGAAAGCATTGTCAGCTCTCTCACCCTACCATCTCTGTTTCCATGTTTAACCTTAAGTGAGATGCCTTCAGTTGCTGACTGTATGGTAGCTGTAGACCGTACAGACGCTCCAGACCATAGTCTTTCATTTTGCCTCTCTGTACCTTTTTCTTTAGTAAACAACAAAACTATCCTGGGCCCATCTTTGGAATGCCTTTTCAGTAATGCTGAACATCACTTTAGTTTTGGCTCTTTCCACTGATGCAACAGCACTGCTGCTTTGTTGTTTACTTTTTCATTTATTTTGGCTTGATCTCGTGAGTTACACTGTCTGTGGAACCAACTCTCCATCTCTGAGGTATAATATGCATCAGTGAACAGATTTAAGCTGGCCGGTCTTCAAAGAGGTGGATTGATGATGAGCTCCCTCAGCAAACAGCAACTAATAATAAAAATGACCTTACTGGGTGATTTGAGTTAGTGCAAACAACTACCTATTTCCTGCAAACAAGCAGGGGAAAGGGCATAATTTATAACTAAATTGAAAGGGAGAAGGTGGTAGTGGTGTTGCTGTTGCACCAGCTACCTGCAGCTCACCTTTGTTTAACTTCAAATATGCAGTGCAGGGAGAAAGAAACACCAGTGAAGTAGAGATCATGAAAAAGATCGCCTGCTCTGATAAGTTTATCATTTCCCTATTCTCAGATTTGGTTTTTGACCAAAAATTTATTTTCAGTTTACTTCTCTGTTTCCACACTAATCCAAAGCCATTTTGCACTCGATTCCCAGTTTGTCAAAGACATGATCTGACCAGTTTGGGGAATAAGTAGTGTAGAATTTTACTCTGTAAGGACAACTCTGGGAACTGTCAAAATTGTTACTTTTCTACACACCCCAGTTTCTTCATTCACTCTCCAAGCATTTCTACTTGTTAAAGTCTTCACTAAAACAGATATAGCTCTGCCGTTTTGTAATACCCTCAAACCTTTAGTTGTCATTTTTGTTGTGTGCAATAATAATTTATAAGCAGTTTCCACTTGCTTATAATAAAAGGTTTTAAATACAGTAAATATAAGGAAAGAGACTCTAATGAGGAGGATTTTTACGGTATTGAGTAAGCTGGAATTGCCACTTGCGATTGATATTCTTAGAGTTTCACACCACACAGTTCTGCTTTCTTCAATCACCATGCAAATTATTATACTAAAATGTTAATGATACAGTCAGCAAGTCACATGGAGGTGCTGATTTGTAAAGTTAGCAGAAAACCACAGATAATTCAAAAAAGACAACTTTGGAAAGTTAGTTTGTCACCGCCTGTTGAGAAAAAAACTGTTAAACCACTCAGAAAGGCAGAATTAGGTTAATTTTGTAATAGCTACAGGTGTTCATTACAATTTGTATCATGAGAGTTTTGTTTGAACCCTGTTAGCATCACAGCTAAAAGATTGTTGTGAGAATGTTATAAGAACTATTCTATTTTCTGTTCTCCTTTAATCTTTGTAGCTGCTATGAGTCATCACAGAATTTCAGCCTTCAGTATACTGCCAGTTTCATAGTCATGTCAAAATGCAGAACAAAAAGAGAAGTTTTGCAAGTTGCTTCCATTTTTGTGAAAATATTAAAAAGAATAAATGATCTGCTTATGACAAATTGTGTTTCTAGGGCTCTTCCTGATGCAACATTTTCTAATCATAGCTATAAGGTAGATTGTCACAGAATTCAGTACAGAAGATGTGTGAATTATCATTGAGTTCATAATGTGTATAATAAGTCGTATCATCCATTAAATGCACGCTTGTTAAAGTATCGTGATGGAAAATTTACAACCTTATTCATGGTAATTGAAATCACACATACAACTTCAACAATAATATAGATTCTCCTTTTAGCCCCTAAGGGGGAAAAATTACACAAAAAATCAAAAGTTCACAGTTCCTTTGGGCACAGAGGGCATGCTGCTATGTGAAGCATCCATATCAATCCCAGGTCAGCTATCTGGTAGACATCAGACTGCTCACTGAAAAAACAAAGTAGGCCAACATTATTCCACAGTGCCAGATTAATTCCTGATCTAGCTTGACTGAAGTGTGTGTGGTTACACTTGAGTTAAAGCTGTCCCCAACATGACAAATCACATCTGCTCATTAGGACAGCCATGCAGTTGGCAAGACAAGGTGTCCATTTCCCTACCAGAGCAGTGATGATTTATTTTTACTCTTGATAAATTGCATTGACCTCAAAGTGATGACGTTCAATATGTGTAATTGCATTTGTCTCTTGGAGGATGGGCTCACGGAAAGCATTCCTATGACAAATACATCCAATTTGCTGTTATCAGATGATGTGGTGACTGTCAACTTTGCAAAGGAAGCGTAAAATGATGCCTGCTCAGAGCAGCACGTGAACTCATTTTGCACAGGCTTAAGTGCTATCTCCAGATACAAGGCAATGTGAGTTAGGATCAATACGCTCCCATCGACATGCATCTTAGTTGCTTCTGTTGTTACTCTTATTTTTTTGTATAGCACAGACTCTGTTACTTAATTGCGTAATCTATAAGAACACTCTACCGCATGTAAACGGTTCTATAATTAACTAATTTTGTCCTTACATTTAAAAGTGCAAAAGGTTTTAGAAGCATTTTAGCATTAACTTTCTTTTATTTTAATTGTGCCTTAAATGAGGTTTAATCATTTGCATTTGAAAATCCTCTCATGGACTTGGGCATTGTGAAAACCAGCGTTTCTTGGGCAGCTTTTGCAAACCGCGAAAGCGAGAGTGAGAAATGGCATGGAGGTTGGCAGCATTTGGATCTGAACTGCTTTCACTTTTATTTTTCTTGAGGCTTGCAATCAGGATCAAATCATTCTCTTCAGTATGGATTTAATCAGAAAACTACTGAGCTGATTCCCCAGACATAAAAGACCACTCAGAATTTCCCACAGCAGTGCTCTTCATTCTTGAGAATTTAGGATATTTATGCTAAGGAATTTTAGGAAACTTAGCCTCTCACTTAAAAACCCTACCAACTCCTTCTCTACCATCTACAAAAACTGCTTTCTATATTCTCTAGTTGAAGATCCCCATTTTTGACCGTAAAAGTTGTATTAGTGTCAATGTTTTTAAGAGGCTAGATCAGTTCAGACTGAACGTTATATTCCTCTCAGTCATTATAGTGTGTGCTGTTTTTTTTATTTTAGACTTTTCCTATACCCTTTCTCTACTGCCTGTTAGTGACATTTGCCTCCTTTGTATATTAATGTACTGAGGTCTTCAGGTGCAGTAGTAAATTTTCTATACTATTTTACTAAATTCCTCTCTGTTATAGGCACTAACTACTATCTGTGAAATATTTTTCATCTCCTCTGTGTTTAGAAGATGAAAGTACTTAATAAGGAGTTGCTGTACAGTAATCCATGGGATTTTTTGAGAACTACATTTACCTTCCTCATCAGTTCCATCACATATACACTTCCCTGAGTGGTTATGGCCTAAAGTAAAGGCAAAAATCGACATGTCATCACTGCTAGTAAGAACCACCATCATTTTCTGGTAGAACCTAAGAACTCAGCTGAAGATTGGAGCCTGATGTCACCAGTCATCATACAGACACACAAAAAGACAAAGACTTTACTTCATCCTCTAGGCAAAATCCAGAATTTATTTCTTACTGTTACTGATAGTGAAGAATCAGGAAATCATCTGCAGAGGAGAGTATTTCCCAGCATGAATGCAGCTGTAACAGGATTCTCTTTTCTGATCTTTAAAATTTTGAAAAAGGGCACTCCATACTATCATACTATCATGGCTGCCTATTTCAGGTAGTGCAAGTAATGCATGAAGAGAACTGCAGCTTTCATACTGTTGGTTTAAGTGTTAGTGGATACCTATATTTAATTTCCTTGATGATAGAAAGAAATCCAGCCTCATAAAAAATATAAGGCAAAATTTACTACCCATATTAATGTGAATTTAAGGCCATTGCTCTCAGTTACTGTAGAGTATATAAAGAAAAGAGGAGATGTTTTATTCAGTGCTGGCACAGCTTACCAACAGCATGTGTCTGCACTAGCAAGGGGAGCCTGCTGTACTCCATCAAAGGCTGGGACAGTCTATAAAAACATTCAAGGAACTGGGAGAAGCAGCAGACTGTGTTCCAGCTAAGAGACAGCAGCTGTGTGCCAGGATGTCATACTTCCTGCTGTAACAAGTAACAATAGCAAGCATAAATTAAGGAGGTGAAATGGGAAGCGATGGAGAAAGAGTAACTGAACAACTTGGAGACAGTAATTTACAAATTGTTTAACTGTTTGGCATACCCTGGTGCCAGCAGGGCTGGATCCAGCCTTGAATATCCCTTCCTGAATATTGCCATTGCTCTGCTGTAATTTTGGATGAGGGAAAGGTGACAGAAAAATGCTACTGGGAAGCTGAGCCTGTATAAAAATGGACACAGATGACGAACCACATACAGGACAGTGCGCAGTTCAAGGACTGTTGTTTTTGAACAGCTCTCTCCACTCAAGACATGGGCTGAAACCAAATATGTGTTTCACACAGGTTAGCTGCAAGCTAGCAGATAGAGGTGACCTTCAGGCGCTCTCAATTTGGTTCAGCCCTGTGGACTGGAATTGAACAGCCTTGCGTGGTGCTGCCACTTCTCTGACTCACACGGATCTCTGTTGGCCCTTTTTTTTTGTTTTGTTTTCAGGACCTTGTGCTTTGATTCTGGAAAGTCTCTGCAGTGGAATTTG
>VXAV01006305.1:12565-26738 GCA_013399715.1 Alectura lathami | reverse complement strand
ATAAGTTACAGGTCACTCAGAGATTCACCCCTCAGGGTACTTCAACCTCATTTTGAAGTTCCCCTAACATAATTGTGCCCATTTGAAGGAAATGGGGCAAATAGCATCTCTATACTTGGATTTCTGTCTTTCTGAACTTGCCAAGAATGACACATAAAATAAACATTTCTCTCATTGTACGGAGGAGGGAAAAAGGCCTGTCACTCCATGACCCAGCTATGAGGTGTTTGTGCCAACTCCCATGGCCTCCTGCAAAATGCTGTATAAATTAGAGCCTTGCTCCCAAAGGATCTGTGTTCCCAAACGTCAGTGTTTGTTTCCAGATATTGTTTTGCCAGGTGACATTTTAGCTCCTTTAATTGCCTCCTCTTGTCTTCACAGCATTTTTATGGCTACCTACAGATACATTCATCCAGGCATTACCTTTTCAGTACAGCTATCTATCATCAGCCTCACAGAGGATATTCTGATGTATTTGTCCTCCCACAGTTGTACAAAATTCTCTTACAAATCCTCTTCTCTTTTAGAAGAATGTATAATTGTGCAGTGTCACTTTGTTTTTTCATTTTCAAAGCTGAGTGGGATTTACAATGATACAAATAGAGCATCAAAGGAAATAAAACCTATTTGTCAGTTTTCAGCTAGCAAAGAGAAGCACCAGCCCACCTCATCCATGTGGGTGTTGTTGGTCTGTTCCAAGAAGGTGCATGCTTTAAAATAAGATTGGGACAATAAAGCTTGGACATCATTCAGCTGAAATCACCAGCCTGCATACACTTGGCAGATTAAAACTCTGGAAAATTTCAGGCTGACATTTAGAACGGAGTGAAATTGTTTAAACTACATTTAACAGTAACTTCTCCATAGCCTTCGTCTCTTTGTCTCCCTAGCATGAAGCCAATGGGCAATTCACTTGGCAGTTTGCAATATGTCTAGCTGAGATGGTGCCAGTCTAAACTGATATTATACATTGTGCATGTACATTGGTGATTCAGTGGACTGCATTGAGATACCTGATAGAAACTCTGCAGAGGTGAGGCTGCTCAGCCTTTAAAACTCTACTTGGAGGGTATTTTGAACTACATTGTGCTCGCTGCTGGAAATCCACCTCAGCTGCCCAACTGACAACTGCTGCTACTGAACATAGTGGTGCTGCACTGAGCTCCTGCTCAGCTCTGAGCTGGTGCGGCCTCACCTTGAGCACTGGGGGCAGGTTTGGGCACCACAGTGTAAGAAGGACATAAAGCTACTAGAGAGTGTCCAAGGGAGGGCTATGAAGATGGTGAAGGGTCTGGAGGGCAAGATGTGTGAGGACCAGATAAGCTGCCTTGGTTTGTTCAGCCCAGAGCAGAGGAGGCTGAGGGGAGGCCTCATGGCAGCCTACAGCTTCCCCACAGGGGAGCGGAGGGGCAGGCGCTGAGCTTTGCTGTCTGGGGACAGCGACAGGACCTGAGGGAATGGCATGGATCTGCGTCAGGGGAGGGTCAGGCTGGGGGTTAGGAAAAGGTTCTGCACCAGAGGGTGGTGGGCATGAAACAGGCTCCCCAGGGCAGTGGGCAGGACCGCAAGCTGCCAGAGATCAAGGAGTGTTTGAACACCGCTCTCAGACATAGGGCTTGGGGTTTGGGTGGTGCTGTGTGGAGCCAGATGTTGGACTCGATGTCCTTGTGGGTTCCTTCCAACTTGGGATATCCTATAATTCTATGCTGCACTTAGTATAAGCTTGGCTGAGGCTCAGGAGGTAGGTTTTCAATCACTATTAGAACTGCAAATCACTCCTTCAAGTTTTAAGAGTTGATGTATCGTACAAACTGCTGCTTTAGACGTGGGGTTGCAGAGCAGCCATAAATGATAAGAACTTGTTTCCCCCCGTTTGAAAGGACTATGTGCAGTAGCAGCAATTTGTTCAGCTCCAATTAAATTTTGCTTCATTTCCTATTTTATGATTGTTATTTCCAAACTTTACTGTTTTGGTGACATACGCTATTTGTGGTAGTGTAAGATTCCCTTTCTCATCTTGGCAATAGGTTTCAATCTCAGACTCTATCTTCTGTGTTTGAAAGGTTCTGACTTCATTTCCTGACACATCAGTGCTGCTTTTCTTTGTGTGTGTTGTGTTGATATCTTGTACTTTGAGTTTGATTAAGGCTCCTATTTTCAATATTACATAATTTACAAACCATAGAAACCATGGAAACAAAGCTGAAAGGGACCTCTGGAGATTCTTCCAAATTCCTATTCAGAGTAGGGTTAATTTCAAAGTTAGATCAGGTTCATTATGGATTTGTCCATTTAAGTTCTGAAAATGTTTAAGGTATATGACATTATAGTCTTCCTTCCTAATCCTGTAAAGACAGACATCAAGGAATAGACTCAATTAGGCAAAATGCAGTGGAAGAACTGCTGATTCTTTCACACATATCCTGAGAAGAGTATTGAAACCCCCTGCACCCCTGAAACAGAAACTATCATCCTTTTGTTATAATTTTTTCTTTTAACAGATGGAAATTTGTCTAATTTCTACCTCTTACAGAAGTGAGCCTCTATTTTCATGATTCATACAGAAGCATGTCACATTATAGTAAGTGACTTTGTTAACTCCTACTGCAGAACAGCTAGGAATCATACACTTCTTGTTATTTTACACTGTCTCTCTACCTCAAATTCTTTGGCTCCTGCATCTGTTACATTGGGCATGCATACTCTAGTTTTTTAGGCCAGTTAGATTTTTAGACAAGGAGAGCTTTAAGGAGTCAAATTTATTGTGTGTTTGTACAATACCTAGCCAAGATGGCAGGTGATTTTAAACATGACCGAAGAACAAATGTTAAATAATAAATGGCCATTGCACTCTGAAACACAACTGCATTCAAAGTATTCTTTCTTCAACTGTCCTGCTCACCTCTCCATGCATAAAGGTCTCGAGGGGGGATGGTAGTCTAATGCTCCCTGTTAGCTATCTAAGGAAGGAAAGTATTACCTTCTCAACAGTCTGTTCTCTCTTTGACTAAATCAGTAGAAAGATGCTTAACTTGATAAACTGCAATGAGGGTGGGAGAACAGGTGGAGAATGGTTTATCAAAAATAGCCTTACCAATATGTGGGGAATATTAGTATTTAATCACTTGCTTGTTTTGCAATATTCTGCAGACACTCACTGAAGTTGGAGCTAGCCTAGCTGCCTTATACAACATTAGTTTTTATTTCAGAATTTTGTACCATGCAAATGTTTTCATGCCTGTGGTGGGCAGAACCGAGAGATGGGGTGGGAGGTGGGTACCACCTGGCATTTCATAGCACAGTTGTCATAGGAATGGCAAAACCTACTCAAAGGGTGCTGTGGAATTAACATTCTCCTCCCAGTCACAGGCAGAGAATTTCCAAGAGCAGAAAGCAACTCATAGTCTGAGACTGAATGAATGCAGTGCTGTGACTTTTGGGCTGGTCTCATTCTCCCAACCTGAGAGCAAGGGACTTGAGCTGTGTTGAAAAGTTGGGATGCTGGGCAGCAGTAGAGCCCTGCAGGCTGGGTGCACCACGGTGTGCCCCTGCTGTGGAGCCTGGGTACAGCCTTACTGGCTGAAAAGTGGGGTAGCGATTTGCCTGATAGGTTTGCTCTCTGAAGAGATATTCATCATGTGCATCTAACGGGGCAGCTCACCTCGCAGGCTTCATAGCCATGTTAATTTGCCTATGGGAAAAAAAGGAGGCTTTTAGTTATCTAATGGAATCATTCCTGTGTCATATTCAAAGGCAGACTTCAGTGTTTTGCCATACATGTCATTTAACTTCTATTTACCTCGTGAACAATATCGACTTAAATCCACTAAATGGAATGAAGTGAAATCTCAGCTATTACCTGCAGTGAGCTGGAGTTTATTTTTAGGAGCTTGGAGTACTTCGTGTAGGACAGCACTGTTGTTCTAGCATCTGCATATGTACCTATCCTCAACAGTAAAGCATTGTATTCGAACCTCTTCAATGATCGATAACTCATTTTAGTTCCTGCTATTATAATATGCATAAAGTCTAAAACTATATCATCATTCACTCGTTGTTCTTGGTAGGCAGACTTCAGTGAATATTTTTAACTACAGGCATTTTTGCAGCTCAGAGAAAATGTCAGATAAATAACGGCATAGCTCACACTGCACTAAACCTGTGGAAAGACTGCTCTTGGCATCAGCAGGAATTCTACAAGAGTTTAAATGTTTCATCCTCTTTTACTCCATTTTTACGTAGTACTGTTATCTGGAATATCTATTAAATACTGTTCACCTCTAACGTGATGATGAATCCCCAAATAAGGGTGAGAAGACTCTATTAGTTGATGCCAGAAGCTCACTATAGTTTCATAGGATTATTGTGAAATAAAAATCAGTAGATACTCCCCAGAAAAGAGAATTTTGCAAGATTTTCTTCTACTTCAAGCCAGAATATCATGTTCCTTAAAGACAAGAGAAACATTAGGAGACTTTGTGGGCCTTGCCTCTTTCAAGAGCTTTATCAGGAACCAGTTAAATAAATGTTTCTTGAAAAGCTTACATTTCTTTTGCCTTTTATATGTTTTCTATAAAATTTCACATGGAAATCCTCACAGGATCTTTGGAACCTTTGTTCACATGAGATATAAGAAAGCATCACACTAGGTAAGAGCTAGAATGTCAGCTTGAAAAATAGGTAATATTTACATGAATGCATATGTCAATTCGAAGACATTTTCAGATAAGAGCTGTCTCTTTCCTAGCAGACTGTGCATAGAAAACCTTCAGCATATCTTAGGTTAGAGATGGGAATCTGGTGCTTTTCTCTGATTATCTGCAGTTTCTCTTATTTTAGGTTGTTTTTTTGGTGTTTTTTTTTTTTTTTTTTTTTTTTTTTTTTTTTTTTTTTTTTTTTTCCCCTCTAGCCATCTGCATCCCCTCTGAGATCTTTCCCTTCCAAAGCCTGGTAAATTCACACTTGATTAAAAAAAAATCATGTAGGCTGAGCACCAAAGCTGTAGTAGGGGTCTTTGCTATGCTTTCTCTCACAATAAAGCCACATTAAATAATTCTTATGCTGTCCTATCCCCTGCTCCACTGCGCTTCTTGCTCTCCTACCTCCTCTATGTCCCAGCAGATGTAATGATTCAGTTGTTTGTAGGGTCTTGGCTGTGGGACACAAAAATCAGGATTAAGAATGAAATATTATAGTAATTTGTCTTTTTTGTAGTCTGGATCAGGGATCTAGTTTATAGCTTGTTGTCTGGAAGGTAAAATAGTCCTGTTTAGGGGTTAGCCTCACAGGTAGTTGCATCAGCCCAGCAAAGGGGAGTAGTAGAGGACAGTGGTGAGTGGCAGTGACCAAGACAGGTTGGACAATTCCAGCATTGGTCTTTGCTACCAGTGAAATCCCTATGTTGTGGTACCACAGATAAAAGCATGGGTCCGAAGCCAATTAACAGCTGAGTAAATTAGGTGTGACCTTGCAATTTGTGACCTGTCCCACAGGACCCGTGGAAGGATGTCACCCTGCAGTGCTCAGTCCTAGCTAAGGGCAAGTTACCATCGCGTAACTTGCATGCTAAAAATCAGAAGCTATGCTCTCCTGTTCATCTGCTGTATCCTAAGCTCTATTTAAATTAGGATAAAAACTGATAAGGATCCAGCCATTCCTTTTTTTAACACAAATTATTTTTGTCTTTTAAATTAAGTTTTTTTCCTGTGTCCTATTTAAAATCCTCCACATGCTCTCTCCAGCTCTCCACCCAGTACAGACTTATCTGCTACACGCATTCTCCAGTGATTGAAAATGCTGTGCTTTTCACTCCCAGTGCAGCCAAGTCAAGCTGATAAACATGCTTCCCCTTCTCCTGTGTGTCAGATCGCAGTGTGCTGAACTTACATTTTCATTAACTTGACTTTAACAAAACTTTTCACAGTCCCCCAGGGACAACATCTCCCCAGTGGAAATGCTCAGACCTCCACTGATGTCAGACAACTTATGACAATTTTTACCAGCTGAGGACCTGCCTGAAAACACTGGGTTGTGCCTGAAACCTGAATTCCTCATGAAGCTAGATTTATTCAACACTCCTACCCTGCCAGGGGGCAAGCTTTCTGCATGGGAAGGGCTGCATTTTCTCACCAAATAGAAGTGTGTGAGAGTGCCTCTCAGCAGAAGTTTCTGCTGCCTTTTCTATTGCAGAAGTTCTATAGAAATTTGTTCCTTGTTTCAGTTGTGGAGTGGGGGGATAGAGAAAGATGCCCTCACTGTTTTGAAATGCAATTTTCTTGCTGAATTATTTATTGCCCCTTCTACTTCTGTTGCCTCAGGTATTCTTTCAGGTGAAATGCCCTTAAAACTGATCAGATCAATGCCACTTTGCCTTTTCCTTACCACTTCTCTGTGGTACTATGTTTCCTTTTTTCTTGGGTTTGTTAAGAGAGCTGTGGCATATCAATTTCAGAGCCTGCAGCTTCACAAAGATACCATGCTAGACAGCTTTGAGTTTTGGGAGTGTGTCAAGGGTCTTTTCCTTCATTTATGTCTTTTCACAGTACAGAATCCTCGAAAAGATGCCACAATCTTTTTTCCTTTTAGTTATGTTACATGATTCTGATCATCAGATATATTTATAATCTCATTATACACCCACCTAGCCCAATCTCTTTCAATTTGGTGAATGTCATGTTGCTTGACCCATGACTTACTGGCCTGGTTGCATATTGTAATTAAAAGTCAAACTCAGAAACCACCGTTACACTTTATGCTAAATATGTAACTTGTGTCCTTGGCAGGAAGAGAAAACCCTAACCATTGATTTAAAAAGGGCCTTCAAAATCAGAAACCATTATCCACCAAAAAAAGGTTTATTCTTAGTTCAGCCGTCTGTAATTACTGTACAATATCAAGCATCTGTCTATCCTATTTATATTGCCAAGATAAAATTATAACTATGGTTTTATTCTCTTTATTTTTATACAGAGAACTAACATAATCCACATTCTTTGCAAAAAATAATCACCCTCAGCCATTTAATGCTATTAGCTTTTCAGTTTCACTGAGACTTCAGAATCTCTCTCCATGTTAAATTCGTTAAGAATTCTCAAATAAAAGTGTTTTCAATCTTTAACTATCTGTTGTTCATACTTTGTAAATGTAGCAGCAAGAGGAATACTAGAGTACCAGCTGTAGCAGTAACACTGGATTTGCTATACTGAAAAAGAAGGAGATAAAGCTCCTGGCAATGAGTACCTTTACCAGGGTCCTGCTGAAGAGTGAGGGTTACAGTGCTTAGCCCAACCAGGAACCGTTCACGGCATGCTGGCTCAGGCTCTGGACCCAAGCATATATAGCTCATACGAGCAGTTCCATTGCCACTGGTGAGATAATTTATATAAATAAAATTCATGTATAGCTAGCTGTATGGTTTTGGGATTGTACTCAGTAAAATCAACTAAGTGTATCTGCAAACATGAGATGAAATTATAGTCTCTGGTCATAAATTAACTCTCTGTCACCTTTTCCAAAATCTCCAGTTCCCCTCTTACCATTATTTTGATTGTTTGGACCTTTAATCCATGTCTTACATCCATTTCCCTATGCCCCCTCCATTCCAGGAACCTGACTAGCAGCAAACTGGAAGTTAACTCTTTGACATCTTTGTTTTTCTGATGCTGTGAAAAGATACACAACCTGCTTGGACTCTCCTGACTTGCCTTTCCCAGAAAACTCCTTTCCTGAGGACTGTGAATCTCAGTGAGCAGATATCTCATAGATTTTGTCATTTGTAAGCAGCCTGGCTGAGTGTGGATGAGGTCATGGTGAGCTGTTTCAACATTAGGGTTGGTTTTTTCACTCTGGATATGGAGGGAGGTATAATACTCACTGCCAACATCAAAAAGACCTGCTAGCAACTGTACTATTTCTTATCAACTGGGGATTAAAATTTTTCCTTCTGGGTTGATCAGTCATTTTCATGAGGATGTTGAAATCCAAACCATATTCATAGTATATAGATCCAACAGCATCAGAGGAACTGGTGACAGAAGCTTATTGACTATTGATATCAGGATTTTCCATGTGAAATCCAACCAAGCCACTGCAATTTATCCCCTTTTGAATATAAAGAGTCTCAGTGCATTATCTGCTTGTGCCAACTGGCTCTTAGTGGCAGGGTTTCAGGCAACATAAAATGTATAATATGCACAAAGAAACTAAATAGCATGGAGATGTGAATAATTCTCCTTTTTGGGCAAGGCTTAAAGGCCTAGGGTTTCTTTGGTTGTTTTTGTTGTTGTTTGTTTTTCCCATTTTGTGGTTGAAAGTAAGAAACCAACATCCATAAATCAAAATACAAACAGATAATTGAAAAATCCAATTTTAGAACCAGAAGTAATTTTTGTTCTAATGCCCTGACTTGGGGGGGGTGAGGGGGGGGAAGGGGGTGGAAATAACACATAATACTGTTTCTGCTCTTCCATTGACATTCACTGGAATCTTTTCAACATAGAGTAACTAATCTTAGACAGGAAAAAGTGAAACTGGGTATGCATATTTCAGGCTAAAAATCTCAAGAAATTTTTAACAGTGGAGTTCTTTATATCCCCTCCCTGAACTGCATCAGTCTCAGTATACGAGACTACTAATAGAACCAGAATTTTGCAGTGATTTTATTGAATTACAATACTTTTAACCATGCTAACATGGTTACTTTGAATTAAGGTTGAGGAAACTCTTGAAATAGAAATATTAAAATAAGGAATGACAAAGAACTAAAGGTCAAATGCTTTGCTGATATATATGGGCCTATAAGATTTGGGAGGGGAAGAGGAAGTTATTTAGCAGTCTATTTTCTTTGGTTAATTTTAGGTTTTCACTCTCTCCAAACATTAGGAGAGAGCAGATGGTATTGATATTTTGCCCACTTTTATCATTGCTAACCGTTCAGTTTGGAATGTGTTTATGTATTCTCATTGTCATGGAAATTCACAGGCAGGAAGCTTTAAAACAATTCGGCAAGTACGTGCTTTTGCAAACTTCTGTTTTCCTTATTTAGCTATCAAATGAACCTGTTTTTTTTCATGAACATACATATTTTTAATATTTGAGGTTTAAGAAAACCTGGTGAGGGGACAGTGGCTACATCCAGTTCTCTGCAGTGTACAAAAGTAAACTTGCTAACACAAAGGCATAGAGGCTTCAATACTGCGTTTACACATGGCAGCAAAGGCAGTGGATTGCTCTCCAAAACCGCTACTAGGCCATGAAACATTTGCAGGGGAGTTTTGTGCTGCTCCTCAGAACCATGAAATATTTATGTATCTGTCTTCACTAAAGTGATCAAAGTATGGGAGATCAATAGTGACCCTTTGCTCCAAAGCCCTTATCACATCGCAGAAAACTCCTAGAGATGTAAAATAGAGACAAGGTCTGTGAGGGAGCTGAAGAAGGCAAACAACAAAGAGGACAGAGCAGAAATTCAGACAGTGGGTTATTCAGGGTGCCCAGTGCAGCTGCACCCGGGCAGGACCAGCTTTCCTTGCACGCAGGTACCCGGCAGCTCAGCACTGCCTCCTCTGCAGCACGAACCAGCCAAGTCCCCGGGCAGGGGATGTGTATGGGCACAAGTGTCTGGAGCATGACTGCTCCTGTACGTGCAGTGGAGCAGGGCTGCAGATCTGGCCTGGCCCAGCCCAAGGCTCACCAGCTCCCAGCGCACGGGAGCTCTCAGCACATGCATGAGGGCAGAGCACACCTACAGCAGTGAGCATCCTGCCAGGAGGTAGCCCCACAGAGCAAAACAGAGACTCTGTAAAGGCCAACGTTTTCTTCAAGGTTTCTTCTCTGTGCACAGTCATTCTTAACTCTGGGCACCAGATGACCAGAAAGTTAGGAACTGGGGCACATTGTATCGGTTCTTGGGACCACATTCACGTGAGGATTCCTCTAACCTGAAAGCATTTTGCACCAAACATTTTCTGCTTGTTCAGATTTTTCCGGTCTTCTCACAGATTTGGTGTCACGACAGTCTTTTTCACAACTGAAATGTCCACTGTGCTTCTTCCTGCATTTCAGTCTCTTCCTGCACAGCAGACGGGTGGTGACCACCTCACTGTTAGGCCTCTGCAGGTTCTTTGCGGGCCAGAGATGCATGTTCCAAGTCATATGAAGTTTTTCAGTCTTTTTACATAAACATTTCCTATATTGTTTGAATCACAGCAATAAAGGAAAAAGAGGCCCAGGAGGGTCAGTAGTTTAAAATGATGGTGCTGATTTTGTGCAGTGTTTCTGACGTCACATGTTCATGCCAACACCATAGACCTCAGTTTTAGCTGAAATCGCCTTTTCAAAGTTAAGCAGACTTTTTAAAAGGCCTGCTTCTATGAACTGACAAACCTTCCTACTTCTGTACCGGATGGTGACTGTCACCTTGAAATTAGCAAGGAGATAGGTAATTTGAAGGTACAGAATGAGTGATTTATGGGCTTCCCCGTTGTGTTTCAGTGCTACGACAATCTCACTTGAGATTACTGCTGTAATTTTGATGAATGTTACAAAGGTATTTGACAAAGCATAGTATGGTCTCTATAATTACATTTTGTCAAAGCATCTTCAAGGAAGTGTGATTTTGATGAAACCTTAAGCCAACCCTATTTGCTGTGAAGTTATAAAGTAGCTACTTCAGGCTCATCAAGTAAGCTGAATGATGCAAGGTTGTTCCCTTTGTTCTTTTATTTACTGTCTTGCAGTAAAATCTCTAGAACAAATATCAGCTTAACTTAATGAATTGTGCTAATCTGAGGTCGTGCACAAAGTGTTAGAATACAGAGAAAATGAGTCTATGCAGCTATGACCCACACCCCGTGCTTGCTTTGGTCTGTTACTAAATGCACTGTAATGTTCTAGCTTGGTAGAACATTGGAATGGTAGAAAATAAATTGTATACAAATAAATTTTTTTTAAATATCTGAATACCTAGGTAGGATACCTAATCTTCCTTGATTTATTTTGAAATATATGCTGTTCTTACTGCAGGCAGGAGTAACAATAAGTTTACATTTAGTAAAGATGTTTCTGTTTTCTTTCTGTGCATCCACTTTTTAAATTAGAAAGAATACTTATTTTTAAAAAAGTACTGCACCTAGAATTTCCTGTTGGAACCTTGCTATAGGATTTAAACAGAAGCTAAGAAAATTACTGGAAATCACTTGGGCAGGACTTTGTGTGCATACTAGTTAGTCCTTTTAAGATCCTCTCAAGTTTTAGCCACCTTGAGAAATTTCAGGCATATTACTGAGAATACAGGTTTAGATAAATTATCATTCCTTTTCAGAAATCTCCAATTACTGTGAATGAGCACCAGCACTGCAACATTGCTTAACCTCTGCATTTTTACTGGCCTTTCTTAAAAGCTGAAAAACTAAGGAAATAAAATATTTTCACAAAATGATCAAATAACCTCCTCAACTATAAAAAATATTTTTGAAGAAGTTCTTTTGAAAAATGATTTTCATCCAATACTTCACGTTGGTGTACTTATAACTTCCTGGTATTTGGTGGTCTAACAAGCAGAGAGCGAAAAGTGGTCAAAAGCTGAACCTAGTTCAGCTTCATGCCAAAGGAAATTTCTGCTCTTTTTTTTTTATTTATTTTTTTATTTCCCCACACTTCAATTAAAGGACAGATTCCCAGATCTGTGGAGTTTAGTTCTTTCATTATTTCAGTTTAAGTGTGATTACATGCCTCATATATCTGTGACGCCATCTTATTTCTAGTATAAAAAAAAAAAAAATTATACCTGCCCATCAGTTGAGAAATCTCTCCTTCTGTCCTATGTTCTCTTCCTTTTTTCAAAATCTAACTACTTTCTGGTTTAATTGGAAGACCTCTCCACCTTTCTCTTCCTCTGGAAGAAATCTAGAGTAGGAATAAATCTGTCAAAACTCACATCAGATGAAATAACAATTTTGATCATTTACTTTTTGCTACCTGTTCTCAGAATGCATAAAGCCAAGGATATGTTGCTTGATATTTCCTGCTCTGGAGACAGACCATTGCAATTCTATTAGCAATACTACTCCATTACTGTTCATCTCACACATACATACAATTAAATAAGTAAAATTTGCATTAAAGGAAAAAAAAAAGTATCAAAACGCAACCCTCCAAATGAGTTTTGCTTGGTCCTCATCATTGCTGGGTTAAAAGGGCAGAGTTTCCACAAAAACATTGTTTTTGATCCTTACAAGTGAATAGGTATGGATGCTGTAAACTAAAAGACTTTGCGTCTCCCCTGAGTTTTCCTCCCTTCTTCCCTACATTAAGCAGGGTAGGATGGCTCTCTGCAGAGTCTGGAGTACAGAGCAGCAAGCAGGGCTTGTGGGAAGGATCACAGATGTCTTTTCCTCAAGAGGAGAAATGGTGCCAGGCATCAGCTGGTGTGTACATGGGGACCATCTGGGATGTGATCAGGGCCTGGGTGTGATCCCTGTGTCCCTGACATGGGGATGAGGGGAAGGTCAGTCACTGTCAGCTTGAGATGCAGGAAGAGCTGGGGGAGATAAGTGTTTCCTCCTTTCCTTCTCTCTTACTCAAAGGAAGGCCAGTGTGGAGCACAGATCCCTCCCTGTGTCCCACAAAATTCATCAGGTTTGAGAGCAAACTCACTAAACATGCAGATTTTCAAACACCTGGAGAAACAGCCTGAAGACGGAAAAAATTTTCAGCTTTCACTGTAGCATACCTAACACCGTCTTGTTCCCTGTGCATCAGGGAAATCACTTCCTTTCTGAGATAAACACAACCCCTCAGTCTGAGCAGCACGTCTGCCATGGGTGGGGATCAAACAGCAGCTGCCTGAAGAGCTGGCAGACTTCACTGGATGAGCAGAGATGGCTGAGATCCGCTTTGGTTGCCTACAAATGTAGTCTTGGTTACAAGCTGCCTCTAGGACAGCTGAGCTGATGTAAAAGCACCTATAATCTGGACATTAGGTTTTACGCAATTACAGGTACTGGAACTTTGTAAAGATTATTTTTTTCCTGTTATAAGCAAAGCATTAGAAACCACCATTTCTGCTGTGTGATGTGTAGTAATTATCAAACTGTAAATCAGTTATCTGAGAAAGTGTTGGTTGTGCTGAGCTACAGAATTTGTCCTAAGTGTGTGCAATGAGGAGAATCTCATGAGGAACTGGGATGCAGTTTTACTCAGATTGCTGATTTCAGAAGCCAGGACTCAAAATCAATGAAATCTATAGAAGCCCTTCCCTTGACTGAAATATTCTTCACTGTGGAACTCCAGTGATGTTCAAAGTATGTCCGTATTATTGAGATGTATTTATTTTTATTTGCCATGCACATTTACTAGGCGTGTGATCTCCTTGTTAGCCTAAGCAAGATTATAATTCTCCTCTGAATAAAAGAAAGGAAGGAAGGAAGAAAAAACCCATGAAACTTGCAGCGGCACTGTGGAATGGGGTAAGAAACAAAGCACACAAAGATATGTAAACAGTTAAGGGTCACAAAGTCATCGAACTTCTGCCACTATAATGGAAATACTGTATTTGCAATTAGAGGGGAGGACTGACCTACTTATTTCACTATAATTACAAATAGGGTAGTAATGAACCAAAACAAATTCCAGCAGTGTGATATGGTATCACTGAAGAAAACAAACAGTAGGGCAAGTGCATTATTACACCTAGCAGTCCTAGTGCATTATTGCCCTTAATAACTCTCTCCTAGCGTTCGAACTGTTACTCAGCAGAGCAAGCAAAGAAATAAAGCAACGTGTTGGATTCAGAACTGCCAGTGAGGGCCCTGCAGTACACGAACTGGAATGCAAAAGACTCGTATTTTAATGGTAATGCCAGTCATTTCAGCAACGTGAGGAACAATGCAGTAGAGCATTTTCAGTAAGCTACATCTCTTTCCATCAGATCTTTATCTTTCTTTTCATATATATCCAACAAAATAAAACCTGTTCCGTGAATCCTTAATTATAGGGACATACAAGCACCTTTTTGGAGATGGTGCATTGTATTGATTGTCCTTCTACTTACCTCAGTGTTTAATAATGGTAATAAAAAGAAACACAATAACTATCTCTGCCATGATATTAAAAACACTTCACACTGTGCTCCGTGTGCTCCGTTAGTCCAGAATTTCCTTTTTTTTTTTTTTTT
>VXAV01006305.1:0-12500 GCA_013399715.1 Alectura lathami | reverse complement strand
TTTGTGTGAGACCTAGGGCAGGAGGGAGCTTTTGTTAGGCTTTTTATTTGAAACTATCCATTTTGATTTAAGAGCCTGCTTTGCAACAGAAAATTCATTGTTTTTTTTCCTGTGTGTTTGAGACAGGTACAGGAATCTGAAAAATAAGTGACTCGCTGCAACACAAAATACTGCTATTTCATGCTGTACCTCTATGTTCAAATGAAGACAAACATGGTGAAAGAGTAAAATGAATTGAAAGCATCTGTGTGTTATTCAAACAGAATCTGGAAATAAATTTGCTCAGCTGAACATCCCACCTTGAGCCCAAAAGCCCAACTTGAGACTTTTTGAGCCACAAAGCCCAACTTGAGACTACAAAACTGTTGCATGTATCGATGCATCTGTAAATGAGGAGAACGTTTTCTGCAGAGACTGCAGTTGGCTGCCTCAACACCTTCCAATGTCCCTCAGGTCACCTCACTGCCCTCTTCCAGTGCTCTGAGATTCTAAAGGAATACAATGATAATAGGGCAAAAAGTGCTGTGAATCTGATTCAGCAGCACTCACATCTCTGATTGGTAAATAAAAGATAATCCCTCTGTTTGTACAAGTGCACAAAAGAGACATAAGTATTTCAGCCAAAAAAGTTGTAAACTGCATGCCTCACCAGAGACATAAGGTCATAGACTACAACACCGAGAGAAAATTCTGTAGTGAAAAAAAGCTAGTAATGATCTAGCTTTGTTAAACATCTATGAATTTGTTCTTTTTTGAACTGGAGTTCTAAGAAAAAATATCTGCTTTTGATTTGAAAATTGCCATTGATAGAATTCATCACAACCTTGATTAAATTGTTGCAAGGTCTCATAACCCCTGCTGTTAGAAATGTGCATTCTATTTTTAGTCTGAACCATCTGACATCCACATCTAACCACCGAGACTTGTTAAAGCTTTGTTTGCAGAGTGAAGATGCTGTTAGCAGAGTTACATTCTCCACATAGGTCTTTGTATGCCATTGTCCTCTTTATCCTTCATCATCTTATCCATAAACCAAACAGACCAAGTTCCTGGTGCGTATGCATTCTCCAGTGTTGTAAGCATTCCTGCATCTCTCTGTACACTTAGCAAAGCCTTTCAAATGGTAATTTTCCAGTACAGGTCTCACCAGTCTCAAATAGAGTAATAATATTTCCTCCTAATCAATACTTCCCTATTTATATACTCAAAGAAGATCTCATTAATCCTTTCTTAGTCAGCATCACACTGTGATAGTTATCTGCCAGCTTTTTACAGTTAGTGCTTCCATATTGCCTTCTGTCTTTTAAATATGCATCGACTCTAGATGCAGGACTTCACTTGTTTGTCATTTGTGTTACATTTTTTGTGCATCTTTTTATGTGGCCCAGCACACTTAGTCAAGTAATCTCTCTACACTATGTATCAGCAATTTATTTCCAGCCCAACTTTAATAACCACTTCCGTATGTTCTTGGTTTTTCAGTCTTAGAAATCTTAAATGCGAATACGTGGTCCTAATCTCTGGAAGTATTTACTAAAGACACACACATCTGCCAAGGAGCCACAGATTTCAGAATTGTACTATAAGGATTGTACCCTTATTGTTAGCTGATTTAAGTGTACAACACTTACCTGATGCTTTCTTAGTGAAGAAGAAAGATTGGATGTTTTGTAGAGATGATGTGGTCCAAAGAATGGTATTTCTGCTCAGTTTCTCACAATTTTTCTTCCTTGTTTTCTAATGCCATTATAAGAAAGCATGTATTTGGGTCGTGTGCTGCAACTAGTGACTAGCAGTTCCTGCTTTGTGGAAAAAAATTGTCTTTGAATATAACTACTTGCTTTCTGATAGTGTAAAATTATACGAAAACAGAAGAAATTGTATTTGTAGATTTATCACTGGCTATAAGTGCCTACTTAGGACTGTATCTCAAATATTGGGGCTCAAGGAATAACCTCACTATTTTCTAATTGCCAAACTCTGAAATTACTAAACTGTACTAGAAAACCTTTTAATGCGTAAATTGCATTAAATAAATCCATAATGAAAAAATAATGCAGGATCTGTGCTTTGTCATGTCTTATTTTTCATTTCAAAAAACAATTGATGGTGTGCAGTGATCTCCACAGCAGTGTGCATCTCACTGGGCCATTGCGTAACAAAGACTGAAGAACAGTCTAGTCTTTATTTTAGTCAGTAGGGTTTAGCACAATGAATGGTAATCCACGACAGCCCTCTGGACACACCGTGTATTCTTCTTGTCAAGGTTCACTTGCTTCTACGCTGTTGTCCTGTAAAGGTTGACAGCTGGCAGCTCCTTTCCACTTAGGCTTTTCAAATTGTAGCTGAAAGTCATTCCTTCAGAACTAGGTGATTCCAAGGACTTGGGTCTTTGCTGATTTGTTATTANGTCAACATCTCACGAGGTCAGCTGCTAGAACAGAGTGCCAGCTGGGACAAGAAGACGCTGAGGAAACAGGGGCAAAGTAGGATACAGAAGGCAGGAGGTTTCCCCATAGCGCTCATCCTTTCCTGGGTGCTGTTAAGCCTCCTCCTCTGCTTGGTTGTCTTTACAGCCCCACCTGGCACAGAACAGTTAAATACCATTTGTGTTTAAGAGATCTGTGCTTTTGAGGAGGGGGAGGCAGATATTTCATGGTGGCATGTGGTTTAGGATTTATTAAGTCAACAGTGGCAGAGCATCTTAAATCACAGCAGAGTTTTTTGCTAAACAACACAGTGCTGAGTTCTGTGCTTCTGGGTCGTTTCTCCTTACTGTGCTTGTTAAAATGCGTTTTAGAATTGCACATCTCGTGCAGTGATTTATGGGTGTAGATTCTGCTCACAAATAAGAAGCCTTGCCTCCTTCCTACAGCTTCCTGGCCCACCAAATACCTGGAACGGGTGTAACAGCCCAGCGAGTCATTTAGCTCATTCCCTGGAAGCCATTGCCAGGTGTTCGCTCAGACTGCCTGTTTTAGGGGTTTTGTACAGTCTGTTGTCCTGGTGTCACTGTGATCCTTAACTAAATTAAACCTACGTGAGGAGGACCCCTGCATTTTCTTTCTAGTCAGTCTTTTAGGTGTTCTGCCTCTGACCAAATCCTATCTGCAGTCAGTGAAGCCTGAATCAAACTGGATTTAAACGTTGTTTTCTCCCTGTTTTTGCATGCTCCCATGGCTCCATTCAGAGTTCACCTTCTCCTTGTTGTTATCAAAGGAACTCAAACTAGGAGCCAGCCTTCATAAATATGGCATTTTAAGCCTCATAAACATCAATCTTACAGACTTCTCTCCAGCTGAAATGAAATCTAAGCACTGCTCTTATTTGCTTTGGCAAAGTAGGAGCAGTTTATAAGAGGAGTAATTTCAGATTTCTATTCAAAATTCCTATCCAGATTTCAGGTTCAGAATTCAGTTTAAAGGTTTTGTCTTCCTGTACAATTTATTCCTCTGGTACAAATGCTGCAGTTGTACTCTCCAATGGTTTCTTTCTCTAACAGAACTCTAACAGAAGTTTGATGCCAATATTTTAATGAAAATATTTGTTCACTAGGATATTTGGTAGAAATTTATATATGTTTTTGTTACATATTCTACAGATGCAATTATTACAAGCAACTTTTCCCTAGTACATGTTATATGTTTACCAGTAGAAGAAGAGAATTATATGTCCTGTTGTCCCTTCCTGGGTCTTTGTTTCTCAAATGTTAATCAAGTTAAGCAAAGAAGTTGCTGCCATTACTCGTTCTTTGGTTTTAGAGGTGTGATTCTCCTCTCTGCAGTGTTTGCACGCTATGGTATTTTACTGCTCCTGGCTATGCATGCACATGTTGATAGCAGACCACTCTGAAGGGCTGTTTTTCCCAATGTAGATTTGAAGAGCTCAGGCACAGGGAGACAAAAGACGACTCTGAGTTTCTGGCCAGTGCAGAGATACTGGAGCAAGCTCCAAGGAAATTGCTAGATCTGCATTACACAATACAGCAGCACAGGCTCACGTGCAAGTAGAAAGACTCAAATGCTGCACGTGTCAGAGCCAGCTGGCTTAGCAGTAGCTCTAGGATTTCTGCAGGACATTGCATCACCAAATGCAGACATGCTGAATATGATTTCTCTGAGGTTACACAGAAACAAATCCATGTCTTCTGATAACAGTAATCACGAGGCCATCCTTGCTTCTGTTTTTCGTCTCTCCTGGGTGTACATATCTCACTGCAGACTGGGAGGACTGAGAAAGTCAGGCTAAATGTTGTGAAAGCTTTGCAAGCTCTTAACCAGGAGGGAAACAGGGATACCCAGTGCTACCCAGTAGATCATAGACAGCAGAAAAACAAATAAGTTACCCAGCACTGCCATCACTGTTTGACTATGTTATTTCAAAAATATGAGATTATTATTGTGTCTGTTTCTAGTTTTTAAACAAGTTATTCTTAGCTGCAGGAAGAAATTCTTATTTTCAAAGATCCACATTCTTCTGTTATAGTAAATGCCTTGAAATATTTCACTTAAATGGAAACTTGCATATAAATATTCAATGAGTTCTGCTGACCAGAATAGATACACGCATTTATCCTTCTGGCAGGCATTTTGAAGAATCAGGAACAGCCATGCTTGGGGTTTGCTCCAGAAAGTGCAAATCCCTGTCAGTATCAAGCTCTCCTGTTGCTCTGGGGTCTGGTATCCACTGAGTGCACCTAATCTTGATATAAAATTATATATGAATCCTGTAACATAAACTCACTTTTTTTCATTCCATCCACTATGCTGAAGATATTACAGTCTCCTTTAGATTTCCTCTCATGGACCTTGATTTCATATCTCCCTTCCATACTGTCGTTCTTTCTCTCTTTGCTTATGGGCTGTGTTTCCATCACAGTGAATGCATTAATACTTCATAATGCCGGTATTGAATCATATATGCTATTAATGAACACTGAAATTTGCTAGGATCATGAACATGGAAGTACAAAATATTATTTGATAAAGGATTCAGCACAGCTGCAGCTAACAAGAACTGGAGGACTGGGGAGCTCGTTTACCTTGTATTTCATAGAATCATAGAATAGTTTGAGTACAGAAGGGACCTTTAAGATCATCTGGTATTTATATTAGAGGAATTATAGAAGACCTGGGAATCTGAATAAGAACTGTTAACAGCATACGTTATGTCAGGAAAAAAAAAAAAAAAAAAAAGACTTAAAAGGGACCAATTTTATCTGACTAAACATGAAAAACAGTGGCGGATGGTAAATCTTTACAGAATGTAACATAAAATGAAATAAAATGGTTACAGTCACTTTTGCATTCAGTTCCTTCTGTAGCCACAGTTACGGTTTAGATCCAACATTTTTCCTGGATATCTCCATAAATACCATTATCCAGGACAAAAATTGTTTTAATTGGGATTAGTTCCATTGCTAAGATGATTTCTGACCACTGTATTCTATCTCACTTCATACAGTGCAGCATTTTCAAGCATATTGACACCCAGGCTGGCAGAATTCCCCCCAGGATGACCAGGTTTTGCAAATAGTTTTCCTGAGTATGAACTATAACAGAGCAAATATCGTCTAGGTTATTGGAGAGACCTTACATATTTGTGATCCATTCAGATCTTACAAGAGTCTGCTAAATTCAGTATTTGCACAGTTAGCCTGAAATTGCTTAAATTTAATGAGCAATGAATATCAATTAAGTGATTACTAATGAAAACCTAACCTAGCCTAAGCACAATTAATTTCTGCTGAAATCTGACCCCTTAAAATGTAAGTAAATTGACTTGGTGCTGTTTTAATGGAAAGATTTTTTAAAAAAAAAAAATTAAAAATTTTAACAAGCCATGTCAATTTCATAAAACAGGGTGTCCAATTGCAAAACTTCCTCTTTCATTTGCAGATGCATACATCTTGGAAAGTTAATATACCATATGTAATGAGAAATTTCTGCAAAGCAATTTAACAGCATAGAGAACTGCTTGTACCCAAAGGCCCTGTCTTAAAAGATGTGAGCACGCTGGTCCTAATATTCTGCAAGAGAAAAGATGTGATCCTCCAAGTTTCTAAGGAATAATGCCATCTGATCTCCTTAACAAGCCATGTTTAAGTGAGGGGAGCACTTTCCCTACACGTGTACTAAGCGCTACCAAGAGAGCACCAACAGCAGAGGACCACCAGATGCAGTATCTGTGGAACTATGATATCAGCTCTACAAATCCCATGCAAGACATGTTGAGGATTGGAGCTGCTGTTCCTGTTGCTTACTGTGTTCTGTCTGGATGACCCTTAACAGTTCAGAATACGTGAAATACGTGACACAGAGTAGGTATGTTCATTTATTTCAACTACAAGTGAAACACAACTACCAGTTGTGTTTCAGTACAGCTGTCGTTCTGAAATATCTGAGAATATTTGAGTCTATTTCTTAGATCAGAACTGAATTTAGAAATGTATTTGCAATACCGAGCTCCGTGAAAAAGTTTGCCATGGAAAGTTGCATTTCCTATCACATCGTTTTAAGACAAACAAAGGAAATGAAGCATTACAGGAGTTACTGATGACTTCTAGTCTCTTTTATCTGGTAATTCACCAGTTCCAGCATTTCAGCCCAATGTGTAAGACCTGATTCAAATCCCTTGAAAGGGGCTTGGCCCCACAGTCTGCTCTCCTAGGTCTGAAGTCTTTCATACCCATTTGGCCAGTGACTGCCTACAAGCTACCTGTAAATCTACCAATTTCATCTTCTTCCAGCTTACGAGTATGTATTGTATGCAAACTAAATTTGCAAATTTTGATCAGCAGCAGTGGCGAGCATTTCAGCAATGAACAGCAATTCAGTAGTACCTGTTTCAGTGTGTTCATTCATTTTCTCCTTGAGTTTAACTGATCGCTTCACTTTGAAAAGAACTCTGAAAATCAATGAAATAAATACATACCAGTATTACGTTCTATACTTGTTTGTTATGAAATCCATTGTTTTAAATGAAAATTTCAATACTTTCACATGCTACAAAGTAGGATCATTGTAAATTTTAACCCAACATTCACATACTGCAGGGTACACCCATAAATTTTGTTCAAGTTATTGGTTATTGGATTTTTTTTTTTAATTGTAGGTTTCTTTAATGTTGATTTAAAAGCTGTTACCCAGAAGGCTTGCTGATATCAAGCCTTGGTTGTTTTTTTTTGCCACAGTGAGGAAAGCCAGTCAGGACTCTGTCTTCAGACAGAGTGCAGCCCAGAGTGTGGCCTTTTAATGCATAATTTTGTGCAGTCTTTTAATAATACAGCAAAAGGATATGCAAATCTGCCAATTCCATTTAGAGTTGAAATCTACTTCAATAATTCTTGTGAGATAAAGAAAAGATAAACTATGTGTATTCATTTGCATCAAAAGCCAATTGACAGCCAGGTTTTAAGAATAGCTCTGCTGTTTTCTTTGTTCTAAAGGACAAGTTGGATTTTTTCTTTTCTAATAGAAAAAGAACATGCAAGTGAAAATGGGCTGTTACATACTGGATACTTCCCATAGCAGGCAGCCTACAGTGTGGTCTGGCTAGAGGTCTATCTTCTTCAAAAGCCTAGAGACAGTATTTTCCTCACCAGTCATTATTTAGGTAGTCCTTCTCCCACATCTGTCAGACAGTTTGGAAGTAACACTCCACACTATTTATTGGGAATTGCAATGTATATCTTTAAGCAATTTGTTTGAATTTGCCTCAGGAAATCTGTTCCAGGAATCAACTGAGATGCAGTTAATACTGAGGTGAGGCTGCCACAATGCAGTGAGATAGTAAATCTTTGACTCTTTCAAGACAGACCCCTCAGAACCTCAAAACAGAGATAGTGTACAAATTTTAAAAACTGTGTCAGGGATATCTGGCACAAGATGTCCCACAAACTACTTTCTGATACTGAAGTTAATTGTCATCTACTGTTAGCACTCTAAAGGCTTTTAGCAGTAAAATAATGAAGCAGCAGTCCTTTCCTTAGCAGCTTGAGGTTGCTTTGGGACCCTAAGTGTTTTTTGCTGTAGGAAAATGACTCAGCCTATACTTTACAGAGGAAAATTTGGAGCTCCTTAGCTTTGCTGGTCTAGAGATTAACCAGTGAACATATACAATTGCAAGAGACTCAACTATTTCCTTGAACTGATGAAGTTACTCTCCAGGGTGTGAGTACCACTATTCTCCTAAGTAACACCACCAGCTTTGAAAGCTGTCCCCAGCCTGTTCGCATGGTTCTGGGATGTCAGCACAGCAGCAACGCAGAGAGACAAGGGACAGTGCCAAGTCACCAGTGCCATGTCCCTAGTGCCACTCCGGCAGCATATGGCTGTGAGTCCAGGGTCTCTGCTCAGCTGACCATCAAAGGACAGGCAGTGCTTGCTTGCTTTGTCAGCCCAGGGACACGTGCATATGTTTTACAAGAGAGACAAATCTCTCAGGGCAGTAAGAAGGCTTGGTTTAGTCTCACGCTTTTATTACAACCAAAGGATAACATTCTTCATTAAATTTACTTCTTTTGTTGTTTTTGAAAGCCAAAAGTATTTCTGCTGTTATAAAGCAGCTAACACCTGCCTGTACGTATTCATGCTAGAGGATTAACAAAGGCCAGGCCACTTATCATTGCTGAGCTTTTGTTCCACAATACTTATGTTACTTTACGTGCTACAGTAGTACAATTTGCTTGAAACAGGTAGTCAGTCAGAGAATCCCAAGTGCCATTAGTATTTGTCATCCAAACACAGAGCTGGGCATTCAGTTTGTGCTACAAAAGGCTCTAGCTGTGTTCTTTGTAAGGGGAAGATTCCTGAAAGTGACATCTGCTAGTTATTTCCCTGTTAAAATAAGAGAAACTATGCAGAAAATAATAATAACAACAATAATAATAATAATTATTATTATTATAATAAGCAGCAGGTTTCAATGCATTTATAGGTACTGTCATCTTCATTCTTAAAAGAGGCATGCCAGGGACAAGAGTGACTGGAAAATTTAAGGGGAAGCCATGAAGTTTAGCAGATGCTGCCTGGGTTTAATGCTGAAACCACATGAAATATTTAAAAGTACTGTAAGAGGCCTGGAGTAAAGTACCTCTAATAGTTCTGTTTAAGTCTGAATTCAGGGAGATGTAACACCTGGCAAAGCTTAAAAAAAAAAAAAAAAAGATAGGGAGAGATAGTAACCTCTGGCTCTTGATAAATGCCAAATAGAAGCATAACATTTTTTCCTTGACCTAGTTCTGATAGAAACCTTTAATTCCCATACAATTAAAACTGGGCAGTAGAACAACAAGAGCATTGGAAACAAAGAGAAAAAACAGACAGTGAGTTACATAGGCTTGGTCCTGAAGTTTATGTAAAATGAGGAAGATGTTCAAATTACGCTGAATACCGAAAGTTGAAGCAGTGAGACATAAGTGAGTCTCAGAGCAAATTAGCTAACTGGCTAACTTCCTTTCTGAGAGTAAGGATCTTTATTTTGAAGCCTTCAAAGCTCCAGTACCCTCTGAATATTGAGGGAACTCTGACACATTAATGCAGCAGTTAAAACTACTGGGTTTTGTGTGCCTTGACAGCAGTTAGCACTTCCTCAGAAAAATACAGAGGGAGCCATCTGCTGGGGCCTTGGCCTTGCCAGGGCCTACCCAAGGTCTTAGATTAACCTTAGCTGGACCAAGTTGGCCAGATCTGGTGCTGGAGCCATTGAAACATGTGCATCATCTGCCAGCAAAATACCATGAGTGGACTGCTGGGAATAATACTTAAACTGATGGAAAAAACTATGCAGAACTCATGTCATTGCCTTTTTTACTTAATATTTACTAGGTCCCAGGGTTACCTAACCCAAAATGTTTGACTCTCACCATAGCATCTCAGCTTGCTAACTTCCCCAGAAGTTAGCCTGTCAAACAGAAAAGCTTCTGGGAAAACTTGATGGATCAGCACATGGTTTTCCTTTTCACTTTTCTACCTCCCTGTATGGGCAATATACACAAGATACTTCAAGTGATTTCACAGAGGGATAGTATTTGCATAAATATTCCTTCTATTGTACATATAAACCTCCTATTATACGCACGTTTTAAATGAGTACTGCCTGCAGGTGTTCGCCAAGTATTGAAAATGTACCAATTTTGGCTTTATTTAAGCGATAATGACTGATGGAGAAGGGTGTTTCTTTTCAGCTAAGCATGCCAAGACTTAGCTTTTCTGGTAATTCACTGCTGGGAAAGTCTTCCCTGTCAGTCATCAGTGCTTAAATAATTGTTAGATGGGGAGGAGGGGGGAGTTTTGTTATTAATCGGTAGAAAATGCCAGGTAACTGCTGTTTTGCTGTTATGGAACATACAGGTATAAAGAAAAACCACCAACAGTTACTTTTCAAGGTATTATAATTATAGATTGGCCTGCAAGTTTTCCTAGATATAGCTCATGTATGTATAGCATTTAGAGATCAGCGTAGTAACTGATAAGAAAACAGAACTACGCCAAATTTGTAATTATCAGTACAATTGCTGTTGCACTTGGTTGCTTTCAGCAAACTTTCATGTGAGAAAACCCACAGCATTTGCAGGGACAGGTGCACACCAACTTCCAGAGACTGGAAAGAACTAAAGCCATCAGCCACAGATCCAGGTTGTGAGGAGGTAGCTCTCAGTGTGCAGCAAGGTGCTCATCTTTCCATTGTACCAGGAGAGTGACTCATGCCACCAGTTTCCCTTTTCTAGCAGCTCTGTTCAGTACCAAGAGCCTTCAAAGCAGTGTATTCCAGGATGAACAATCAGCTAGTACAGTTTACCATGGATGTTATAAATATTACCAGCTTTACCTGCTGGTGCACATATGGACTGCAATACTAACCTCACTGCAATGGGTGGGAGCTTTGCTAGTCACTACACTGTGATCAAGATTTCACCTGCTGTATCCTAAAATGTCAAATATCACCATATGTGATGGATGCAGAATGCTGCTTCTGCTGTATTCTATATAACGACATAAAGAAAATTTCTTACATGACTTATTTTCTTGAAATCATGTAATTTCAATGGATTTTTATGTATTGATGATGAGAGTAACTGCTTCTAGATATATTACCAAATATGTCTAGTTTAAATCCCAAGATTTCAGAACAAGAGATCAGATGAGGCTTACTGAGGAATACAACGGCATAGCAGGCTGCCCAGGGCCAAGTAAGAACTAATGAAGCCATAATACTGAAATTTTAGCCCAGACGCAAAGCAGACCTAATAATTTGATGCAGACATATCCCCCTCTGCAACAGGGTTGATGTGCTTTCCTATTATTCACCATTTGTACATAACATATTACACAGCTCCCTCCTGAGAAAACCAGCCAGGCTGTGTGCGCGTTGTGTAACACCCACAGACATGATTGCACCCTGGTTGGAAGAACCAGCCTAGCAAAGAGATGAGCACAGGAGAATATTTCAGTAAGCAAACAGCCTGTGTCAGGGAAAGGAAAAGATGGAATCAATGATTCATAGCTTTGACTTAGGATCAGTTTTTGGTATTGGAAAACAAGTAGAACAAAAGTGCATTTGTTGCATTTGTTTGTGTTACACATTAATTTGAAGGCCTTTTTTTTTTTTTTTTTTTGAGTACTCATAGATTACACTTTAGGGTCAGCAGGCAAAGAGAGAAAAAGGCTTAAGAAAGTTCATATACTATTCAACATTTTCTTCCAAGTGTGTGTGTAGTTTTGTTTTTTTTTGTTTTGTTTTTAATAACTTTAAATCATTTCAGGCTTATCTGTATTAATGTTAACATTTTTTACGTAAATGCTTCACCCGGACTTTAGGACTGATTAGGATGCTTTGTCAGTTTTATCCTGTCACCTATTCTCTCACAGCTTTTGGGCAAGTCCATCTTTCAGTCTCAGCTTTCTAACTTTAAAATGGGAATAGCAATGATAGCACCGTTGCTTTTCTCACCTGTTCATCTCTCTGACATGTGCATAGCCTGCTGACTGTTTTTCAGACTTGGTTTATATCACAAACAGTAAGATATGAGCCTTGGTAACAGCTCTGGGGAAGTATTTGTCTTCCTTCTGGATGTACTGTAGATCCATTATTCCTTGATTTTATATGACCATACTGCTATAATATAAATGCTAAATAATGATGCGAATAATTGCGTAGAGACAGTGAACCAATGAGTCTTCAATAAAGACACCTGAAAAAGGAATGTTGGTTACTGAGGAAAAGTTAAAGATGAAACAAATGAAATAAGCCAGACTTTGTTTCAGCAATGCAGAAACATCAGTGTGTAAAGCCAACTTATATACGTGTTATGCATTTCTCTGGTGTCAAGTTTACCTGCCTCCTTGCCTTGAAACATTTTTCTGTGCATTTTCAATTTTGTTAGGTTCTAATCTGAACTGGAACTTTATTTTAAATTATAGCAGCTGTTTTTCCATGCCACATTTTTTGTATGAACTTGTTATTTTTCTTATTAAAAACTCTCCTGTTTTTTTTTTTTT
>VXAV01006304.1:963-12107 GCA_013399715.1 Alectura lathami | reverse complement strand
TTCCGCCGCCGCGCCCTCGCCGCTTCCGCCGCGCTGCCCCCTGGGATTTGTAGTCCGCTGCCGGCGGCCATGTTGTCGGCCCGGGTGAAGCTGTGGGGTTTGGGGCCGCGGCCACCGGTGCCCCTGTGTCCCTGGGGCTGGCCCCGGCGGCGTGCCCGCGTTCTCTCGCCGTGCCCTGGCCCAGAACGCAGTCCTCGTGGCGGGATGTCGCCGCTGACAGGTCTGGCGGACCTAAAGGTGCCACAACGTCCCCTCACGCGTCACCTCCCTGGGGGCTCAGCGGTGGGCAGGAGGGCACCAGGGCCTGGCCCCGGTGCGACCCTGGGCCTCTGCTCCAGTGTAACACAAACCACAACAAATGCAGACAGCCTTCATCCCTGCTGCAGGACAGCGCGTCCCTTTGCCCGCTCTGTTTGGGTGCAGAATGGCCTGGTTTGGGGCTGTTTGCTCCCAAAAGAGGGGGGCACAGCAGGAGGTGCCAAGGCCATACGGGGAGCAGGGGCACAGAGGTGGCTCCTGGCTGCCCTGGCCCTGGGCTCCTGCTGGTCCTGTGGCTCCCTGCTTGGCTTGGGCCACCTCATCCTGCACGGAGATGCCCCCACCAGCACCCCAGGTCCCCTGGCACGGGGAGCAGCGGGATCTGGGGGCTGCAGCTGCGGGGCTGGGTGAGAGCAGGGGCTGAGCCCCATATGTGCAAGGAGAGCCCTTGTCCATGGGGCTGGCACCCAGGGTTTTCTGGGCAGCCCTAAACCAGGGTCCCAGGGATGGCTCCTGAGCAGCCAGGAAGGTGTGAGCAGACTGCAGGGACAGCAGGGACTTCAAGGACCTCAAGCACAGCGGGTGCCAGGGGTTCAATGGGGACAGCGGGGACAGCGGCGACAGCGGGCTGCCATGCCAGCAGATGACAGCAGCAGGGAGGAAGCGCTGAGTGACTGAGAGAGCAAGCGAGAGGCGGAGGGGGGACAGGAAGGGAGGAGCAGGCAGGGACGGGCTTCAAGTTTATAAACTTGTCCCTCCCGGTCCCCAAAGCATCCACCCAGCACGGCCATGGCCGAGGGCCAGAAACGAGGGGGCTTCAAGAAATTCAGTAAGTCACTGCGCGATGGTGCAGCCGGGCACTGGGTGCTCACTCGGGCAGCCTGGTGGGGAAAGGGGATGCATGAGTGCAAGCATGGTCACCTCTGATAAGAAAGAGGTCTTCAGTTTCGTTAGGAAACTTGCTGGGGGTGAGGGGCTCTGGGGGCTTCCATCCCCAGGGCTCGGGTGAGCCCTGGCACTGATGGTGCTGGGACTGGGACCAGGTGCCAGCATGAAATGGGAGTGAACACTGCTCTCATTCCCCCTGGGGGATTTTCGCTCCCCAAACCACATGATTCAGGGAGCATCCACCCCACCGCATGGCTGAGGCTGCAAGCTGGGGCTGGGGGTGTCTGGGACCCCTCCGTGTGCTCCTGCAGCAGAGGGATGGGATGGATGCTGGGGGCAAATCTGCACCGATGGAACCGCGCTTGGGGCTGAAGCGCTTGGGGCTGAAGCGCTTGGGGCTGAAGCGCTGGGAGCTGAGCGCAGAGGAAGCGCTGGTGCCCGCCGGGAGGGAGCTGTGCTCTTTCTCACAGACCTCGGGTTTTCCCCAAAGCCCTCGGAGGCGGCTCCAGCAGGCTGCATGCTGCCGGCCCTGTGCTGAACAGGAGCCGGCCTTCGCTGCTGCTCTCTGCATTCCTCTGCCTCCATGCGCCGATGCCAGCACCGGCGGGAGGCTGGCCCCTCTGCTCCCCCGGGAGCTGTGCAAGGAGCTGAGCAAAACCCATCTCCCACGGCCCCATCTGAGCTGGGATTTTCCATTGTGCTGGAAAGCAGGGAGATTGTGACAGTCCCTGATTTTTTCACCCCACAGCAGCCACAGATGCAGAGGATGCTCCAACAGCAAGGGGATGTTTAACTCCGAAGCAGTTTTGTCATTAACAGAGTCCAGGCCATGAGGTTTTGGCTATGCAGGAGTGTTTCTGGGTTGCTGCAGCCCCTTTGCCCCATTTGGTAGCAGAGGTGCCCTGCAGATGGTGCAGAAGATGGGGTCCAAGTGCTGAGCCCCCCAGCACCCAGGCTCCTTGCACGGTGCTGCTACAGCGTGCAGCTTCCTGTCTCAGCAAACACGGAGGGGAAGAGACTTTGCAAAGCCCTGCTGTGTAAGCGTTGCAAAACCCCCAAGGCACCCAGAAAACCAGGACTCCAGCAGTGCAGTGCTGCTGTGCAGCGCAGTGACTGCAGCTTAGTTTGCCCCATGTGCTACCAGCCGGGGACGCACCGCAGCAGCACACAGCACCGAGGTGTGAAATGCAGAGCCGCCTGCCAGGGTTATAAATACTCCTGCGGCGAACGCTGAGAGCTCAGCTCTTGCAGGTGGCTACAGGGAGCTGCAAGGAGGCTGCGAGGGGCTGAGCTGAGGAAGTGGGGAGGCAGGAGGTTGCCTCTTGCCCACAGTCCGTGCTGCTGCGTGAGTGCTGTGGGGCCCAGCTGATGGCCGGTTCCTGCTCTGAGCACACGGGGCACAACCGTGGGACCCCAGTGCCTTAGGGAAATGCAGAATGTCCTGGCTCTCATCCCAGAGGGGGCAGGAGCAGCAGCCCTGCTGGATCCCCTGTGGGAGAGCAGGGAGGCAAGGGCAGGAGGAAGAGATTTGAAATCACTTCTGGCCTTCTCCATTGCCTGCTCACTGAGGCTGAGTGTTTCCTCCTCCATCCTTACAACTGCAGTGGGGAAACACAACCACTAGCTTATCCAGGGCACCGCAGGACATTCGCTCAGCTGAGGGTCCTGGATCTGGCAAAGATGCCCTGGGCAGCGTCCCGTATGCCCTAGGCCACAAGGAATCACGCTGGGCTGGGACCAGCGATGTGCGGGGCAGCAGGGCTGACACTGGGCTGTACGGCAGCACAGAGCCCATGCCCACCCCTGATCCCCCTCCTCTCTCCTTTCTCCTTGCCAGAGTTTTTCAAGTTCAAAGGCTTCGGCAGTCTGAGCAGCATCCCCCGCTCCTTCACCTTGCGGCGCGTGTCCGTTGCCCCCAGCTCTCCCGAGAGCCTGGGCACGGGTCTGGCCCCTCCCCACGGCTTCCTGGAGGAGCCCTTCGGCAGCACCCAGGATGATCTCAACACCATGCCCAAGAGCCCCGGCCCCTACGCCCGGTCGTCGGACATGTACAGCCACATGGGCACCATGCCCAGGCAGAACGTGGGCAAGGCGGGGAAGAGCCTGGGCAAAGCCAAGGGTACCCAGAGCTGCCGAGAGAAAGGGACCCTCAGCAACAAGATGCCCAGCACAGCCCCATTGCCCAACCCCAAGAGCCCTACAGCGCCTGGCACCCTAAGCCTTGGCACAGAGCCATCCTCAGCCTCTGGGAAGGTGGAGCAGGAGGAGGAAGAGGCGTTGTCCTCAAGCACCTCAGGGGCAGAAAAGGCCAGGATGAACCAAGAGGCCCCAGGGAACATCCCCTGCCCCAGGACGGAGGCACTGAGCCCCAGCCTGACCCCCAGCCCCAGTGCAGCACCAAGAGTGGAGACCACGACCACTAATGAGGATCTGCTGGAACAGGGGCAAGAGCCTCCCGGAGATAACTCACCAGACAGGTATGGCCCTGTCAGCTTCACTCTGCCCCTCCTGTGTCCCCCAGGCAGCACAAGGGGCTGGGACACAGCGGGGTCCCTGCGGGATGCACCTGGCCGGCGGGACAGCGTGACCCGAGCACACCATGGCCCTGCTCTACGAGAGCAAAGTTTCCTGTGGGATTTCTGCTCCCTCCTGTTTCCGGATGGGGTGGAAACACCTCGCAGCCCCGCTCAGCCCGGGCGTCCCTTTGTCCTGCCAGCAGCTCCGTTGCAGCACTGGGGCTTGCTGCAGAGAGCTGTGTCCTGCACCGACCCGACCCTGCTGTCCCTCACTTCCCACTTCCATTCCCTCTGTTCTCCTCCTTGCCGAGTGGCACTGCCGTTCTCACAGCACAGAGGCAACCCCAAAAACCAGCCACCCCAGCTCCATTCCCCTCACCTGTCAGTGAAACACTTCTCCAGGTTTTGGGGACCTCAGCCCTCAGGAGGGTTATTGGTTTATTTAGAGGGTTTTGACCTCAAAATCAGTGAGAGGGATTTTAGCCCTGTCCATCACCTGCGTGTCTGGGCACAGAGGTCAAACACATCCCCAGCCCAAACGTGCGTGGAATTGGGGAGCGCTGGTGGAGGATGCTGAATTTCTCGCAATAACGAGGTCCAATCATTCCAGCCCCAGCCCTCGTCTCCATAACCCTCACTGCAGCCCCAAAACCCCTCTACCCCAGCACCACCGCAGTGCTGCGGGTCTCACTCCGACATCTGGGGTGTTCTGTGCAGCGGCAGGAGTGGGACGAGGAAAAGGAATTCGTGCCGGCGGTGGGAACCGGGCGTGCATTCCTGCCGGCCGCGAAGGGAGGGCCGGAGGAGGGCTGGGACGGGAAGGAGGAGGGTCCGCCACCGCCCGCGCGCCCCACGTCCCGGCTCAGAGCCAGGCAGGGGAGCGCCCGCAGAGCTTCTCCCCGTCCCGGAGCTGAGCGCTCGCTGAGCCGATGACAGCGGTGGGCAGGAGGTTTCCCACTCTGGGGCAGGGCAGGTAAGGGTCTGGTCCCCCCCAGCACGGCACAGGGGATGGGGAGGGAGAGGCTGGGAAGGGGCTTTGCTCGGGGCGCACAAAGCCTCGACGCAGGCGCTGGTGGAGCTGCCGAGGCCCCGGCGTTTGCTGATGGAAAGAGCGAGCACATCGGCTGCGGCTGCTGAAACCGCAGCTGGCCGTGACCTGGCACTGGGATGGAGCAGCTCAGGGTTGTGGGTGGACGGGGGTTTGGGGTCTGAGGGCTTGGGGCTTTGGTGAGCACAGAGCCCCCACGGAGGGTACCCCCTTCCCCAGCAATGAGTTACCTCCCGCGTTGGTGTGGGTGGGAGCCAAGCTGCATGGGGGCATGTGTCAGACACCCGGCCGTCTTGGCTCTGGGGAGTGCTGGAGCTGGGGCTTGGCTTTCCAAAGATCAAGCGCCAAACACCTTTTTGCATTATCCAGGGCTGCCCCGTTGATGAGCATGGCCGTGCTATTTGCTGGGGAAATTGAGGCACAACAGTGACCGGAGCAGGGCTTGGCTTTCGGAGTGTTGTTGCCCCTTTGTGCCCTGCTCAGAGCCCCTGCTCTGGGCTCAGGGAGCGGCCGTGTGCTAGAGCCATCCCCATGGCCGGGCTGTGCCGTGGGGCGGGTGGGCGGAAGCGGAGCTTCCCAGCCCTTCCTCCTGCGCAGGCACGTCCTTGGGGACAGGGACAGTCCCTCCCCGCCAGGACATGGAGGGGGGGCAGGGACAGCTGCCCAGAACAGGGAGTACCCGTGCAGAAGGACCATGGAGGGGACAAACATAGCCCTTGGGCACATTTTCCACCCCTGGAGCATCTCCAACCCCTCCTAGTTGAGTTCAGGCCCCCGAGGCAGGGCGGGCTGAGGTTGCCCACACACCCGAGATCTTGCGCAGAGGTGCTCCCGGCAGGATCAGGCTCTCTTGGGAACTGCATTCTGCTGGGGCAGAGAGCAGCGCCCAGCCTCGGGGCTGCTTGGAGCCACGCAGTGACCATGGCCATGCAGGAGCAGCAGTGACGCCAGCAGGGACACGGCAGGGACACGGTGACTAATGGGAGGTGACCTGCAAGCAGGTCTCGGGGCGGACGTGACTCGACTTCCCTCCAAGCACGGGAAATCCCGCTTCCCGTGGGGCACAGGCAGGGTGCTGCCGTTACCGGCAAACGCCATGTGGCATGGCCAGCCTGGAGCTTGAAGGAGGCAGCTCTGCCCAATGGATGCAGAGGGGAAACTGAGGCACAGGGTGCCCAAACATGGCTCCCCTGGGGCTCAGCATTGGTGTCCAAAGACGAGCAGAGCCTGGGCTCCAAACTGGAGCTGGAGCCACACCATTACCCATGGCATTCCCCACCCCAGAGCCTGGAACATTTACAAGTCACCGTGACACCGCTCTGCACCCCAAAGCAGGAGAAACCCTACAGTACCCCCAAGCAGGAGCTCTGAGTCCCAGCAGCCCGGCCGCGGCTGCGCTCCAAAGGCAGCCCTGGAATTTCTCCCAGGCGCTCGCTGCCCCCAAAAATGCCGTTTCCTCCAGGAATGCGCAGACCAAGGGGGGCTGCGGCCCCCGGCCCCCCCCAGCCGCAGCTGCTGCCCTTCCCTAGCACGAGGGCCCTCCCTCCTCGCCGGCCCTCGCAGTGTCTCCCAGCTGCTCTCATGCTCCCGATTTCCTGCCCAGAGGCCCCCGTCCTCCTGCCGGTTTTTCTCACGGCTCTCGCAGCACCAGGCGCTCTCTGCGGCCGTGTGAAAGGCAAACAGGCTGCAGAGGCAGCGCCGGGGTTGGCAGGCAGACTGCAGCTGCCCAAGGCAGCTGTGTGTCCCCCCCCCCCACCCGCAAATGCTCCTCTAGCTTGTTCACCACTTGGTTTCCAGCTCTGCTTTTCCTCTCCCCAAGTCACTGCAGCAGGGTGGGCACAGGGAAAAGGAGCAGGGGTCGCGGGGTGGGGGCACCCCTGCTCCCACGGGGCTCACACTGTCACACTGTGATGCCACCAGGAATGCCCAGCAGGTCAACATCTGGTGGCAGCCACCTTGGCCATCCCTGCTTCCCTTTGGGTGACAAATTTGTGAAACAAACACCACCCCCAAGCAGAGGGAGACCATAAGGAGGAATTTGGCTCCCGGGAGGGGTGCACAGGACCCCTGCAGCACCCAGTGTGAGGCCGGCTTCAGTTGTGGCAGTGCGGGGGGGCTGTAGGTAGCTCCCAGCTAGGAAGGGACATGCTGGGGCTGTGACGCTGTTGGATTTGGTTATTTGTGAGTCACGGCTGCCTGCCCTGGTGCTGGTGGCCTGGCATCTCAGGGCCCTGGCTGCAGCCGTGTGCTGGGCAGGTGGTCTCAGCGGGCCATCAGATGTCTGTGCTTGGTGCTGGGGAGGCTGCGGATACATGTCTCCATGGAGGATGGGAGTTTCTGTTGCAGTCTCAGCCACATTATCCTGGCTTCAGAGACAATTTGATTTCTGTAGGGTTGCACAAAGCTGCAGAGAAACAATCAGAAACACAGGGGTGGTGTGTCCCAACACCCACTTAGCGGGACTGCCTCAGCACACGACCCCGGCACCGTGACCCACGGGGACCCCAGCCTGGCCATCAGCTCTCCCTGGCTCTGCTCACACGGTCCCAAGCCGATCTGGGGAAAGATCCTGTAAAACAAGGCCCCATTCTTCCCTGATCGCATTAGGGAGGCTAAGCTCTGTACCAAGAGTGGGCATGGGGCGGGGGGGGAGGGCACAGGGTCCCTGGGTGCCACCACTGCCTTAGCCTGGCCATCACGACTTCCTGCCCTTTTCTTACGTATTTCTTTTTCCCCTCTTCTAGCCATCACGATGGCCTGGAGTCCGGCAGCGAATACGTGAAGGTAAGACACCGAGCGTGGGTGCAGCCTGCTCCAGATGGGTGACAGTGGCATCGGGGGGCACAATGGCCCTGGGGCTGGCCAGGTCCTGTGCTCAGCTCTGCACCCCCTCCTCTGGGCTCCCTCTTTGTCCTCAGAAGACATTTCCTGCCAGAAATGGCGAGGCAGGGGAGGTGCAAGCCTGTGCATGTGCCCCCAGCGCTGCTCCCACGGGAGCTGCCTGCGTTTCGTGCTCCACAGACACAGGGGCTGCCTCCTCCCTCCGCCCCCACGTAGGACAGGAAGGGTTTGAGCCACTTTCGGGGCTGTCACATGAAAGTCGGTGTAAATCTCTCCAAATCTCTTGCTTATCCTCCAGCAAACTATTAACATTCCTGAGGACTCTTCATGTCTGGCCAGAAATTCATTAGCGAGGCGCCTGGCTCCAGAGGAGAGCAGGCCCTTCTGCAGGAGGCTGCTGGCACAGTGGGCTGGGGAAAGCCAGGCAGGAACCAGGGTGACGTCCAGGGTGACGGCAACCAGGGCGCTGTGTGTTTCGGGGACGGAGCGCTGAAAACCTGCCCGGTCAGTAGGTTGCTGCAGTCATTTTTCAGAGCCTGTTTGAGAAGGGCATCCTGAAAGCAGTTGCCTAGTGGGGGCATATTTCACTTGCAGAATGCCACTGCCTTGAGGTGCCCCTCTTGGGTGGTGTAAACAGAGCCCTGAACCTTCACCTTTGGGACTTGGGGCTCTTGATGATGGCTGCAGCCAGACATAGAAATGTGGGAACCGTGCTGGCACCAGCTGACAGGCTCAGGAGGGGGTGGTGGCTCTTGCAGTGGTGGTCACCCCGCTGGGCCCAGCCCTGGGTCTGATGAGGACCCACAGACTGGGTCTGACAGCTGTCAGCCTCTGGGCAACGGGGCCAGACGTGGCTTTTTGATCCACGGCACCGCATTGTCCCTGTGGGGCTTCTCTCCTCTCTTACTTTCCTTTAGCTTCCTTGTTCTACCAGTGGGTGCTCCCAGAGATGGGCGCATTTTATGGCTCGCGAGTTAATGGACTGACACAACACAGCTATGGAGCAACGGGTATGGCTTTGCCTGTAGGATCGAGTCCTTTTTGTGAGCCAGGCAAACTCCCTGCTGTCCAGGCGGATGCTAAAAGTGATCTGCTTGGCCTTTATTTCTCATCCGTCCCCGCAGTGGCCAGAGGCAGCCCATGGGCAGCATGTGTGATTTACACACCACTTCCCTTCAGCTACGGAAGCAACTGATGGCTGCGGCGACAGCAGCTATTTTAGTCAAATAACTAATTATCTGGAGTGTGCACGACCGAGATGACGGGGGCACTCCGGCTGATTGCAGGCACTGCACCTGGCGGGGAGCCCACGGCCTTGCCTGGCCGGGGTGATGCGGAGCCTGCAGGGATCGGGGTGGCTGTGCTGGCATCGCTGGGACCCAAACAGCTCCCTGCTTCGTGGCTGGGAGGGAAACAGAGGGGAAACACTGCTGCAAGGGCTGAGCAAAGGAAGGACAGGAGGAAAAGAGCTGGTGGAGAGGATGAGGGAGGGAGAGGATGTGCTGTAAAGACATCGCAAGCAAAGGCACAGGGGCAGAGCTGCACTCGAAAGGTCCAGGTGCACCTTGAGGAGCCGCCAAACATCAGCCCTTGGGCTTCAGCAACAAACTGCCCAGGGCCATCATCAAACCCACCGTGATCAGAGGCGCAGTGCCAGACCGAGGAGCTGGGGAGGGGCAGGGAGCCAGGATCAATAAGCACTTGGTAATTAACACACTTTAATAGCAGCCTAAGGACTGATGTTCCCAAGGTGCCTGGAGGAGCTTGCGCCCCGTTTGACAGGCAGCCCCAGCTTAGCGCTGGCCCTCCGGCAGGTGAAGGCAGGGAGCTGCAGAACCACGTTATGCTGTGGGGAAGCTGCAGCTGATGAACCTGACGCACGTCCCAGCAAGCGATCAGCCTTCAGCTTCCCTTTGCGCCTGCGAAGGGGCAGCACGGGCACGGCTCCAGCTCGCTCCGCTGTCAGAATGCCTGGGATCCGCCGTGGGGGGGGAAGCAACCGAGCCCTTTGCGGAGGAGAAGCCTTTGCTGGCGTGTGATTCACCGTCGGATCCTTGCAGAGCAGCGTCTCCCTGCGTGCCGCCATCTGTTCTGTCCCTCAGCCCCATGTGAGGGGAGAGGAGCGCCTGCACTGCTGCAAGGGCTGCAGGCACCCATGGGTGCAGGGGCACCCACCACCCCGCACCCTGCACGCTAGCCTCCTCCTCCTGCTGTTCAGCCTTATCCTAAAAACAGGCGCTCCCCTCCCCACCGCTCTCTCCCCTACAATAGAAGGGGCCAAGCATGGGCCCAGTGAGCGCGTTCAAGCTCGAGCTCTTTGTTCTGTGCAGAGGAGCCGCTCCGGAGACCTGTATCTCATCAGCCTGCCTGCTTCCTCCTTGCCTGGGGATGCGAGGGGCTCGGCTGAATTAATTAGTGCCGAGGCCACGCAGGTGGCAGCAGGAACACCCTTGAGCTCGCAGCATCCCCAGGCAGAGGCGCGGCAGGAGGCTCTCGCTAGCTGGGGTTGTTCTCCGCTGGGAGCAAGGGTAATTCCTGCCTCCTTCTTTTGGTGCTACCGCGTGGAGCACGCCGCTGTGGCGTTTGCTGCCATGTCCCCTCATGCGGGGTTCCTGCCCTATGCACAGCCTCGTAAATTTCTGCCCATTTCACTCCTAGTTGCAGGAAGGGTGATCCCGATTGCACAGGGAAAGCTCAGGCAGCAAAGCAGGGGACAGCCGACGGAGATCAGCTCTGGGGCGAGCACAGTGCAGCAGGACGAAGGGGAGGGGAGCGCGGGGCCAGCACCAGGGGCCCTAATCCCATGGGCCTGCTCCCGTCACCCAGAGCCCCGCTGAGCCCAGCCGAGAGGCCAGCAGGGACACAGAGCCCGGCCCTCGGGGCGAGCTCACGGAGCGGCGAGGGTCTGCAGCGACGGGGGGCTGTGGGGCTCGCACACAGCTCAGAGCCACCAGCGCTGTCTGGTGCAGCCCGTTCTGCGAAACCACGGCCTTAATTAAACTGTAGCGGAGCCTTAATTAAACACAGCTTGGAGACAGCCTATGTGGGAAGCAGGCAGCCGGTGTCTTCCCTGGAAAGGACAGCATTGGGATGAGGAGCGATGAGGGTGAGGGAGAAGAGGAGCTGAGGGTGTCCCTGACCCCGTGTGCCACTGGGGAGGGCGCAGGGCACGTGGGTTCGGGCGGGCAGATGAGGCGTGCTGGTTCCCTCGAGGGAACCCCTCAGGTTATGGGGGACTGGGAGGTGCTGGCTCCCCTCAGGGGCTCTGGTTCTCCTCAGGACACAGCTAACGGGGGCTGCCTGAGCCCCTCGGGGACCCCAGCTCCCCTCAGACAGGCCGGCTCTCCTCGGGCACGCTGAGGCGCCGGCTCCCCACAGGACGCGGCGGGGCTGGATCCCCTCGGGGCCGCCAGCTCCCCTCAGAACCCGCCAGATCGGAGCTCTCCGATCCCCTGGGGGACACCGGCTCCCCTCAGCACACGGCCGAGCGAGGCTCCCCGACCCCCTCAGGGACACCAGCTCCTCCGAGAAGCCCCGGTTCCCTTCAGGGCGATCGGGAGCGCCGCTTCCCCTTCACAGACGCCGCTCCCCGA
>VXAV01006300.1:0-12071 GCA_013399715.1 Alectura lathami | reverse complement strand
AAAAGAAAAAAAAAAAAAAAAAAAAAAAAAAAGGCAGTAAAATCCCATGTGTGTGTTATCTGAAATATCTGAGATGTTTTGCTATAACTTAATGACAATTCAACAAGACTGCTACTGCTTACTAACTGACAGTGTTGAGACTTTGTTCCGACAGCACTTGTTGTGACATCGCCTGATAGTTTCTTTCAATAGCAATATGATTTATTAAAAGCACAATTCACTGAGAAAGGATATGTTCTCCTAGAAGCATGCTGATAAGTAAATAAATCCATGTAAGAGTTTCCTGCTGCTTATTGCATTGTTACAAAGTGATAGGCCTTCCATTGCTTACAGATGCTTGCGGATTATTGTTTCCACACAGGTACCCTTCGCTTACAACTGCACTTAATATGAATGATTATACTGTATGAACTTCTTATTTTTATCTTTTTAAGGTATAATTAGTTGTGCTGCTTTTTACACATCCATTTTAAGAGATGTAGGTATTTATTGTGCTGGGGGATCATGGAATCAAACCAGTAACTCTTCACTTGAAATTATCTCATATTTTAAATCAGGTTTAGCAAAAAGTTGGCTTTTGTCCCCATACTTACACGTGAGTTAGACTGTTGTTTGATTAAAGAAAGGAAAAAGTATGATCTCTCCTGATGATCACCTCCCTCCCATGTGCTGACATATCCTTAATTTTTTCGTGATCCTCAAATCCCTTTATTAGATCATTGGGAGATCAAATAGCAAGGCATTCATAGGTAAAAGGCAGCTAAAAGCAAAAGCCAAAAGCTGTTTATTGCGCAGTTGTTTTGATTATATATCCTCCCGAAGTGACCACGTGGTCTACAAAGATAAAGTGTTCAGTTACAATTGAGTGCTTTGAAGGCATGCTCCTAGCTACCACATTTGATTGGTACCTAACTGACCAACTCCGTTGTTCTTCAGTAAGTCCGTTGACATCTTGAAGTTGTTTTTCCAAGATATGATTTCCTTATCTTGTGCAGGAATGTCCTTGGGAAAGCTGGACTGTTCACAAGCTTGGGCTGCTCACAAGCTCGTTGCTCTGTAAGAAATGTTCTGCAACAGATCATGCTGCAGAATGTAATTTCTACCTCTTGTGTTTACAATTGCAATGAATTCTTGCAGTAGGTGTACAGTGTTTTGGAATAAAGTTAGGTGCCTCATCTTAGCACTGTCTATTGAATCCTCTTACTGATTTGATTTGGGGAATTGCAAAAGAAGTATGATTTTATAGAGCAGTTAAATAACGAAAAGGTAAAAACCTTCTACTTTCCAACTGGCGGGTTGCTGTAATTCTTCTGAATGGGCAGGCGCATAGTCTGTTCACAGCATGTGCTTGCGTGGATTCAAATGGTAAACAGGGAAGATTAATCTTCTCAAAAGTGTTACATAATTCTCTGGTGTGTGTTTCAAAACCCTTCTGCACAAACCCATATATCTAGAAGGAAGGCAATATCAATCCAGATCTGTGACACGATCTCTTATCGGGTCCCAGCCTTAGTCTCTTACTTCTAGACAAGTCCTGGTGGGAAGAAAGTCAAGGGCAGGTTAAAATTCTTGAGTTGTGGGCACAAGAGAAAATCCTCAAATCTCTGACTTAATTGTATGGAAAATGTGATGGAAAACAAAAGATCAATTTCTACAATGGAGCTTTGCAACAGGAGTGGACAATTAGCCCGCAACCAGCCCCCTTCTTCCAAGCAAATTTTTTTTAAAAGTATTATTGGAGTAAATGTCACTCCAATCTTCAAAAATGGCAAGGAGGACCTGGGTAACTATAGACCGGTCAGCCTTACCTCTGTCCCTTGGAAGGTGATGGAACAACTTATCCTTGGCGCTGTCTCTAGGCATATCAAGGATAAGAGGGTCCTTAGAGGCAGCCAACATGGCTTCACCAAGAGGAAGTCATGCTTAACCAACCTGATAGCCTTTTATGAGGACATTACCAGGTGGATAGATGATGGTGAAGCAGTGGATGTGGTCTATCTTGATTTCAGTAAAGCATTCTACACCGTCTCCTACAGTATCCTCGCGGCTAAACTGAGGAAGTGTGGTCTGGATGACCGGGTAGTGAGATGGATGGTGAACTGGCTGGAGGAAAGAAGCCAGAGAGTTGTGGTGAATGGGATGGAGTCTAGTTGGAGGCCTGTATCTACGGGGGTTCCCCAGGGTTGGGTACTGGGACTGGTGCTGTTCAATATATTCATCAGCGACCTGGATGAGGGGATAGAGTGCACCCTCAGCAAGTTTGCTGATGATACAAAACTGGCAGGAGTGGCTGACACGCCAGAAGGGTGCGCTGCCATCCAGCGAGACCTAGACAGGCTGGAGAGTTGGGCAGGGAGAAATTTAATGAAATTTAACAAGGGCAAGTGTAGAGTCTTGCATCTGGGCAGGAATAACCCCAGGAAGCAGTATAAGTTGGGTACTGACCTGTTGGAGAGCAGCGTAGGGGAAAGGGACCTGGGGGTCCTGGTGGACAGCAGGATGACCATGAGCCAGCACTGTGCCCTCGTGGCCAAGAAGGCCAATGGCATCCTGGGGTGTATTAGAAGGGGTGTGGTTAGTAGGTCGAGAGAGGTTCTCCTCCCCCTCTACTCTGCCCTGGTGAGACCGCATCTGGAGTATTGTGTCCAGTTCTGGGCCCCTCAGTTCATGAAGGGCAGGGAACTGCTGGAGAGGGTCCAGCGCAGAGCCACCAAGATGATTAAGGGAGTGGAGCATCTCCCTGATGAGGAAAGGCTGAGGGAGCTGGGTCTCTTCAGCTTGGAGAAGAGGAGACTGAGGGGTGACCTAATTAATGTTTATAAATACGTGAAGGGTGGGTGTCAGGAGGATGGAGCCAGGCTATTCACTGTGACATCCAGTGACAGGACAAGGGGCAATGGGTGCAAGCTGGCACATAGGAGGTTCCGCTTAAATATGAGGAGAAATTTCTTCACAGTGAGGGTGACAGAGCACTGGAACAGGCTGCCCAGAGAGGTTGTGGAGTCTCCTTCTCTGGAGACATTCAAAACTCGCCTGGATGCGTTCCTGTGCAATCTGATCTAGGTGTTCCTGCTTTGGCAGGGGTTTGGACTAGATGATCTTTTGACGTCCCTTCCGATCTCTAACATTCTGTGATTCTGTGATTCTGTGATTATGAATAAGCATGAGGCTGCAAACAGCACCTCTTCCAACTTTGGGAGACCTCCCATTCTACAGACTCTAGGCCTTCTGTTCCTATGGGCTGCCATTGTCAGAGGCACCAGGAACAGGAACATGAACCAGGAACATGAAAATGCCTTACAAAACGATATATTTATGACTTTCTGTCTTGTTATTCAGAACAGAAAAAGTGGAAAACTTTCGAGTATTAGTGTTCTGTTTTTGTATTTCTATGTTTCCCTTCCCAGGAAGCAATAAATTCTGTGTCAACTTTGAAACTTCCTTTTAAGTGAATAAAAAAATATGTTCAAAAGTATAATAACTACATATGAAGACATGATTGTGGGCTATACCTCCTCCTGATCTCAGAAATTTCAGACAAAATTTCAAAACTAGGTAGCTTAGAAAAATAAACTAAGGGGAGTGGGGGAAAAAGTGTGCATAAATACATGTTTTATTTCATATATGTATGTATATATACATGCACACGTCACCTTGGCTTAAGAAAATGTCTTGTGCTTTTTTCCCAAAGGGACAAATGTACATCCCTCAATAGACTAAAAAATCATATTTAATGTTGTTGTTAAGTCTAGATTTTGGGTAAAAAACTCTTAAGATCCAAAAGGAATGAGCACCACAGAATCACAGAACCATTAATGTTGGAAAAGGCCTCTAAGATCTTCTAGTCCACAACTGTCAACCCAACACCATTATGCAGACTAAACCATGTCCTTAAGTGCCATGACTTGAACACCTCCAGAGATGATGACTCCACCACCCCCCTGGACAGTCTGTTCCAATGTGTGACCACTCCTTCTGAGAATAAATTTTTCCTAATACCCAACCTGAACCTCCTCTGGTGCAGCCTGAGGCCATTACCTCTTGTCCTATCACTAGTTACCTTGGAGAAGAGGCTGACACCCACCTCATTACAGCCTCCTTTCAGGTAGTTGTAGAGAGCAATAAGGTCTGCCCTGAGCCTCCTCTGCTCCAGACTGAACAGTCCCAGTTCCCTCAGCCTCTCTCCATTAGACTTGTGCTCCAGGCCCTTCACCAGCTTTTGTGCCCTTCTCTGGACACACTCCAGGACCTCGATGTCCTTCTTGTAGTTAGGGGCCCCAAACTGAGCATAGCACTGAGGTGTAGCCTCATCAGTACTGAATACCGGGGGACGATCACCTCCCTAGTCCTGCTGGCTACATTACTTCTGATGCAAGCCATGACATAGGTTGCAAACACAGTTCTGAAAACAGTTTTCAAAAATGCTATGATCAAGGGAAAATAGACTTTTCTCATTTGAGGATTATGAAACTCAAAATAATGAAAAAAAGCAGATATCATCTGAAGAGAGCAAAGACTAGCTGTTCAGGAAAGATTAAGTGTGATTTTTTATGAAGGAGTCCATAGAAAGAAACAGAAAAAACTCTGTATTTTTTGAATTTCATTGATTTCAGTATACTGACTAAATATAGTCTATGATTAATCATGTAATTATTACCAAGTAAGGTAGCAAGAATATTTTAAAACAAGATTTTAAAGATTTTATCTGTTGGATATTTAATTGCATAATTGGATATTTATTCATACAGTTATATAACTCCTTTCCTAATAGTTAGCTGAAAAATGCCGAATACCTTGTAGTATTATGTCTGTAACAGACTAATGATCTTTGAGAGTGTCAGAAAAGTAAGTTGCAGTCTGCTAGTATTAATGAATTTGCCCTGAAGACTTTTGCATTAAACAGAATGTATGTCTTTGACTTCACCAAGTTTTTATATAATCCTGTGTATTTTGTTAATTGTTATAAATGTAACCTGGTAAATGTATTACATCAGGGAAGTACTTATCTGCTTAAATGCATTTTTCTTTTCTAATCTGGATGCAGATAGAGAAAGAAAATTAAAGCTGACAAAAAGTAAGTAGCACACATAAGGATAATGAATGTCACATGGGTTTAGCAGGCATTGCTTAGCTTCTCTACTTTTACTCAATGAAATCTCAAATGTAACTAGAGGATTTTGAAACAGGGAATTTCATTAAGTAGGGAAGTAATAGCAAGTAGTTATAAAGGGAGAGATAGGAAAGCTGAGTAAACAAAGCCAAAATGTAAGTATGATAAACTCTATAAATTAGTTAGCATAAAATGTATACTGCAGAATTTATTAGGTGTTGAATACAAAAAAAAAAAAAATGTAAAGAACATCAAGATTGGAAAAGTCTACCTTGCACTCAGACTATGAACTGCCAGGAGAAAGGCAGTCTCTGTCAACAAATTAATAAATGCAGATTTTGAGGTGGTGTTGTAAGTCATTCTCTGCCTACCACAGTAAGTGTGCGGCAAGGTAAGTATTGGAGGCTCCTATGCTGTGGAGTGTCTCCTATAAAAAGGAACATTTTTTCCCTCTCTTCATCATGGCAATGTTGGCAGAAAAATTAGACATGTTGGGCAATATGATGTAAGAGTAATTGTGTTACCTGAAAGTAGTGGGAACAGGATGCATTTGGGCACTGCAAAAGAGGGGAGAAATCATGGAGGGGGGATTTTCGTGTTTTCTGGTGTGATGCTATAGATTTAAGAACTCCACATGTACTTCATCACCTTTATGCATAGATGCAGGGATATTTAGAATGGAAGTTTCTAAATCACTGCACAGCTCTGCAGAATTAACTGTTATCTACTTATTCATGCTGAACCATAATTTTTACCGAGTTATTAAAGAATTTTACCTATCATCTTACCTCTACCTTGTTCTTGGGATACATCAGTATTCAGCTTTGAGAATTCTTGCAATGGATTGCACTTCTTGCAACATGTAAGCATGATCTACTGCCCACATGTTCTTGAGCTTTTTTTGCTATTGCTATGCAAGTGTTAGTACAACCATCAGTGACCACATATGTCCACTACCTGAGGCTCCATATGTCTTCTTGTTATTTTTCTTGCAATATTTTCAGATCAAAGTCTGTCACTAGGATATAGCACACAGGCTGTCAACAACAGTAGCAGAATTCAAGGGAAAAATTAATAGATTTTATTAGTAAATACATGCCACTTCTGCAAAAATTATGGAGAAGAATGAGGTGCATATTTGCTTAAATCAGCAATACCTTGCATTATCTGTATTAACTGATCATTGTCAAAGTTTTGGTATTTACAAGAGAGAAAGTACTATGATTATAGCTGTACTTTTACTTTCAGTTGCATTTCCTTTTAGTTTAGTTCAGTCACATTTTTTTAAAGAATTGTTTTCTTCTTTGCACTTTGCTCTCCTCAACAAAACGTTGACACCTTGTCAAAACCACAAAACATTCAAAACAAAATGTTATCAGAGACACTTGGAATATTTGGATAAGCTAACCAAAGAGTCAGCTCGGTTACCGCAAAGTTGTTGGCAGCCTGGTCAGTCAGTCATGGAGTGACAGACATACAGTTTCTATTGTGGAAAAAGGGCAATAACCTGGCTAATCTCTGGTAAAATAAAATAAATCGTCTTTATTTTGCTAACAATTAGCAATTCTGTAAATAAAAGGAGACTATAATAAAGCTGAAGTTTTAGCATCAATCCTGTTGTCATAGTATTGCAGTTATCTATATGAAAATAATTTTATCTTTGTCTTATGTTATTTAAACATCCCTGGAAAAGGGATGTGTTGTTTGTTTGTTTGTTTTGTTTTCTTTTAAAGGCTAGATTTACATCTGCTAAAGTCAAGCTCTGCAATGTAAAGAAATGTGTCATTTTATGATGCCTTTTGCAAATTAATCCTTCATAGAATCGTAGAATCATAGAATCATATAATCATAGAATCATAGAATCATAGAATCATAGAATGGCTTGGATTGGAAATGATCTCAAAGATCATCTAGTTCCAGCCCCCTGCCGTGGACAGGGCTGCCAACCACTAGCTCACTAGATCAAACTGCCCAGGAACCCATCCAGCCTGGCCTTGAACACAGCCAGGGATGGGGCAGCCACAACATCTCTGGGCAGCCTGTTCCAGCTGTTCCTGGTGGAAAATTTCTTCCTGTTGTCCAACCTAAACCTCCCCTCTTTCAGTTTTAGCCCATTACCCCTTGCCCTACCATTATCCACCTGTGTCAAAAGTCGGTCCCCCTCCTGCCTGTAAGCTCCTTTTAAGTATTGGAAGGCCACAATGAGGTCTCCCGGGAGCCTTCTCTTTTCCAAGCTAAACAATCCCAACTCCCTCAACCTTTCCTCATAGGAGAGGTGCTCCAGCCCTCTGATCATTTTGGTGGCCCTCCTCTGGACCCTCTCCAACAACTCCACATCCCTTCTGTACTGGGGACCCCAGGCCTGGACACAGTACTCCAGGTGAGGCCTTCCAAGGACAGAGTAGAGGGGGACGATCCCCTCCCTCTCCCTGCTGGCCACCCCTCTCTTGATGCAGCCCAGGATGCCATTGGCCTTCCTGGCTGCAAGAGCTCACTGCCGGCTCATGGCCAGTTTTTCGTCGATCACAACGCCCAAGTCCTTCTCCGCAGGGCTGCTCGCAAGGAGTTCTTCCCCCAGTGTGTACACACACCTGGGATTGCCCCGACCCAAGTGCAACACCTTGCACTTGGCCTTGTTGAACCTCATGAGGTTCTCGTGGGCCCACTTTTCCAGCCTGTCCATGTCCCTCTGGATGGCATCCCTTCCTTCAGGGGTATCAGCTGCACCACTCAGCTTGGTGTCATCAGCAAACTTGCAGAGCATGCACTCTATCCCTTCCCTCTTAGGCATATGTATGATGATAATTATTATAAGAAGAGTGATCTTTTTCTGCCACAACACTTTTTATGTCTTACATACAAGGTATTTACACTTTCATTTTTCTTCGAGTATTTGTTTTCTTAGCCTGTAAGACATTTCATTTTGATTGTCTGATATGTCACCTATAGGTTTAGAGCTTCATAAAAAAGCTTTGCATCTTAATTTGTCTTTCTTTCACCACAGATAGATTTCAAATCATTCTTTTCTTATTTGCTGCCCTTGAGCAGAAGCGCGGGCTGGCCCTGTGTCTATCTGGAGAACATTGTGGAAAGCAAAGTCCTGTTGAACATAGATTCTGAAAGTGGATATTACCACTGATGGTGGATACACTACAAAAAAAAAAGGAAGTCTTATTCTCCTCTGCCTGGACCATACTACTGCCAGACTCTCTAGAGTACAAGCAGAAGAATACAGTTTTGCATCAGTATCACTGGTGCTATGTAATTCATATTCTTGTTTGTCCAGAAGGTACTTGTTTCAGAAAAGCACAGTTAAAATACTGATTAAATTGAAATTATGAGTGCAGAATTTAATTATTCTGTTAAAGACTTAAACCAGCCATCAACAATTCCACTCCATTTCTGTATTATGATACCACTGTGATATTCAAATATCCATCAAAGTTTTCCTTTCTGAGTATTTCAATGTGTTCTGTCTGGGATGGGCATGGCTAACGATTGAGTGAATATGATTGTGTGCTGGGTACACATAGCTCATAAATAAGGCTAACTGTCCGAGTCTGTTGCTTGGCTTAAGCAGTCTTCATTTTCTAGTAAGAAGCATGCTTGGCTCTGTAGATTATTGGCACTCTGATGGCAAAGTTTTTTATGAAACCTCCCTTTCAAATTCCTTGCCCTGTTGAACTTTGTTTTGGCTTCTGTCTGGGAAGACTTCTTGCTGTCAATGTGAGGAAAGGTAGAAATGGAGGGTGAGAGAGTGACCATAAAACATGCTCTTTTTTCTGTATATATAACAGGTGAACTATAGCCAAATTGCTTTGTGATAAGATTATGCTTCATTTGGTGTCTTCTTTCCTGTAATGTGCTTATATAAGCCTTGAGGATATTAAAATGCATTGTGAACCTTCAGTTCATAGTGCAAAAGAAAGAAGTGACTCTTCCTCACAGAATGGTGGCTTGGAGCAATAGATGTGTGTATATAAATAAACCTCCAAAAGAAATGTCTTTGACATGTTTCTTTTGGCAACACAGAAAACCTTTTTGTACACCATCTGAAGCAGAGAAGGAATTTCTTTCTCACCGATGAGAGCGCTCAAAAGAAGCTTAATAAAATAGGGTCTTATTTTTTTCAGTGAGTGGGAAGTTCTTTTATCTTATAGCATTATATAGTGTTCGCTTTCGGTGAAAGCTATGTAATGGATTGCATTGGATCAGTACATTTTTCCAAGAACACTCGTCTATTGTGAAAGGTGGCACATTTTGGTTCTTGACAGAGTGTAAGCACATACTGATCTAGTCCTGACCTAAACTGGGTCATCTCCTCTAGTCTGGAAGAATATTTCATATTCATTGCTCTCTTCAGAGTAATGATAAAAAATCTCATAAGGTCAACTTTGAACTTCTGAAGGTATTGTCAAGTCAGGAAAGTTTGCCATGCCAGACACTAAACTAGAACTCTTTGTGAAAGAAATAGAATGTGCACACATCAGATATGTTTTATTTAGTTGTGCATCCCATTGCTTAAGCAAATTTGTTTTGCTTAATCAAAATATTTTCACGCACATTTACAGAGGAGGAGAATGAGGACAGATAATGAGGTATGATTGAAGAGAAACAGAAAATGTCATTAAATTATGATGATGTAGACAATTTTCAGTGACCACTGTTCACTAGCAAAGAATTCAAAGGCATATTGATTATATAAAAGAGCAAATACATTACAACATGAAACACTGACAGCATTTGTTTCTCTTTCTAATGATTGCTGATTGACAATGTTACAATTACTTCCCTAAATATACAAATCTGTGATTTTAGGTAACCTTACCAGATGTCCTTCTTAGATTTGCATCGACGTTGCTGATGTCTCTAACTTTCTGCCTTAATGATTAATTTGTATGTATATGTAGAAAAGACACAAAACAATTGAGAATAAGATACGCTTCTACCTCTGCAGATTGCAACAGATATTTATAAGAACATTGCTACTATCAGTATTGTTTAGAAGAAGGAGTTGAGAGTGACTTCTTGCCCAAAAGAAACTATTTCTAGAATGTGCAGATTGTAACTTTACAAGAACTTGACCAGTTCAGGAGTTATAATAATAATCTGTAGATATCTGTGGCTGTATTTTTAAACCAGAAAGGAAAATCACTTAATGCTTCTTCTCTTTGAATATACCAGTACAGATTGCTAGGATGGTGGTTCTGTGCATTTCTGAATGTAACAACACTGAGTAGTTTTTCCTCTAAGTTATGATGTAGAACAAATGTCTGCACAAAAATCAGTTAAGAAAGGAAAATTAGGAAGAAGAGTGGAAATATCTTGCTTCTGCTGCCAGTTCTACCCCCTTTTAAAAGAGCTTCTTCTGTCTTTACAACCTCATTATGAGCATACTTAAACCCAATATACATCCAGTCTGTTTTTCCCATAATACTTTGTCTTTACCCAAACTCCTTTCCTTCTGTTCCCAAATCTCCCTGTTTCTACTCTGAAGTGCAAACTTAGTGGAAAGTCCCCCTTTAGTGCAAACATAATCTAATGACCTAACAAGAATGTTACCCTCAAAGCCTGCCTCTTGGGAAGTTTAACCTGGATGGAGAGGAACAGATGAATTTCCTTTGAAAAATGCTTCTAGACCTTCAGCTGTATTTCACCTCCCATGCTTACCTACAGTCTTCGGCAGACAGGGAACTTCCAGCTGAAGACTTAAGTCAGAAAACTGAATTGTGATCTTGATGTGTCCATTGAAAATGAGTTCATTTTCAAGATTCAGAGTTCAGAAGAGAGAGGGTAGTGGGGAGCATAAATAATCTGCTTGTTCTTCCTAAGGACATATCCAAAGCTCAGCCAGTCATTTGGCACTAAGCAGTAGTGGGAGCAGTGATTCAGGGAACTTTTTTTTTTTTTTTTTATTTTCTGAATGAAAGTATACTTTTCTTGTAAATAAATGCCAAAAGTAGTATGTTGGAAGGAACATGATTATGGAAGCATAGAGACATGTCCAATAAATGAATTTAAAACTAAAAAAGACATACACCTTAAAAATGATATCAGTAGCATGATGGTGTCTGGAGGTAGTGAAAAACACAAAAGCCTGGCACTAGGCTGAGTTATCCCAGAATGTATGGGACTGGGATCCAGGGTGTTTGCTGAGATCCCCATTACACTGTTAGCACATAGCATGACCTAGGCATTCATTATCTTCTGTTCTGAGTGAGCTGCATTAGTGGCAAACCTATAAATAATGTAACTGGAACTGAACAATGTAATTTGCAAGCAATAATAACTACAGTAGCAATTTGTTTTAAGTGGTATAATTGTTTAGCAAGACTAGGAAAATAAAGGTTAACGAAAATTATAAATACTGCCAAACTCATTGGCTAAATTATGTTTTTTGCAAACTGATAGTTATAAGAATTAAGGAAGATAGCTGGTAAGAATTTTACAGATGATGTGTAGTATTATAAATCTCACCTGCAATATGTAAGAAGTTCATTCTTTCTTAGGTTAAATTAGTCTGAATCAAGCATTTACAATTCCTGTTCTAAGCCTGATGTGTGATTAGTTTAAATATCTTTGAATTAGTGGAATGATGCTCTGAATATCAGGTCTCCTGTCAAGAGATCTTAATGAGTTTCAAGCCAGATGATTAAGGTAAAATGATTCTATTGCTCAAATGGAACCTTTAGATGTCAAGTTAACAAAGTGAACGCTGTTCTAGTAAAATAAGTAATATCAGTTGAGAGTTCAAAGGAAAGCATGGTTTCAGAGGAGTAAGCAGCTTCATTAAACTCTGTTAATGATCCCTGTAGATAAATTTTGCATATAAATGAATGCTTTACTTCCAGAGAAAGCAGTATTACTGAGCTTCAACCAATGATGCGAAGAGATTTACATGAGCTGAACATCTGTGATTTCCTGACTACTGACCTCCTAAATAAGATTTTTTTTTTTTTTT
>VXAV01006297.1:0-16317 GCA_013399715.1 Alectura lathami | reverse complement strand
GTTTGTTTGTTTGTTTTCCATAATTTCAGTAATTCCTAGAATGAACCAGGAATTTGATTCAATTTCAACTTAAGTATTCTATTGTACTAAAATATTTTCTTGTAGCACTCAAAGATATTCCCTCAGTTTCTAAAGCTTATCTGTAAGCTTGGCTTACACAGGGAGCTACAAACCCATTCAAAACCACAGCGTGCTTCCAAAGTGCTTTAGGGAGCTGGGTATTATTTGATCCATTTATCAGACTGGTCCCCATTGCTGTGCAGAACAGAGCCTGGCTCAAGCCCCATGTCTCTTAAGATAACCATCGTCCCACGGCACCATTCATATGAACTTCTCTTGACACTGGTTAGCTAGTCAGGGGTTCATAGGAACTGTATTTTCTTTTTCTTGAATAAAGGGCAATCTAACCAAATCTCTGGAGAACCCAAAATGGAGTTAAGAAATCTGGAATAGATTACCATTATTCCATAAAATTTGAGAATCTCCAAGATTTGAATGTATGATGATCCCTGAAAAAACAGCAAATTTGGATGAGCCAGTGGTTTCCCATGTCCTGGCGCATCTCTGTTTCCCTATTCATTTCTACTCATACCTACTCATTTCTAGCAGGGGACTCTGGAGCAGAAGCTCCTGCTGAGAGCTGCTGTGACAGTATGTAAGGGGAGAGTCAGATGCTCATTAAAGCCAATTGTGGGCCATTCGGTTTTTTTATAGGAAGCAACCTACACCCAAACCTCCACCCTGGAGTCCATGAGCCATCAGGACATATCCTGGAAGGACAGGACTATGATGTGCTTCTAAGAAGATGACCTCCCAAACGAGTGCGATGTTCTTGCAGTAGCTGCCATCTCCAGATGGGCGTAAGATGTGACACCAGGAAGGCACATTGCAGCAGCCCAAATCTGCTGGCTCTGGAAATGCGGATAACGCAGTGTTGCAAAACTGGGGCATCGTGTGGCCCTTTCCACCAGAACCATGCCCAGAGCATTGTTCTCTAGACCTTTGCATCACTTTTCCTTGTGCTCTCCCAGGTTAAGTCACTGTTTTCCCAGCGCTATCCACATGGCAGCCTTGCACAACACTGATGAGGCTCCTTGGGAAGCACCTGGGCTCCACTGCCAGCAGGTGAGGGCTCCCAGAGGACGCTTCGGTCTGATCCGGTGCCTGCACGGCCCTCCAGCTCTGTGTCTCTCCCATACGTCATTGGCTTGAAATGGGAAGGCCGTGTGTGATGGCAGAGCCAGGGCCGCCCACGCGCCCTGTGAAAGGCACAGCGTCCCCCCGCCCCAGCAGCCCGGGCCTGCGCTGCAGCACAGGAACAAAACAAACCACGGCGGAAGTGTGGTTAACAACGCCCGGCACGCTGTGTTCTCGAACACACAGCTTCATACCAGGGCACTGCCGCCGGCTTCAGCAGGCGAGGCGGGCCAGTGGGAACGGAGCGTGCTGTGGCAGGCAGGCCCTCCGTACCCGCCCTGCCCAGCGCTGACGCACGGAGCCCTGGCTGCAGGCACCCCGGCGTCCCCGGGCCACGCTCCTGCCCTGCGGCCCGGCCCAGCGCCCAGCTTCCTCCGCCTCTGCTCGCTCTGCTCTGTGGACTCCTGGCCACAGACAGGGGTGGCCCTGGTCGTTGTGGGCTGCTGGATGCAGGCAAGGAACCTGCCCTGGTGTTTTCTGCCCTCGTGTTCGTAGCAGGAGTGAGGACTGGAGCAAGGCGAGGTGGGAACACCTACAGCAGAGGTTCCCAGGGGTCTCTGGCCATCACTTGGTGCCAGAGGCCCCCGAGAGGAGGTGAGGTGGGATCGCCATCGCAGCTTTCATGGCCACGCTCCTTTGCTGAGTTTAAGTGTGCCTGTGCAACCTCATGTCACAGGCATGCAAGCTAAAAACCTCTAAAGGGTGCTGAGTCACAACCCAGCACTAAACCAGCACTTTGTATTCTGGCACAACCTGATCCCCTCATGGCATAAAAGCCAGGACAAGCTCCAGCACAGCAGTATTCGGTGCAGTAATTTAAGCCACGTCCATCCATCTCAATGCCACCCCAGGACACATCCAAATGTCACCAGAGATGTGAAGCATGCACCTCGGAGGAGGGCAGGGCACGGCAGTGTGGTTGTTGGGGCAGGCCATGGTGTCAGGCACCAGCTGGTCAGGGTCTCACCGGCTGTCGGCCTGGCTGCGTCACCAGTGCTGCTTGGAGGCCGTGTTTACCGCCTTGTGTGCAGGTCTAACAAAAGCAAAAGCAGAGGCACCTTCCTAGTGAAAGGACTGGGGCAAAGGCAAGCCTTGCACTGCCTTTTCCCAGCATGCTACTGGTGTTGAGAAAGAAACTCCTTTAAACTTTTTAAACTCACACTTTTTTTTTTTTTTTTTTTTTTTTTTTTTCACTTGAAAACACCTCGAGGGAAATTCTGAATACCTCCCTGCTTGGGCTTCTTGATATTTATATCTGAGCTGCAGCAACAGAGCTGTGTGAATAATTGATTACCATTCCAGGCAGACCTCAAATAAAAAGAATTCAGGTTCCTCATTGAATGGAACCTTCTTTTTCCCCCCAAATAGGAACTCTTAGAAAAGCACCAAATATTTAACCTGTTTGTTTCTTTTTTTCTTTTTCTTTCTTTCTGTCTTTCTGTCTTTCTGTCTTTCTCTTTTTTCTTTCTTCTTTTTCCTTTTTCCTTTTTTTTTTTTTTAAGAGGTTTGTTTCATTTAGAAATCATTAAAATGTAATGTTTAATAATTAAAATGTAACTCAAGCTTGAAAAATTGTTCTAAAATGAGAAATAGCATTCGGATTCTGCAGCACCTAGACATGGCAATATATCGGAGTGTTTTCTGCTAAAGCTATTTGCAAATATGATACATTTTTTGTTGGACTGAAGGAGCATAGAATCAATTATTTACACAAAATAACGTGCCTCACTCTACTTGAGGTTGTTCTTTTAATACAACAATATTCAGGTAGCGCTAATGGAAAACACAGCCGTGGTGCGGGTGGAAGCAGAAGATCTTTGTTCGATCACTGTTTCACGGCGTGAAAAAAAGCAGTGCTAACTTCCCTCTTCTGTTGCCAAGACATCTCCTCTGGACAGCCCAGAGATGCAGCAGGGAAAGGGGAATTCAGCCTTCATGACTCATTCATTCCTGGGCTGCTCTATGGAGACAGCCAACAAGCGGTCGATTGGTGGCAATTGTCATGGGGAGTTTGTGATGTGGATACTCAGACCATCAGCATATTGCACAAGAGCCATTCAAGGGCTTTTCTACTTTAGGTAAGCAGGACCAGACGCTGTCTTTAAACCTGAAAAACTCCACCTGTGTTTCTCACCAAGCCCGTCTCAACCACCTTTCAGTGTGTTGTTTATATAACATTAATTTTTTATTAATATTTTTAGTGATAATGAGAGTAAATCAACTAAACCACTAATGAAATAATGTAGCAGGGCCAGGTAGGTGTCAGGGATGTCAGGCGGAGAAAAACCAACCATGCTTCACAGGAGGAATGTTTTAGAGAGTACTTCACAAGACAAAATTATTCAATCTTCAAATCAAGTATTTCTCTGAGCTTCCCCCTGTGGCTTTCTCAGTGTTTATTGAAGTTCACAAAGACGAAGAAGTACATTCAACAAAATGGAGAATAACAGTATGCTTCAAAGAAACACTTAAGCTACCCACACTTGTTACGGGAGGCTTTCTGCAGTCCCCTGGCATAGCTGGGTTTATCTAATGTTCTGTCTAAAGGGGCTTTATTTCCACCAGACCCTTTTTCCATGACTCTCTTTGAGCCAGGCTTGCACTGAGACAATTTTCCTTACTTGCCCGCAATAAACAAACTCTCTTTTCTTCTTTTGTTGGGTGGTATTCAATCCCCCACCTCCTCTGGCAGCAGCAAAGATTTACAGCAGTACAAAGGGCCAACCTAACTGCTGCAAGTGTTCACAGCAACTCTGTCTTGAAGTTCCAGCTTTGCTTCTTGGGGACCTAGGAGACATCTTTGATGAGCTTCAGCTCACACCTGTGTTATATCTATCTGTATTCAGGGGCATGAAAAAAGCAGATGGGGGCCAGGTAATTCCCATGCACATATTCTCAGCATGCTGCACTCTGTGACACAACAAAACCTTTGCAAGTTGCTGAAGCAGCTCACACTTGCAACCCACTGTGTTAGTCATACCGTGCACACTGCAGGCGGGGTGGGAGAGTGAGGAGCCAGCAATTTATGAACATAACGAGAGCACAGCGAGGATGCATCACTGCCTGCAAGGTGGAGGCCTCTTCTGCAAAGCAGCTCCCATTGGGCTCGCAGGCGGTGCCTGCACACAGCCCTCCAGAGCGGCATCGATCCTGCCTCCTGCCCTGCCTGGCCTGAGCAGCTGGGCAGGGCAAGGAGATGCCAAACAAGCATCCAGAGACATCAGTTTCAACAAGGCATTTCAGCTGCTCTCAGTGGATTATCCTTGTTCTGGTAGACTGACCAAGAGGAGCCAGAGCACAGCGCAGGACTGGTCGCCAGAGTCCCCGTGCCACCTCATTTTCCCACACAGGCAGAGGTGGCACCTGTGGAGAGCTTGGTCACAGTGGTGGCTCACGACTCCTGCCACGCTTCCCAGTTCCCTGGATCCTAGTGACAGATTTGGACATCTCAAACATTCCAGAGAAGGACCAGGGAAAAGTGCTTCCCACCTGGGGCCACTGCACAGCCTCGCCCTGCATAACCCCGGGAGGTGGGTGCTGGGCCTGAATGGGGGCTGTAAAGGGACACTTAGCATCCTTGTGCTGGATGGCCCTCTTCTTGTTGCTATGCATGCATTCAGCGTTTAAATCCGGCTTCATTTCCCTCTGAAAGCTCGTCTAGCAATTTGAAAAAAGAAAAGAAAAAAACAGCACTTAAAAGCATTTACTGTTTTTAGAACGATTTTGTAGTAAGGCAATCGCCAGGCAGGAGCAGGCTCACTTGTGCTAGGTACTGTACAAATATAAAGGCAGCTCAGAAATAAATATGGCCCCATATGATCTTCTTTTGTCTGAGACATAAAGCTGCAGCTCTGAAAGGCTGTTGATCTTTTTCCATGGTGCTATCCAGGTCTGAAATAAGTGGGGTGTGGTAAATCTGTGCTGACGTAAATGAGAGAAGGTGTTTTGAAGAACCCAGGACAGGGAAAGCAAATGAAAAACAGAGCAGTCTGGTGACTATTACACAAGAAAAGCCTAGTCTATTTTCTGTTTCTTATTTCTGTGACTGCAGAAATTCCTCTCGTCTCAAATTAGAGAGAGGAGGCCAGTGCCATGTGGTATGCCACGGTGAACCACCAGTAACCAAAAGAGACCAACGGGACCCGGAACCACCCAACCACAGGCTTTGGTCTGAGGATGCAGCGCTCCAGCTGGACTGAGAGCTAGCCCCTGCCTGGTGTGGGATGAGCCCAGACCACACCGCCAGACACAACTACATCTGGGTCAGCTGGGAATGGGGCTCAGTACCAAATCACCAGTGGTGCTGCTTCTCTCTTCCTTCAGGCAGGTGTTTCGGTTTGGGCTTTTCTCCCCCTCTCAAAGCTGCAGAAAGCTGTGGGCCAGAGTGTTTCTACTTGCCAAGGATAAAAGCCTCCTATTGCTGCATTCATTTGCTAATAGCATGATACTCTATAGGAAACATTTTGAAAAAGCTGTTTGGGCTTGATTTTTATATCCCTCTTCCTCTAGCAAAGTGCCTGCAAGCTCAGTACAAACATCTCAACAGAGTCCTGCACAGCAGGTAGCCTAGCTACATACCTCAGCTTGTGCTCTGAACTCCTGAGGTTTTGGATGATGTCAGTCTGGTCTCCTGAGGGCTGCTGCTGTCATCAGATAGTGAGGTCGATAAGGCACATGTTATGATGAGGCATGCTGTTGGGTTTAACCATAGTATCGTGCGTGAGGTACCCAAGAAAGCGGCGCATTTCCTGGTACAGTGCCTCGGTAAGGCTGCCTTCAGAGGTATTTGCACCACACGGCCCTGTGTGTTCAGCACGCAGCAGATTGCTGACAACCTGAAAGACCAAACATTGCACGGGTTCAAAAATCCATTTCCTCTATCACAAACATGTTTGTTTGGGACTTTGTGTTCCTTTTCCTGATATCAGTTTCACTACTCTCTTTTCNTTCTTTTCTTTTCTTTTCTTTTCTTTTCTTTTCTTTTCTTTTCTTTTCTTTTCTTTTCTTTTCTTTTCTTTTCTTTTCTTTTCTTTTCTTTTCTTTTCTTTTCTTTTCTTTTCTTTTCTTTTCTTTTCTTTTCTTTTCTTTTCTTTTCTTTTCTTTTCTTTTCTTTTCTTTTCTTTTCTTTTCTTTTCTTTTCTTTTCTTTTCTTTTCTTTTCTTTTCTTTTCTTTTCTTTTCTTTTCTTTTCTTTTCTTTTCTTTTCTTTTCTTTTCTTTTCTTTTCTTTTCTTTTCTTTTCTTCTTTTTCTCTCTTCTCCTCACCTTTTTCAAAGATCGTAAAAGTTGGACCAAAAATCACTATTTAGTGCTGTACAAAGTATAGGTACTTTCTGGAGCAGGATTTCTGCAGGACCCCATGCCCCACTGTAGTTGGAAGGACCTGAAATCCAGCACAGCCTGTGAGCTAGAGGCCCTCGGTTGGATATGGGGACTCAAGCTCCCCCCCAGCACTGGTTTCCCCACTGCTCAGTGCCAAACTGTGGTTTCTTCCCCTCCTGTATTACTTTGTATTGAACATTGTGGTTTGTTCTATTGGCAGACCAAATGATAACAGGTCAGGACCAGTTCCGTGAGTGCAGGAGCACTGCAGAGGAGATTGTACATTCCCATTATCTGGAGCTGAACTGGATTTATTTTTTTAGCATTCATGCTTCTTGTATAATTTTAGATTTCAGTTAGATGGAGCAGGCTGGACTCTGACTGCTCCTCATTGCCAGACAGAGGGAAGACTGAGGGCAGTCCTAATCCCACCAGAGGGATCACACGCAATAGAGGTACAAAAACTGAAGTGAACCACACTTCTACCAGTTCTGACCTATCCACAGCTGATCTCCATGTACCAGAAAAAAAAAAAAAAAAAAGGGGGGAAAATGCACATTTTTAAAATCTTGTCTATACAAATTATAATCTTGAACTCCACTGTCTATCAGTTCTTAACATGCCAAAAAATGAAGAACCCATTTCACTACCTAAATAAATCCTCTAGGGCCCAGTAGGGAAGCACAGCACCTGTGTGAAAAGAGCAGCAGTTAATGTGGCAGCAACCCCCCGACCTGACAAAGGCATTATGTGCAAGCTGTGCACGCCCGAAGCCTTGTGAGAAGCCCTGAGAGGCTGGGCAGGACGTCACTTACAGCAACACAAGGGCGTTGGGTTTTTCCATCCCCCAAAGGAGATGAACTCAGCATAGCTTTTGAACTTCTTCAGGCCTTTTAGAAAGTAACTCCTTATGCGCTTCTAGCACATGGAGGGCAGGAGGTCCTGGCTGAGCAAAGCATAAGGCAGTCAGAGCCAGAGGGGCCCAGCAGCAGTGGGCATGCTGGAGGAGCTGGGAGGCTCCAGGCCTGGAACCCACCCCAGGCAGGTGGCTGTCTGTCACCTAGCTGGGTTTCCTGCCACCATTAGTCACGCATTTTGAACTCCAGCTCAGTGTTTGCCATTGCCCATACAAGACAGAAGGCATCAAATGCACTTTGTATCTGTGCTGAACCGAGAACCCCACCTCACGCCCTCTGATGTCACTCACCTCCCCCATTCGCTGTCCTGTGGTGTTCTAGGCTTAATTGCTTGCAGTTTTATCAGCCGAGGTGGTTACAATTGCTCATCACGTTGCATGTGACAGCATAGTCATACACTGAATTAGAAAGAAATACTGAAGGAGCAGATAGAGGTGACCTAGTAAGCATTCTGTGGGTCACCCATATTTTTACCACAATTTTGATAAAGCCTCCTTTAAGATTGTCAGGGGACATGAATAACATCAGTCAAGGGCCAAAGTTTTTTATGGACAATAAACCAGTGCCGTGATAGGAAATGGAGCTGCAGGTCACCCCTCCCTCTTGGACCGAGGAGTGCAACAGGCCCCAGAATCTACACCCTGCCATCCAGCCGCTGCCAAAAATCAGGTGCACGTACCGCTGCCAGGAAATTGTCTACCTGATATTGCTGGTTATCCAGCTCACTGACTCCTTATGGGCATTTAGATTCACAGTTGCTGGGTTTAGTGCCTAAAATAAGATATAATTGACATGATTTAGCTCACAGTAGACCCAGAGGTAATCCGGCATCCCGACACGAGGATCACCACCTCCGGTTTCTCAAAGCAGAACTTCACTTGTCGTGGTTGCCGATGAGAAATGCAAGGGCTGGGCAGAGCAACTCAGAGCTCTCAGAGCTGTGGAGCACACAGGGAGGGACTTCAGGTCCAGCACCAGGACACCAAGCCAGCCAGCTGCTGCCACAACAGGGAGACGAACGGCTGTGATCAGCACGAAGGAACAGTTTCTTTCTCCCTTGCATGTTCGCCCTTTGGAAATGAGCTGATCAGTGCGGTCACAGGACTGTGCTCTACAGCTGAATTTTTTTAAGGCTGGATAATTTTATGGCCACTGTTAAGAGCTGTAATTTATGTAAACTAAGATAATGATAAGTGGAAACAAATCAACTCATGTTTCAAAGCCTGTGTTCCCTGGGTACAAGGATGAGCATTGCTCCTTCAGGAAGGAAAGCTGAAGGGCAGGAGCACAGCTTCCTCTGAGTGCCTGACAGCGGGCTGGCCACCTGAGGATCCCAGGTGGCCTGGAGCATGACACACCAGTTGGATGTTCCTACATGCATTCCCATACATCAGCCCAGTGGGGATAAATTCCCAAGAATTTTCACAAAATTCCATGAAAAGCAGAAGTAGAACAGTGTTGGTGAGAGCAGAATCAGGATGAAAATGAAAGTACAAGGTGGTTTGAAGACACCCTATGCATGGAAGAGACATGGGAAGACAGCAGTGGAAAGGTCTGGAGAAGCTGTTCCCCTGGGACCAAGCTGGTGAAGAGTACAGCAAGAACTTTTTATCTAGGAGCTGGGCTCTGGTCTTATTAGCCAAAGGGGATGGGGCAAGACTTTAATGGCCATAAACCTCCACAGGAGACATTTAGGTTAAATATTAGGTTAAATTACACAGAGGTTAGAACAGCCTGAGTGACAAACCACCCTGACACAGGAACGCCGGGGAAGCGCAGCCGCTGGGACATTCAAGGCTAAGGCAAAACAGCTATCTGTGCCAGAGAGGTGGGCTAGGGATAATGAGATCAGTCCTGTCATAGTTAAGAGTGAAGGTCTGGATGACTCACTAGAAATCCCTGCCAGCCTGGATGATACACTGATAACCCCACGGGCTGCCTGTCTCCAGCCTCCACCATGAGACCGCTGGCCTCCTCCAGCTGCCTGCCCTCCCTTTCTCACAGGCTGCTTGCTTTTAAAATGAGCTCTCAGATGGTATAAAAACATTTCCAGTTCTGTTTTCATGCACGTTGAAAGTGTTTTGCTGGTTAGAAAAGTGCCAGAAGAAGGAAAATATCTTGGTCAGCAGATTCAGTCTGTGAATCCAAAGCCACATTTCCTAAATTTAGAGGAAAATAATTTTCTGCAGATCCCCTAGGTACTTTGGCTGTGCAGCCTTAAGAGAGAATGAATTAAATTCGTTCTTGGCTTTTCAGACCACCAATAATTTTGTAAGTCTAAAATCACAGGAAAAAGGGGTTTGTTGTAAACATAGCACGTAAGATCTGAGGCTGAGAGAAAATAAGCAGGAAACCTCTTTGCACATTTTCAGTCCTGTCCCTTTTCCAAGCACAAGTGCACTTTTTACCCTCTCATGTTGGCCTTGGACATAACCTTTCCTCATTTCTTGTGACTGCAACGTCTTAGCAAGCCAGGGCTTTGCTAGTGTCCCAAAGCCCTCGCAGCATCTCCAGAGCTGAGAAGCACTGCATATTCTCTCACTGTAGCTATAATTGGGGTAAATTATGATGGCTCCCACATTAGACTGCTCAAGAAATCTCTTTATAGCAAACACAGCATGAGCTTCAAGAAATAACTTCATTGGCGTTTGTTCCGTAGAGTTTAATGTCTCCTTGGGGGCCATGGCTACCATCCCAAACAACATTTCTAGGGCTCGCATGGCTACATCCTTTTCCTGTGAATCAACGTTGGCATCTGCTCATCCAGAGCATTCAGCAGAACATTCAGGAGAAATATTTGCTGTTGCTTGGAGACTGAGACAGAAGAAAAAGTATCGGGAGCCCTAAATTATTTTTGCAGTTCTTCCTCTGATCCTGTGCCACTCCCAGACAATTCTCTTGCTTAGCAGCTGTGTATCTCATGAGTTCTTCAACCTGTGGAATAGGTACAGTTATACTTGCCAAGCACCCAAAATACTTGAGAGTCCTCCTGGGCTTTCACGTGAAAGGAATCACACAGAAGCATAAGCACGTCTACTACAAGGGCCAAAGAGACTCCTTCCGTCTTTGTCAGCGTTGTCATTACTTGGACTCTCTGTCCTCTCCAGGAGGGAGATAAACCCCAGAGAGACAGAGCAGCCGCATGGAGAAATGGCCTTCCACACTGCACCGACAGCCGCTGGATACGTGCGGGGTGAGGAAACCTCCTTCCACCCAGAGGTGCAAGCAAGCGCTGGAGCTGGCAGTCACGTGTTGCTCACAGCCTCACAGCCCACAGGAGCCTGCATGGAAAAATTTCACTCCCATGTGTTGACTGAGTTAATGTGGCGGGGACAGTGGGCGGACATAAAGTGGAACTATGAAAAGAGATTAATTTGCAGCTGAAGCCCAGGCAGGGAGAACGCCGGCACTCTGTTTGCTCAGAAGACAGCAGTTTAGGCTGAAACCCAGCTGAAAAGAAGAGGTTAAGGCAGCGGTAGTAAAAAATCAAATCTGGGGAAAAAAAAGCAAAAGTTAAGAAAAGCCTCTCTGGAAATTAAGATGTGGAATTCAAAACATTCACAGGATAATAAACCCAACCAAGCCCATAAAGCTGCACCAGCCAAAAGGAGGTCTGTTCTGCCTACGAGGAAACACGAAACCGCGTCATGCCTGGCAGCAGCCGCCCCTTAGTCCCGTTTCCTCCCCGCTTTATTGCAGAATTGTGCTGCTGGGTGCCCTCGGCTACGTTTAACGCAGCGTCTGTTTCCACTCTAACCCCTTCGCTTTGGAGGGGGAGGATATAAATCAGCTGCAGAGCTGCCCACAGGGCTTAGTCACAGCAGGTATTGGTTTAGGGTGTCTTAGAGGAACTTTTTTTTATTTGCTGGAAGTATTCTAGGGAATAAGTGCAGGCTTTGTGAGGAATGGGCATTGCTTCGCAGGCCTGAGTCTCCAGACAGGGACATTTTACATCACCCAGCAGAATCCTCTTCTAACATTTCGGGCTGAGCGCAGCCCAAAGGCTGTTCCACCAGGCCCCAGAGGATGCTTGTAGAGTCCCCTCCCGGTCCTTCGCAGCGTTGCTGGCCCCAGGAACACGGCTGTTCTGCCTGCTGTCCCCCGCCCCAAGACATCCCCTGTACCACTCCCTCCTCCCAGCCGAACTCCTCCCAAAGCCCCCGCACGCCGTTGGCACAGGGGGCAGAACCTCTCCTGCCCATATGCTGCCTGCTGCACCTCCTTCCCTCCTAGCTCCTGAAGTCTCTTTCTCCAGACTCAAGCACGTGCCAGATTTCCCCAGCACAGGCCACACAAATTGTAGCAATTAGCAAGCGTAAAGGGCATGCTGTGGTTTTCGTGCGTTATTACTGCATCTCACTACTCATTCCTATCCTTGGGCACACTCATCAGATTGCAGCCGGCCAGCAATACTATCCAGGCCTTCTCCCCAGCCCTGCTGCTTGAGCCCCACTGCAGACCCAGTTCATTAGCACCCAGCCACCAGTAGCTAAGCAGCCTTCAGACTCGAGATAGCATGGCTTCCCCCACCCCTTCCATCCCCATGTTGTGTGGACTTGATCTCAAGCTCTTCCTCCACCCCCCATCTCCCACCATGACCCCCTCAGCTCCTGTCCCACCACCACACTTTTTGCTTTGCAGGGCCTGGCGCAGCCCAGCCTTCCCTCTGTGATTTGCAACAGCAGCTCCCAGTCCCATTTCGGACTAGGCCCTCCCTGCACAGCAACCATACAGGTTGGAAGTTCAGGCATATTTCTACTCTTCTCGGCTTCTCAAGGTTCTCCTAATATAATGACTGTGCTGATTGGGCAAATTCTGTCAGGACCAGGAACTCTGAGCATTTCAAGGTTTTTTTAAATGGTATTTTATTGTTACTTGCAAGCCTGGCACACCACACGCTTATCCACCAGCGACTTTAAGGAAAGGTTGGCCAAAACTAGACGGTAACAGGTGTCCTCATCCTGCAGTAAGGGCTGTAAGTGCAACCTGAGAAGTGTACCAAGGCAAACTCTGCTATGCCCCCTCACGTGGGATGACAGGGGTCTCATCTTCATGGGCTTCTCTCTGCCTTGGGACTCCAGGCATGTCAGGAGCAACTGTGCCAGCACATGGGCCAGCCAGCCCTTTCCTTCTGACAGCTCTGAGGGTCCCACGCAATGAATGAACGAGCCAGAGCATTAACAAGCCCTCAAGTCACACGAACATGTCCTTCAGAATCATCCTTCCAGCAAGCGCTACTTGCCCTTCTGAGCCTTGGCTAGGATATTACTGACATATGACCAGCTTCTAGGGGAGACAGACGCTAACCCTTGGAGAAACCACTTGTCCACAGCTCGTCCAAGGAAGCAGAAGTCCCTCCAGACTAGCTGCTGTCACACACCCGAGCCACAATGAATGTTAATGGTATCAGGCCAGGCAAGCTTTTATACTGCTCATGGGAACCAGTTCCTACCAGCCACCTCCTCTTCCACCATCTTTCCTCCACTGAGCTCGTGTTTACTGCCAGACCACACAAGAAAGAGCGTTGCACAAAGCCAGTGGCAGGGAAGGTGCGTTGGTGCAAGCCTTGATGTATCCTGCAGGAACCCTTCCAACACGAATTAGGAAACGTCTCTCCCTAATGTTGAGGCATGTCAAGACAACGGAACGAGCAGTGGCTCGGCAGCAATATTCCACCCCTGATTTGGAAGAGAGCTGGAACAGCTTCAGATGGAAAGCGCCAAGCCATCTCCAGAGGAGAGCTCAGAGGTGAAGGAAACAAGAACTGCACCATGAGCAACACTGGCAAAGAAGGGTCCCTTAAAAACAACCCTGGTTTCAGAAGTTTCTGGGATTGGTGACTGATAATCCAATGGGTAGGAGGGTTTGAATGCAATAGTAGGATTGTCTGTATGCACTCTTAAGACTTTGCTGGGGGTCCACGTTCTTCTCCCTTGCAAAATGCCAGACAGCCACCCTGCCCCAAAGGGCACCACTGACAAGTTGGGTCTGAGACTTGGGAAACTCACACCACGCAGCATCCCACTAGAGACAGCACAGGCTGTCCTCTGCGGGGAACGAGGCTGCTCCTTGCAGCAGGAGCAGCCAGCCAAAGGTCTGAGGTACAGCAAGCAGAGAGAAGCTTGCAGGGACAGAGGGAGAAAGACCTGAGATGGGAGGAGGATTCCCTAAGAGACAGAGTGCTGGAGGCCAGTGGGTGGGCACATCACATGCTCGCTGACACCAGCCTGCACAGCTCTGCACTCAGATACGCTGCCCAGCTGCACCAGGGAGTAGCGAACGAGCATCTCTGAGCACACTAGAGGGCATCTCAAGGGGCAAAGGGAGAGAAATAGTTGCAAGACCGGTTGCCTAGGACCAGCACCTCAATTTTTGCAAGTAAAACCAGCTTCACTGTCAGTTTCTTGAAAAAACTTGGGGTTTATTGATTTAAACTGCAAACAGTCGTTACAAAAGAGATTCTCTTTTAAATAAACTCACACAGAGAGGAAGAGAAAGCAATGTAGTGAACAGTAACAGGGGAAAAAAGTTACATTCATTATTCTCTTTGTGCCAGTCCCGTTCACCTCGGCAAGGAAAACTCCAAACTTGGAATACAGAAATGCAAAGACAAACTGTATTTGGAATGTCTTCAGATAGGCACTTGGAGCCCAAGGCTTTTCTCCTGGAAGAAACTATACAAAAAAAGAGGAAGAAAAAGGTCTTCCTTCCACGCTGCCTCGCACAGAGCTCAGGTATGTACATTCTATAGCCCACGTAGGCAAGACCCAGGGCAGGGGAAGAGGAGGAGGAGAGGAAAGGCAAAGAAGCACATTAACTCAATTTGCAGTCCAACACACAAAAAAAGGGGGGGGAATTCTAAAATAAATAATCCAAACACAGTTTTTGCATTTTTTTAAATTAATTTTTCATTTTTTAAAATAAAATAACCAAAAAAGTGTAAAGTTACAAAAAAATGTCATTGTAGTATAATATATTAAACTGTGGGGAAAAAAAAAAAGGAAAAGACTTCACAATCTTAAGATTAATATGGAAGATCATAATTTAAACATAAAAGAATATATTCTATGGATTCATCATCCCGATAAATATGAACAAAATTAACAAAAAAGCATAGGTTTCGGCAATAAATACGTTTTGATAACTTAAATAAGCTTTTTTATATTGTTGTGCAGTGACAAGCAAAATTTGCTCTCCAATTTCTGAAGTTATACAAAATTAAAAACCCAGAAAAAAAAATAATAAAAAGCTTGGCGTGAGTGCTCTAATAGGTCTAAGGTACTCTAGAGCAAAACCATTAAAGCTATGTCTACTGGAACTTTGTTTACACCAACGTGTGTGTGGAATGACTTCCGTCAGCCCCACCCCCTCTATTTCTTTATTTGTTTTTACGATGTCACATGAATACACGGGGAACTTTTAGCACCAAAATCAAGTCTCTCATAGTCCACCTGTTTTTGTTTTTTTTTTTTTGCCGTCATCGTTTTGTTTGTTTTCATCCCAGTCGCAGTCCCACTCATGTGACGATCTGTCCGTTCTCAGCACGCCTTCCCGCAGACCCGAGCAGATCCGGGCTGGCGGCTCGGGTGGGCGCGGGAGGTGCTGGATGTTAACGCTCCCACGTGCCTGCAGCCTAGCGGGACGGGCCGGGAGGGGCCGGGGCGATGCAGTACGTGGCCAGTGGAGGGAGCCGGATCCGGGCATTTCCTGCACATCTGGAAGCGCACAGAGCTGCTGGTGCCCTCTGCAGCTGGAGAGGTAATAGAGTCACAGTGAAAGTGTTACAAGGCACTAATTTTGTAAACGTTATTGCTTCTCATCGTAATTTGGCACTTAAGGTTTAAGCCGGTGGGTCTACAACAGGCAGGTGGACGCGTTAACATCCAGCTAGCGGGGATGGGGGAGTTCAGCTTAACATCGTATAGAGGAGGGGGATCGAGAGAAACCCGGTTAGTCGTCGGAGATGGAGAGTCTGCTGAAGATGGGAAGACGCCTGGAGGTGTCCAGGATGGGGGAATCTGAGCCGCTGTGGCTGCTGCTGGAGCTGCTCAGATAGCCCTCCTGGTCGGAGAGGGAGTCCTGAGGACTGGGCGGCGAGTCAAACATGTTGGGGGACTCAGACATGGGCCTGAACAAGAAGGCGGTGGGGGAGCTCCCCCCGGGCACCTGCACCCCCATGCTGGGGACGAAGAGGCTGACCAGCTCCTGGCTGGAGAAGGTGAAGGGGTTGCTGGCGCAGTCAGGCAGCGTCGGGGAGCCCAGCAGGTCGTCGGCGCTCAGCATGGGCGGCGGGGTGACGGAGGTGGGGCTGTCCAGCAGCCCACTGGCGGCAGCGCTGGGGAAGCCGGCGAAGCTGAAGCTGTGCTGGAGGCGGGGTCGGTCGGTGACAGCAGGCTCCCGGCCACCCGCCACAGCACGCCGCTCCTCGGCATTGTGGATGAAGTGGCAGCGCGGCCCGTAGGGGCAGAAGCCGATGGTGTGGAAGGTGCGGCAGAGCTCGGTCTTGTACTTGGGGTGGCGGGTGAGGCTGCGCAGCTCGTGGATGCCGTGGGCGAACTGGCACTTGTCGCCGTACTTGCAGGCGCCGTTCTCCTCGAAGGGGCGGCACAGCTCCGTCTTGTAGCGGCTGGAGTTGACCTGGCCCCCGGGCTGCTTCTGCTGAAGCAGGCGCTCGCCGCCCTCGGAGAAGGAGCGGTCCCGAAAGCGGCTCTCCCGGGGGCCCAGCATGGGCGCGGGCTCCCCTTTCAGGCTGCTGAGGAGCTGGTTCTGGCTGAACTTGGAGTTGGGCAGCGTGACCGAGTGCCTCCTAGAGAAGCCCACGCCGGCCGGGGTGCCCACCGCCTTCCTGTCCAGCAGGCACCCGCCGACCCCCGACGGGTTGTA
>VXAV01006296.1:409263-426034 GCA_013399715.1 Alectura lathami | reverse complement strand
AGAAAGGCAGGCAGCCAAGAACTACTGAATGAGTTCTGGTAGGCCTGGACAATAATTCCTTAAATGCTACAGCAGGAAAATACATACATGTTAAGCACTAAGCCTCCTGGATTTACACTGAATATTTTAACTGGTCTTTTTTGTGGTTTTTCTGATTTGTTCAGTCAAAAAGCTCTTCACAGAAAGTAACTATTTTTCATCTAACCAAATGATAAACCTGCCGTAGACATTATCAGGAGTACAGATTTAAGCTGATAATGAACATTTTTGAAAGGCCCACAGTGAGGTGTGCAAAAATTGGGTGGGTAAAACTTGTGCATGATGTATTGAAGCAGAACACAGCTCCTAAATATTTTTTTTTGGGATACATAGGAGAGGAATTCAACACCTAAGTTAAACTCAGTTCTACAGTGGGGCAGCATGTACTCCTTTTGCCTGCTTCAGCCATTTAACTGTGAAAGCACCAAAGTATCCAAGCATTTTACACAGTTAATGGACAGAGGGGAATTGCTGAGATCACCGAAGTTAGATGCATACAGTCCAGCTGCTGATGCTTTATACAAAGCCATACCACTCAAAAGCACTGTGTAGTTTTGCAATTACCTGGCTCCATGAATGCTGTTCATTTTCCTTACAACTCCCATAATCCTTAATCACCCACCACTACAGATTCCATTTAATACAGTTTATTTGCAAACAATGGAAAAGGAAAATTAGGTGTTTACCAGCAGTATAGCAAGAATTATTTGGATAAGACTGTGGCATATTTTGGATGCAACGAAATAATGTCACCAAGCTGAGGTCATCACCAAACACGTGGGCCTTCTTCCTCTGTATTAGATGTCCCATAGCAAATGTTGTATCTGTATATAAAACCTGCAGAATGAGGAGGTGCAGACTTCAAACATATTGCATGGAGACATTAAAAATCTTTTAAAAACCAGATGCTGAAGTGAATTGAGCTTTCTTACCTGGCCATATATGAAAAAATATCCTGTTTCTTTGATGACTATTTTATTTCCCTGTTCTTCCAGAGCTGTTCCACGCTTAAAGCTCAGAAGCCAAGGAACAATGCTTGAATCATCTAGAAGAAACAAGAATTCTGGGGTAATCAGGAAGAAAAACACACACATTAACTTCTTTAGTTTTCATCTCCCAAAAATCAATAAAGCTATATTCTAGTTCAGACTTCCAGTCTCACTAGGTGGATTTCCCTCCTGAAAAGAGGATATTTGCAAGAGCTGCCCAGATGCAGGGAGTGCATAATTTAATTTAATTTAATTTAATTTAATTTAATTTAATTTGATTTTAAATCAGGCCAGATAATTCAGTTACTGCTTTGAAGCTAGCTAAAACAGGAGCGAAGAGCTAAAACATGGAATAGTTAGCTATCAGCCATGGAACATATTCCTACCTTTCTGTTGGATGTCACTTTTGCTGTCGGCAATCAGTTGCAGGCAGGCCTGCAGCACTGCAAAGTGAAAGCATACAAACCATTTGTAGAACACAGTAAAGTTTTGAACTACTTACCAAAAAAAAAGGAAGAACATGGAAGAAAATTATTTTATTGGTCTCACCAACAGTTTGAAAACAGAGTCCATTGATTTCAAGGCACATGTTACTCAGACATGCCAGAACAAAATTGTACTCAGCATGTACTAGATTACTTTCAGAGGGCATGCAGCTAAGCATGAGCCTCAGATAAGAGCATAAATTATACTTGCTTGTTTTAATCTTTTGTCCTTATATGTTTTTAAAAAATGCAGCAGTAACTCAGGTGAGGTAGGAACCATCAGATCAATTAGCTTTGTTAATTTTCTAAGCAATAGCTGAAAAAAACCCAACTCTGCCAACTATGACAGATTCCAGATTTTCTGATGGTGTTTACTATATTGCTTAAATTAATTTCCAGTCATGGTTTTTGTAAAATATTAATCGTATATGCTGGCTACATAGTACTTTTAAAAACGGTAAACTCAAACTCTCAAGACCCATGCATATGTACTTTCAGTATATTTTCAGGTAACCACAGTCAATTACCCTGAACTGACACTAAGAGGGAAAGTACAGAGATGACTGGTGGCAAATAAATGCACATATAACAAATAGCACAGTATTGTACAAAAAAAAAAAAAAAATATGATGCATTACTCAAAACTGTAGAGGCTGGAGATGCTAAAGAGAAAATAGGAGTTTGGTCAGAGGAAAATACTGTGGTATGATGAAATAAAGGCTCCCAGGTGAAACAGATCTTTAAAAAAAAAATTTGGTAACCACGTATGTCAGCGAACAGGATAAAAGACAAGAGGATAGTTGGATTTGCTAAAAACAGATTTTCAAGAAAACAACATGCAGTGGTACCTTGAAGGCTGGAAAGCAAAGTTGTAACAGTTACTGGGCTCCACAGAAAACAATGCTAAGTCAAGGGAAGAAAATTCTCCTTTAGATTGCTGAATCTCCATTTTGTTTGCCTTTTTATTTTTAATTTTTGCCCAGGTAAAAATGTCATGGGCCAGATTCAGTGTCCTACTGATTCAGTGGGGCAGTGTCCTACCCCATGTGATCCCATTTCTACACCCGTCCATGACACCCCTGTGCCACACCAACCACATTCGCTGCACTGCAGGGAGTGAGGGGGTTGGAGCACAGAGCAGCTTCCTGCACCTACCTAAGTCTCCTCTCAAGGGGGCTGTCAGCACATAGCAGGGGAGGGCTAGGAGCCCAACAGCATGTCAGTGGCACCAACAGACAATGGACAGATATTCAAGTCTGGGAATGCTTCAATGTCACAAGAATAGAAGAACCCTAATCGAGCCCTGCTGTTGTTGATAGGAACACTATCCTGCAAGCAACCGTCCTGGAGATCAGTCAATACTTCCTTTAAAATGCCAAAAATCTCTGGATTTTCAAACCAATAATTTAAAGGCCTGCCTCTTGATAAGAAAAAGAAAATCAAGCCAACAAACCAACAAACAAAGAAAAGCAGAATAAAGTGTTATAATTCAGTGTTTTTTGTTTTTTTTTTTTTTTGTTATCACACTTGTAAGAGCGAAAATTTTCTGAAAAAGAAGCTTTCAAATAAAAACAAAATATGACTTTCTGGAGTTGCACAGCAAAGCACATCAGACAATTTATTTCACAGGGGATTAATTCTCCTTTGCAACAAAGTGCCTTCCTGGTGAATGTGATAAGCAGGTTCACTACTATTTCAGTAATCCAAATCAAAGTGTTTATTCCTGTTTTTAAAGGAACTCACCAGTGTGGACACTGGAATTTCCACTAGCCAAACAGGTTAGGAAACTATCCTCATTTATAATTTGTAGTCTGGATTTGTGTTTTGGTTCTTTGCAGCATTGAAATAATAGACATCATTCCTGAGAACGGTCACACAGTACTTAAAATCAGTGAGTTCAGTACAGTCTGAGAAGTTTTTCACAGTTCTTAACAGTTCTGCTGTATTCCGCACGTCTCTGATCTCTGCTCTCTGGGGACAGCAACAGGACCCGAGGGAACAGCATGGAGCTGTATCAGGGAAGGATCAGGCTTGGGGGTTAGGAACAGGTTCTGCACCAGAGGGTGGTGGGCATGGAACAGGCTCCCCAGGGCAGTGGGCACGGCCCCAAGCTGCCAGAGCTCAAGGAGCATTTGGACATCGCTCTCAGACACAGGGTTTGGGTGGTGCTGTGTGGGGCCAGGGGCTGGGCTCGATGATCCTTGTGGCTCCCCCCGAACTCTGGATATTCTATGAATATACATGTACTCTGTAAAAACAAACAAACAAACAAACCCCCCTGTCTTTTCCTTTGGTATATATAGGCTCCACATTCTTTAAGGCTCAATAGAATAAAGTAAGTTCAGATCAGAGGGCTGGAGCACCTCTCCTGTGAGGAAAGATTGAGGGAGTTGGGATTGTTTAGCTTGGAAAAGAGAAGGCTCCGGGGAGACCTCATTGCGGCCTTCCAATACTTGAAAGGAGCTTACAGGCAGGAGGGGGACCGACTTTTTACACGGGTGGATAATGGTAGGACAAGGGGGAATGGGCTAAAACTGAAAGAGGGGAGGTTTAGGTTGGACATCAGGAAGAAATTCTTCACTGAGAGAGTGGTGAGGCGCTGGCACAGGCTGCCCAGAGAAGCTGTGGATGCCCCATCCCTGGGTGTGCTCAAGGCCAGGCTGGATGGGTTCCTGGGCAGTTTGATCTAGTGAGCTAGTGGCTGGCAGCCCTGTCCACAGCAGGGGGGTTGGAACTAGATGATCTTTGAGGTCCCTTCCAACCCAAGCCATTCTATGATTCTATGATTCTATGAAGTTTGCTTGTCAGGAAGAAATACAGATACAGAAATGTCATTCATGACAATATAGAGAACAGAAACCAGCACAGTGACCGTTTTACCTGAAGCCACAAAAAGGAAAAACAATATCCTAAAAAACTATTTGGGGGATTGATCAACAATATGTTTTAAAAACAATTGTTCTGAATCCATTACTAGCACATAACTATTTCCAATTACAAATACAGATAATTCACTTTTACCTCAATGGAATTACACACATGCTTAAAATTAAATAATTCCTTGAAACAAATTCAGAGCAACCAATGTAACCACTTATTAAAGAGAAAACATGGATATACAGCATGTATTTTCTGGGGAAAGCAACAGGGATTTTCAGTAAAATGCTAACATCGTGAAGAAATGTTGACAATTCTGTTCCAAGAAGGACCCAAAGCTTACCTGAAGCACAATATCAAGAATAAATGCATTACCAAATATGACTCGAATACTTACTATTCCTACAGAGCTGAATAAATTAAATATCTACCTGAAAGTGCTCCAGTTCATTATAAATCAAATCTGAACATTGGCTTTGTAGTCTAAAGGATTTTTGAATAGTTAATAATGTAATTAGAACACAGGATTAATAAAATGCTTCTTAAAAATGTGCAGAATTATCTCAAGTGAGCATCCCTGGGAGGGCTTGCTGTACAAAACAATGTGTCCCTAGAACAATAATGTGAGCCCAACCTCTTGTGATTTCGGACAACACATTTGCTTTGATGAGAATTTTTTTCTTGTGATGTAAACCACCCTGCAGGGTGTGGGTGGGGAGAAGAACATTTCAGAATCTTCTTCCATGAACAGAACGGCCGATTCTGAAGAAGTTGATGTCTCCAGATGCCTTTATAAACCACAGCCAGCACATGAAGGGATGTGTTTTCCAGTACTTGAGCAATGTAACCGCAATTTTGAAAAAAAACACAAAACAGCTAGCTTTTGTAGCAGGATGAGAACCCAGCCTTCTGCCTATCTGCATAATTTCAGAACTGATATTGGTAAGGTCAAATTCCCCCTCCCATACAATTTTTGCGCCATTTAACTTGCATAATACCTTTTAATATCTTGCAATTTAACTTTATAATCCATCCAAAGAATATTGCAACCTTTTTATCTATGAACTTGTACATAATTTTTTAAACTTCAGTATCTGAGGCCACCTCAATTTTTGCTGAAACTAACTAACAAAAAAAAAAAAAAAAAAAAAAANAAAAAAAAAAAAAAAAAAAAAAAAAACACAAAAAACTGAACTTTGAAAAACAGACCTGCTTGTTAGGTTCCTTCTTTGGCCATGATCTGTTCTCTGTAGACTTCCTGAAACATGCTTAAGTACTGGACAGTTTGGTTTATAAATGATAGGCATGTTCTTGAAAAATTTGTGGCTTTTCTTCCCTTAAGTTCTTCATTTCTTATCACAAGATATCTTCCCTTACTTCTTGCTTGTGCAGGTTTACAGACTGGGAAATTTGTTGCTTATTAATTTAGAAGTCTTCATGGGGCATTAATCATAGTTTAAACCAGTCCCTGCATTAAAACTCTTTGCTCACAATAACAGAGACAACTCAGATCAAACAAATATATTTGAAGTATTGGTAGCATTATTTTGATCTTAATGGAATCACCAGCAGCATCTTAGAAACAGTGTAATGAGGAATAATTTACTAAAAATTAAGAATAGTTTATCTAGATTTCTATTATACAGCATAAAGCAGAATATTCATTTTAAAAATTAGAGCCTGTTTTGTGTATTTTTGATTGCATAGTTGTCTGCATAATATGCAACACTGTTTCATTCATTCAGTAAGTGGAATTCTTCAAGTAAAGTTGCAAGCATTAGGTGAAGTAATTTTCTACCGTTTTACATTCAGCTTCCTTTAGAGTTAGCCTGTTGTCAGCAGAAACAAAAAAGAATGACATGGCTTTCAAGAAGTAAGATTTTTTTTTTTTTTAAAAAAAAAAAAAAGGGAACTCATATTTCCCCTCTTCAAACAATAAAATAAGAAGTATTTTGAGTATTTGGTGAGGGAATTTTATGTGCAGTATTTTTTTTTATACTGCTGAAAAAAGGTTAGCTTCCTTGACTTAAAGATCTCTGACATCAAGTCCTACTCATGAAAGTTCCTGCTGTCCCTCTGTACTGGAGATCTAAACCAACAACATATGGAGCCAAACCACTTCAAAACAGCACATGCACCAATCTGTCGGTGCAAACGTCCCACTCTGCCAACAGGACAATTGTGCCAAGAACAATGGCAAAGGGGATGCCTTCTCACAACTGGTACTCAACACTTGCATGACTTCTTTTGTTTAGTGTGGACACAAGTGATGCGGGAGAAGAACTTGGGAAGCGCTAGTGAAAAGTTGCCGAGCCACATGCTGGGCTAGCCTGTTTCACTGCTTTGTGGGCTTTGAATTTCTCTCAGTTCCTTCCATGTACTCAGTCACACTGTCTGAGATGGATAATCCAAATACACTGAAGTAAGCAGCGTCCGTGTGTGCCCCAATCTGATCGCACCCGTACTTTGCCTGAGCTTGAGTTTACAGAAGGCCTGATGCTCATCTCCCTAGCTGACCACGAGAATCAGAACTGCACAGGGATAATCAAAACTGGGCACCTAGAGGGTGTGCAAATGAAACTTGGCATTCATACTCTGAACTGCCTTAGGTAATGAGGCCTGTATCTTGATCCTGGACATACACATCTTAGTGAGAGGCATGCTGGCAAGGCAATCAGGGATTGTGACAAAGATAAAAGGAGGGGTTTCGGTTGTGTAGCAGCTCTTCTCTAATTTAGGCAAAATTTATAAAAAGAACGACAGAAAAAGTATCTCTGTTCCTAAGTGTCCTGACATGACATATGCTAGAAGTGGTTAGCTGATCTATCTGCCTGCATATTAATAACATGTACCTTTCAAAATCTCCCCTTAACTCCTACTCATTGTATTAAGAAATCTGGTTCTGACTGTTAACTGTGCAGCTTTATTTGGAACCGATGCTCAAAACCCATCTCTCCAGCCTACTTGTGCTGGAAATTTTCTGAAGACACAAAACATACAAATACTGATGACTAATAGTTTTATGCGTGAACATAGACAAATGCCTAGCCTATAAAAACATGAAAAAACAGCATTACATTAGATTCATTTTTGTTCAATTGTCATTTTAATTAAAATTATAATTTGTGGCCACTTTTGTGTAAGGAAAAGACTTGCAATATACTTTTTTTTTTTTTATTTTGTTTATATACAAAATAAGATAGTTGTGATAGGAAACAATTTCGTAGTATCTCAGCCTATATAGGTTTTCCCTTTTAAATGAATGTTCATATTCTGTGCTTTCTGTTATCTACATGAAATAATTTAAAAGCTTAATCAGAAGATCAGGCGAAGAAAGATATATAGATCTAATCAGAGTGGCTACCTGGTGAGAAGAATCTTAAGACTGCCAGAAGCACAGCTGAGGATCCCCAAACACTCCTCTCCCCCACACACCCTCAAATAGCAGAAAGAATAAAGATGAAAGCTGCTGTGAAGGGGACTGAGTAACTTGCAGAGTATTGATGCTGTAGCAGTCATTTAAAAAAAAGAAATACCTCCCAATTTTTGGTAGTAGTTGTGCTTTAGTTATAAAAGATCACTAGTTTTTAGCTGGGAGACATTAGGGTGGGGAGAGCTCAGTGACTAGCACGATGGGAAACGGGCTACAAGAAATACGATTTAAGCAATCTTGTCTTCAGTCATGTTTGTGAAATCACTCTTAGCCAAGACCCTGAATCAAAGATTACTAACAGAATAAATTTCATTTAAACCTGTGGATTTTGGGTCATGTCCTCAATGAATATTCTCTTTTGAGAGACTTGGAGGTAAGCAGAGTGATTATGCTATAGAACTTAAATTTCATTTAGCCTGCTGAAGCTTAACTGAAATACATTTCACATTAATTAATCAATCAAAAACACATTTTAGGCAAGCTCTAATTTAGGCTTTATCTGCAAATTATTTCATTTTAACTTAGTAATTCAAGATATCATCTTCCATCAGTCAAAACAAGCTAAAAGTATCTAAGGAGACTGAACTGATATAGCAACTCAGGAACATTTTTACTCATATTCAGTGTAATTAGAGTATGCAAACTTATATTTAAATTCCATATTTCATCCTATCATACACAAGTGTGTTTAAAGAGACAAAAAGGAATTAGGTATTTTATCCCTGGAGAAAATAATTGTATCCTATTAATATATCAACATTGTAATACACATCAGAGGCGTTTTATAGAGCAGAATCTTCAATATTTTCTACAGCACATTTTAAAAAGGCTACAGTATTAGCCTTATTGCATAGGCATGCCTTTATTAATTTGGTAATTATATTAATAGATGGTTTTATACAGTGATAATGCTAATCTTCTGAATTCTTCGTAGTCTGCCTTTGCAGACAGGTATAAGCTAGCTTTTCTCTTTGAAAGCTCCTACTTCCCTAAAGTCAAGGAGCTCTGTTGCTACTTCTCTCTTTTAGGATGAGTAGTTTTCCCAGAAAAATGACTTGACATTTTTAATAATAGCTTTCCCTTCTTAATATTAATCAGAGAGAGACAAGTTAGGCATTATCTTGAATTGAGAATGATGGATTTAGAATCGAGCAATTTCAGGTTGCCTTACTCAGCTCTACTGTTCACCATCGAGAAATGCTTTAAGTTACAAGAAGAAGAATTGGGAACTAACGTTCAAAGTTCAACCTGCAGACAGCAAAAATATCTGATACCTTAAACAGTGTGGAAATCATTAAGCAAATGCAGTTCACAGCATTAATTCAATAATAATTGTAGTTCAGCTGCAAAAATTATAAAAGGCTCTGGGCGCACTAATCAGCTTACAGGAGGAGATAAGAGCCAAGCACTGCTGCTTGTCTCCAAAAAGCAACCAGCTATAGCATCCCATCCCACTCCACCAAGTGCTATTTACCTTTTTCTTCTGTGTGGGCGATAGACCTTCTCCCCCTGTTTCTGCTCCCGTTCCAGATTTCCTTTTGGAAACTTTCGGCTGGGCTAGGGCCAGGCAGCCCGTTCTCCTAGTGCAGACAGACAGCGGTCAGTGAAAGCAGCCTCATTCCCTGCGAGTTCATCCCCCACAGCCACCACTGGAGCTTACCTGCCTGCCGCCAGCTGCAGACACCTGCAGGAAGGAAGAAACAGGGGCACCTGCTTTCTTGTCACCGGGGGACACACGTGGTTGCTCTAGCAGAGACCTTGCCTGGACCCTGTAGATCAGCTCACTGTGCAGAGCTTCTAGCTCTGTTTTCAGAGTGATAGCATGGTAAAGAGACACTGCTGCAAGACAAGAGGACAGGAGCATTGCAAGCCACAGGAATGTGACAGAAAAAAGTCCCGTGGTGCCTGAAGCAGCACCGGGGGGGGCAGAGGGAGAGGAGGCGGTATCCTTCTGTTGGATGACGTGCACACAGTCCACGGATTTCATCGCTGCTCTTTCCTCACTAAAGCCAGAGGGAGAGTTCAGCTGTCCCCTTCCGAGGTGCAATCCATGTTACCCGTTGCTCTCTGAAACTAAGGGCATCCAGAATAAGTGAACAAAACGCCCAGATCATTTCCTGTCATATGAAGCTGTTGATACAACCATTAAACCTAAAGTACAGAGTGAACGTCTAAGATTCAGCCTCCGTTTAGTTTTCTTCTTTCTGTGCTGCATTTTGGCAATGAGTACTTTCTGATGAGCTGCTTGCTCAATCTGCCTTCCTCCTTTCACTTTCAGCTATTTATTTTTTGTGGCAACTTGCTTTTACCATTTCCCATTATCTTTAAATTTAGGCACAACCGGTACCATGGGTATTTAGAACCTTATCTAGAAGTGCAGAAACAATGTAAGGTTTCCTGGCATCACATCACCCCGTGCTACTTAAAAGAGATAAGCATATAGCAATGCGCATGCCTGTAAGTATATATATATACAATTTGTACATGTACTGTATAATATAAATATATATGCATACATATCTAAAGTGACTGTAAGCCTACACAAGGGGTAACCTATTGGAATATCAGTTTTTACGTTTACCTAAGCACAATAGTGAAAAGTGTTCTCAGGTTTGAGTAACAAATTACTGGTGTCTCAAGTGTGTAAAGTGTCAGAGTTTGCTGCTCAATTCATCATATAGACTTGGAAAGGGATGACTTCTAATCAAACTCACCTGATAAATACGATGCCTTTGCAGAATTCAAGGACCTGGATTGCTGCAAAAGAGAACACACAGAATGAGAGAGAGGAATTCTAGAAGGGAGAGGAAAATTAGAAAATGAGAAGGAATAAGAGAGGGATGAGAAGAACTGGCAGAAGAAGAACAAGGGAGTATGGAAGGGAAATAATGCCTAGAGAATATAAAAATGGGAACTTTAAACATGCATGCTTAAGCTTTTCAGGTGAATCCTTTGTGCCTGGACTAAGCTCATCTCTTTTTAAGATTTTATTGAACTTTTCATCTTAAAACCATGCATGAGGAATTCCTTCCTTCTACTCAAATATGCCAAACGTTCACATGCTTTTTGTATTGTCTTCTCACACAAAATTAAAATTTTCCTCCTTTGTTAAGGGTTTCAGTGCTCTGGACCAGGAAAAAAACAAACAAACAAACAAACAAAAGATGGAATCACAATTAGGACTAAAATCAACAGGTCAAACCCCTACTGCAAACTAAATTTTTTTACCACATAATTAAACTAATTTTGCAGGAGAAAGAGAGAGCTTTTACAGGTCTGTCTGAATACTGTACAGTGGCACATGAGTTGCATCCTTGTGGCAACATCTGTCAGAGTGGTTCAGATCAAGCTGATACAGTCGGGAAGGAGAAAGAAGCAGCAAAAAGCGAGTAAAAAATTCCACAGTCTCTCCCACATCTGTTTCTTAAGACTGTGAGAAATTGTAATAAGTCTAACAATTGTCGAGTACCCTGCATGGACAAGTCATTCTCTAAAAGCAGAGAAAAACATGTATACCATGTACCTTAACATGCCTCAAGAAGGCACCTACATACTATAAAAAGTGCTACAGAAAGCAGTATACAGTAGAATAAGAGCAGGATACCTTGCTCTGTCTGCATCTATTTTCAAGGCTAAGTTAAGGTATAAGTGGGACTGCATTTTGAAGGAAATTTAAGATGTATTAAGGTAGGGTTTTTGGAACAAAATAAGCTGTCTGTGTTCCAAAAAATAAAATAATATGAAGCTGTATGTGTTCCAAAAAATAAAATGACAGCCAGAAAAAACGTGCTATATAAGCAAAAGAAACAGAGTGAGAAAATGAAAGTTATAACTAGCTATCCAGGAATACTGGGAAACAATTGGCCAGTGAGGTCTCTGTGGTCATTAACTTACAAGAAAATAGCTGACAGATGTATAATTAGCATCACTTTGGGTACTTGTACAAAAATAGGCTGTTCCCACCCCCCATGCCTTCTTTAAATGGGGTCACTATTTGGGCTGCCAAAATAATTGCAGTGACACAGCAGACTTCTGTAAGACATCTGGCTTTGGCTTGCTTATCATTTTGCAAAGGAGAACTTCAAAGGGGAGAAGAGGAAAATCGGAACAACCCACACATAGCAAATTCTTAATTCAACAGGTGTTTCTATTTAAGTATCAAAGGATCAGTCTGGTTTCAACCTCACAGTATTTTACAGTTTCACAAGCATTCTTAGATTAGATTAGAATAGATTAGATTAGATTAGATTAGAAGGCAATTAGAAGGCAAATATAATTTCTGACAAATTTTGCAATGGCAGAAACATAGTGGAGCAATACACAATGACGGTGAAAGATCAGTCACAGAAAAAGAAAAACCATGGACTTCCTAGACATAGCTATAGCTGTACAACTTGCACTTTATCACAGTGAAGTGAAGCTTCATTACATTAGACTACGAACTGCATCAAAATAACAACCCAGAAAGCTGACTTTAAAACAAACAAGCCAGCATGCTAGCTTCAGGGCCCAGCGCTTGGACGTGGTGTGCAGGAGGCACCACAGTGCTTGCTGCTAGGCCGTGTCACAACACAGTCCTCGCGATTCCTCCTGTCGGTAGAGCAGGCCTTTCCCTGCCTAAAGCTGTGTCAGTAAGGTTAACACAGGTTCAGTTTCTTCAGCTCTTTAAACTACAGTATGATTAAGTGGACTAAGGAGTGTGCTCAGGTTAGGCCTGCCATTAGGAGACGTGAGAGGGTGCTGACTCCTACTAAACATGAGCTCTCAGTGGAATTTCCTTTTTGAAGCAGAAGTGGAGCATTTGGATATAAATACTGGAGCAAAATACTGTGCTAAAGTAAGAGGCAATTGTAACTGTGCTTTAACTTTGATACAGCCATCTGCATATAGTTGCCAAAACCTAACAGTAAAGATGGCAAAGAACAAAAATCTAGAATGACTATTGAGAGGCATAACGAACAGAAATGATATTCACTCTGTGGTTAGCAGCCTGTTTCTAGTGCCTGTCTGTCCTGAAAGCTCTTCTGCAAACGATATCAACAGCTTTGGCTCAGGCTGCATGCACTGTGCTACAGATGCATGCAGTAAAGCCTTAGGGCAACAAGTGACCACCTCAAGCTCAGTTCAAAGCAGCTTTCTCCAAACTATTCCCAGAAAATAAAATGGTACTCCATTAAATTGCAGAAGGCTCCAGGGGGACCTGACAGCGGCCTTCCAGTGCCTGAAGGGGGCCTACAGGGGAGCTGGGGAGGGACTCTTTAGAAGGGCATGTAGCGACAGGACAAGGGGTAATGGCCACAAACTGGAAGAGAGGAGATTTAGGCTAGATGTTAGGAAGACATTCTTTCCTGTGAGGGTGATGAGGCACGGGAACAGGTTGCTCAGAGACGTTGTGGCTGCCCCCTCCCTGGCAGTGTTCAAGGCCAGGCTGGATGGGGCTCTGAGCAACCTGGTCTGGTGGGAGGTGTCCCTGCCCATGGCAGGGGGGTTGGAACTAGCTGATCTTTAAGGTCCCTTCCAACCCAAACCATTCTATGTTTCTATGATTCTACAAAGTCTAGTCCTGGCCATCTAACACTGGAAACAAATAGGAATGAATCCTTAAAATAAAGTCATTCGGAAAATAGAGCCTGTTCTCCATGCACAGTACAGCTGATCCATGCATATACAGTAAATCCAACCACTAAGGTGCCACCTTAGTGCAAATAATGAGACCTGTCAAACAGAAGTTGACTGCATAAGAAACCTTTCTAATTTTGCCAAGGAAAATTATTAAGAAATTGGTTGGCTGGTCTAAGAATTTTACTTAACCCAGACTTTGACTTTTGGGAAAAAGTGCATGAGAGTGGTACAAGTCAAACTAAAAAGGGGAGGAAAAACAAACAAACAAACAAACACAACTTCACCACTGAAGATTATTAAAGGTAAGAATAGTTCACTGGGGGATATGGTTTGTTCTTGGACAAAATCAAGACTGATTAAAGCTTTTAAGATATTACAGCTGAAACAAACCCTGTCATTTCTGTGAGCAGCTAAATTCTTTCATTTTCGTTTCGCAGAATATCTGATTAAATGATCAAGATGGGCTCTGCTAACGTCTAAAACATCATCACTGCATCTGTGGGGAACCAAAGCAGAGATAGTGAGCAATCACACAAGAAATCTGTGGTTAAACCAGAAACTGAACCCTTGATTTCCTGAAATCCAGCGCTGTACTTCAACCACAAAAGCATCTTCTTTAAGCCGGGGTGTGTGGGGGGAAGCCAATAATGAAGTTTAATGTACAAAAGAGAAGCAGATGATTTGAATTAGAAAACCTGGATCAAAACCAATTTACTGAAGAAATGTCATAGTTTACTTGAAAACAAATGCTCTGTTTTTAAGAGGGAAATTGTGCAGATGCTGCAACATGGAGATCCAGCCAATGTCAATGATCACACTAAGAGTACTCTTCTAGTGGCAAAGATTCATTATACTTCTGAAGTGGCCACAAAATGGAACTGGTCCCTGTGGCTATTGCAAAATGAGATAAACCACGGTAGCTTGCCGTGCTGCGCAAGACAGTGCAGGGCAGACAAAGCACAGAATAAACAAATATTCCATTTTAAAGGCATTTTGAGTCCTTTCTGATGATGGAGAAAAAGGTCAGACAGGACATCAGGATACATCCTGCAAGAGAGTTTTCTGCTATTACATTTATCTGTATTAAGAGCATTCATAAACAGCATTCTGAAAACAGCACACATTCTCGTCAAGGACACTTAATAAATGTCATCAGCTATTACTCAGGATTTACATGTGGCTGAGTTTTTACACTCTTTTATCTTAAAGCTTAGGAAGATATTGAATACATCACGAGTAGATGATGTGCTATACAAACTTCATAAATCTTATTTGATATATTATCTTGTCAAAAGAAAAAAAGTCACACGAGATTTTTCTGAAACTATATTCCTTTTTCTTTGCCTCCTAATTCAAAATTGCCTTGGAGAGTACAACTATCCTTACACAGTTGAGATATGCCATGCCTGATTTATGCCTCACCTAAGACTTCATTTTTCTACACATCCAGACAATTTAGATCCAAATCTTGCATGCGTACTACACAAAGCAAAAATACAGCTGACTTGCAACCATCATTACTATTTACATGGTTATTACAGTGCTTTCAAAGAGGATGGGAAAGAAGGAAGGAAAAGCAATTCTTGTAAGTGTCAAAGTATGCAGCAGAAGAAATATAATAAAATCACATTTATAACCTCAAAAAAATAAAACACAACAGTCATATACTACAGCACCTTAATGCCAGCCTCCTCCCCACCCTCTCCCCCCATGATGTTACAGTGATTCCTTCTTACTGCACGGTGGAAAAGGAGCTCTGTCATACAGCTGTAGCTCACTTGCCTCACTGGTTTGGGTATCCAGCAACACAGAGTATTTCTCCACCTCTTTGACACTATGCAACTTGACAGATTTTACACAGATTGGCTAAAAAAACGTGTTTGTATGGCAGCGAAGTAAACAAAGAGCCATGGCCCTTCATGTGGGAGTGGCTGCTCTTCTGCTGATAAAGTTTGTGGACCTTTAACAGAGGGCCCAGGACAGGGATGCAAATATTTTCAGATCACAGCATTCATTCTCCATAGCTGCATCTATTTGCTACTCTGTTTCTGAATCCTCAAGGACAGAAAAGGAACGGTATTCTTCCTGACCTTTTACTTTGTCTTTTTGTAAATAATTACCCCACACCAGACGTAAGCATAATACAGAACAGCTGCAGAACTTCCTTTATTTCTATCTTCAAGCAGCAAAATCTGCTCCCAAGCTGCTTATCAAAACTAGCAGCAACGTCTCTCTGGAACTTGGTATACGAATGCACTTCCATTTTATGCCAGTAACTATACCCTTGCAGCATAGTGCTATGCAGCTCATCGCTTAAGACTGTTAAAGATCTATCAGCTGCTATTACGAGTGAAGCCAAGCTCTGCAATGCATTGAAGCCAAGCCTGCTCGTGTGCTGCACTGACTTTCAGAGGAAGGAAAATCGCTGATCTTCAAGACAGAGGAGAGTTATTCTGTCCCCACTCAAGCTGAAGCATAACAAATTAATCACACAAGTGTTTTCAGCATGATTCCAGAAAATATTCAGTTTATCTTCCTTATCTACTTACAGAGAGAACTCTGTAAAAAGTCTAACACTAGGACCCTGAAAAGAGTCCAATAAACGGTTTAACGCTCAGGCATGTTCACTACCTTAGGAGCCAGAGATTCAGTAGTTTCCCAAGACCCTACCTATGTTCTTTTGCACAGACAGCAGGTCCACTGCCTTTAAGTTTCACTTTGAGCGTTTCAGTTCAGATGTTCACATGCCGTTATGAATTTCTACTATAATTTAAGCAATCCTTGCAAATTCTGAGAAATTCAAATACTGTACTTTATCTGATATAAGGGCCTACATGTATCTACTAAGCAAATGATACAGCTTCACTTATAAACATGCAATTTCATGAGGCATTCCAGGACACGGTTTACATTGCTTTTTGTAGCCTTTCAGTAAACCAGGAAAGGAGACACATTTTGCAGCTTTAGAAAAAGCAGCAGTAAATCCTTACTCCCCAGGTACTTTACATTAACAGGCTAGGATAGGAGTAGACAAGACATAAACTTAACTTCACGTATCTTTAAGAAAGTAGAAATTGCTACAGTCTGAGCATCCCACTGCAGCCAGTATTAACTATAAGCCTGCGAGAAGACCATTGGCACATTTCAAATATTACCAGTAATGGGTGGTAACGTTAATCAGAAACACAATGAAAAATATTTCCTAGGTGACACGTTCAGACCAGCGCTCAGTTCTCCAGATAGGAGTTTCAAAGTTTTACTTTGTAACACCTTGCAAAAGCGATGCGACAAAGCTTAGGAATGGATGGTTCTAATTTACCTTTTTT
>VXAV01006296.1:353994-395847 GCA_013399715.1 Alectura lathami | reverse complement strand
TTTTTTTTTTTTTTTTTTTTTTTTTTTTTTTAAGTGAGAACTAACTCTTGGAAAAATGTGAAGTACTAGTTTCCTTTTCCTTTTCTTGCAAAGCTGTGCAAGGCCGGGGAATCTAGATCTGATAACTTTTCAGCAAACTCATTAGTCTTGCTGACTCCTTAGTACATCGCATATTAACAGCAAGTTTCTTTTTCACAAATTAAAAAAAAAAAAAACCAAACTCCTGTGGGTGCAGTATGCTGGTTTAGCCCATGTTTGATTTTGTGTACTGCCTCAGTTCTAGTTAGGGCTAGAAAGTTTCTGTTATTTGTACATCCCTACATGTAGCATGATGATTAGTGTGCTGGATAATGTCCAGCAGTTTAGATGGTGTGTTTTACTTCTTTCAGTTACTGTTTTGCAAATTTACATTTCCTTTAAGATGTTGAGCAAGAAATGCTGTACTTATCATATGTCAGTATAAAAAAGGAATCTTAGGTGATACTACACTGCAAAAACACCGGTGCTGCGGGGCAGGTTTTCTTTAGGGATCTTTCTTTGCATGGCCATCTTTCTTGAGTGGCTGGACTGTATCGATCTGCGGGTGAAGCTGGGGCCAGCTATTTGAACTATATGCAACTAGAATATAAGCATGGGGAGGGAACAGCAGAATCCTTAGTCCTGTAAGCAGTCAGTTCTCATGGCTACTAGAAAGGGTCAAGAAAAGGTCAGGAAGGGGTGAAAAAGTTTGTGGATCTACTTAGTTTTAAGATGATTCCGGGGAAGAATTGAAGGCTGGCAATGGTTCAAGAAATAGGAATACTTGTTCCAGACACAAAAGCTTTTCCTAATAAAATTATTTAAGGAGGTATGCAGAAAATTTTGGGCATGGTGTCTACGGAGGAATAGATTTGTAGGTAGAGCAAAAAAAAAACAAAAGGCTTCGACAACAAGCAGAAATTAAAGATAGTACTTTAGAAGANTGTATTACTTTATGGCTATCATCCATCAAAAACAGTGTCCAGCAGAGAGGAAAAGCTGGAGGCAAAATGCTGAAACATTTGCCTGATGTTTGAACTTCCTGAGGACCTCCTCTGATTACAAAACATTGGCATGTTATACTTCTTACAGCAATAAATACACCCATTTCCTTAATGACATTTAGATGTTTAAAAATACAGATTTTTGTAGGTGAATATTTTTTGGCTTATATGCATTTCATGTAAAATTGATTTTTTTTTTTTTTTTTTGCCTTGAAAGCAAACCTTCAAATCTACACTGTAATAGGATGATTGTGGTGTTTGTGAAGAAGTGGAGGAAGAATAAAGAGATGAGAAAAAAGGCCTGCAGATCTTGCACTTTCAGGGGAGTAGAGAAAGTTTTGGTGGTGTTGCTGTTCACTACCACTTCGGTAAATGCTGTCATTGAAGGGAGAAGAGAGCAACATTGCAGACCTGCTGGAGCAGAACGTCTGGTGTGTACCTATCCTGTCTGCAGCTGTGTGTTGGTGAATGATGGTTGGATTTCCTGGGCAGCTTACAAGGCTGTTCTGCACAAGCAATAATTTCACAGTCCCTGGGAGGAGGTTCCACTGTTCACTTTGTTAATACAGCAATCCAGTAAAATACTCTCACGTGTAACTTTTATCCTACCTTCAAAGGCATTTCATGCAATGCATTTCTGTAGTAAAAGCATGTGGTCAGCTTGCAAACAGTATCAGAAATCTTGCCCAGGGGCTCTGGGAGCAACATTTTGTTTTTATTTATTCATATGATTTCTCTCTCTCATCCTTGGGAACGCAGCGCGTGTTCACCATACAGTGCTGGTGAGAGCTCAGCTATGCTCAGTTTAGAGCATGTCCCTCAGTTTCACATCCAATGATGTAAAATGCTTGCCAGTGTTGTAGAAAGGGAATATGCAGGGTATACATTTCTTAATGGGCTTCTGTATACTTTTCACATGCAAATGTAAGTCAGTGCGGCTGTTGGAAGGCAGTGAGCATGGCTCCCGACCTCACAAGTGAGCTTTCCTGCTGTTACTGGAGAAAGTAAGAACCCACTGTCTTCAGTAATTGACACTCAGAAGGCACTGGAATATGGTACTGGCAACAGCTCTTTATTCCTAGGATAGCTTGCTGAATTATCCTAATTTCATTAATGCTTGGAATGCACCTGCCTTGTTAAGCGAACCTAGTCTATGATAAGTTAAAGCCTAAAAATATGAAGAAGACTGTTTCACTTTTTATGGGAGGGGAGGGTTGTTTTCTAGAAAGTGGTTAGTTTGTGTACTGATGGCAGAGCAAGAAAGCCTTCTCTAATTGTTAGATGTTTACACATTAGCACAACTTCTCAGCCCTCTATTTCATGTTCATCTGCTTGTGCCTATACAATGAAAATAACTTCCTGACATTGCTACCGTTTTTAGGGGCTTAAAAATATAATTCCTGCATCTGCAGATGAGATATAAAATAAAAAGTCTTGCAAAATACCATACTATTAATTGCTTAGTTATCTGTTGAAGACCTGAAAATTAACAACACTGAAGGTAACGGTGCGTATACAATAGATTGCAAGCTGCTGACTGTTGAAGATGTATTATCCCAGCAATTTCACATTTAACATATTGGAAGTAATAACACTGGAGGAGCTCAATTGCATGGACGAAAACAAGGCTCCCTCTCTGTGCTGCCACTGAGCTGTGGTGTTACAGTAGCTTTGGGTCTGTTTCTGTCATGCAGCTCTTAAGTGTAGTATGGTATGAATACCAGAACCAAATTCCTTCATCTCCCTCCCGCTCTTAGGAAGATAAATTGCTGAAGAAAAGGGAGGAAGCTGTAGTGAGTCAACACAAGAAACTATTTTTATATATTCTTTTCTTTATGCATGCTGCATGAAATGATCACTAGCTAGTTAAATGAATACTTTAATTAGGGAGGAGGCTATACACAGTGTTTTGCTCAAAAGATGAAGAAAAATCATTGTCATTCAAACAGTTAACGAAAACCATCCCCTCAATTAATCAATTTGTATCTTACTTGCTTCTAAAGAACAGGGACGATTCATGTATTTAATCTATGTAGCTAAATGCTAGTCAATTTATTTTGATACTTGGCATACACCAACAATAACTTCCAAAGGAAATTATTCCAATCACACATGAGTAGGATTTCTTCTGTACCAGAGCTTCATAGGTGGGAAAAAACAAACTGCATGGTGCCTGTTGATCAGTGTACACTTACTCTTCACTGGAATAGTACATCTGCTTGTTCTGAGTCTACATGAATACCTTTGAAATGCCAAAGTTCAATTTATTCAGGTGAAAAGCAATCAGTCGAAATCTCTTAGTTCTGGTAGCTATGGCAAATGACAGATAAGGTGTATAACTCCTTTGATGGCATCCCGATTTAATGATCTGGTGACAGATTTTAAAAAGCTCTTTAGATTGCTAGTAAGGTTGACACACTTTTTTATAACATTCAGTTTCAGTCTTTCTGTAAAAAAAAGCCAAGTCATTTAATCTTTCCAATCCATAGGTCATTTCAGTTTGAATTCTTTCAATAGAGGGACTTGAACTTGTAAGTTACAACATTTCCCATGAAGGAGAAAGAAATGTTTGTTTGAAGGTGACTGGGGAAATTCCTGGGGACATAGTCAGTTAAACTGAGCATAAAACATCTGCAGCTGGTAACAGCTGTTATACCACATCACAGTGGATGGGCCTATGAAACTTTACTGTACTGATTTTTGCTGTCAGTGGATAGTAATGAGGGAACAGTCAGTAATTTTGAATTATAATATCGACCTCCACATAAATGTGGAGCCTGTATATATAGCCAGAAAACTGGCTGAGCTGCCAGGCTCAGAGCTGTGATCAGCAGCATGAGGTCCAGTCCACATGTTAAGCTGGAGCACAATCCTAGAATTAATGAAGTTCTGTTCTGTAAAATCAATAATGAGTCCATAGGCCAAAAACAATAACAACAACAAAAAACAACTAACCAACCAAACAAAACACACACACACAAACCACACATATACATGAAAACAAAACCCAAAGCATAAAATTTTGTTTCTACAAGATAGAAATTGAATTACACTGCACATGAACAGCAAGGTTGTTTAAGTACTGTTAAAAATCTCATCAACAGTGGAAAAGAACTCTCTAACCAATTTAGTATAGAATCACAGAATCACAGAATGACTTGGGTTGGAAGGCACCTTAAAGCCAACACAGTTCCATCCGGCCTGGCCTTGAACGCCTCCAGGGATGGGGCACCCACAACTGCTCTGGGCAGCCTGTGCCGGGGCCTCACCGCCCTGAGTGAAGAATTTCCTCCTAACAGCTAACCTAAGTCTCCCCTCTTTTAGTTTAAAACCATTCCTCCTTGTCCTGTCACTGTCAGACCATGTAAAAAGTCACCCCCCTCCTGTTTATAAGCTCCCTTTAAGAACTGGATGGCCACAGTGAGGTCTCCCTGGAGCCTTCTTTTCTCCAAGCTGAACAACCCCAGCTCCCTCAGCCTTTCCTCACAGGAGAGGTGCTCCAGCCCTCTGAACATCTTCGTGGCCTCCTCTGGACCTGCTCCAACAACTCCATGTCTTTCTTGTGCTGGGGGCCTCAGGCCTGGAGGCAGTACTCCAGTATACATGTTTAAATGTGAGGGAACAGAAGAGCTTTCTTTCATCTTGAGGTGATCCATAGCCTGTCAGTTTTGAAGGTGAAAACAGGTCCAGTAACTTAACTACTAGCCCAGCCTTGATCCAGAGTTGCTCAAGAAAAAGCTTCTTTCTTGTGCTGGTAGACTTCAACATCGTGTCCACAGCCCCACACCACAGTGCCTGTCCCTGCAGGCCAGTGAGATGCAGGGAAGAGGCAGACTTCCTCCAAGTTCTTGCACGTGGCAGCTTTTCTGACAAAGTGCCTTGCCTTGGCAGGCGTTACTGCAGCAGCACCAAGGTGCAAGGTGTTCTTTGAAACCCTGCTTTCAGCCTCCAGTTCTCACACCTGCAAGGTTAACCACTGAGAAGCCAAAATGTGCGACAATGTGGTCAAAGGCAGGTGTACAGGTGCTGCGTGTGTGTGCATAGATATTTATATTCAAGAAAAAAAAAACAGTCACAGACATCTTATGTTTTGTGGCTGCTTTTTCCTTGGCTGTTTTCCCACAGCTTCTCCCCAGCTTTAGCCTCTTCTGACTGGTGCATTATAGATTTTAAATGCCAGGCTTGTGTGTTGGCAGGGTTAGAATGATTTTATTAACCCAGTCAAAAGCTACCTTGAGTCCCTCTCTGTTACACTTTAGTTATTTATATGAACATTCTCATGTATCATTGCACCAGATGTAGTTAAACATGTCATGGAATTAAGTATTTTTTTAGTTAAAATCCCTGAGTGCTATTGGGGTAATAAGAAAGATTTAAACAGTGACTACAGCCAACAAATTAAAGATTATCTAAGGCAAAAATTAATATGAATATGACAGATCTCACAGTAAAACCTCTGAACAGGGTTACCTGAACAGAGTACAAATAAAGGCTGATTGTGTTGATTCCATCTAGCTGTAACTGAAGCACAGCAGGTGCTTGGTAAAACTGTGTGGCACGGTGGTGTAAGAGCAACCAGGGCATAAAATGGAGATCATATGGATTAACAAGTTCCATAAATTAAAGACACAAGAGAAATAAAAACATAGTTTTACTCATTTTTTTTCCTCTCACTCATGTGGTAAGTCTGTAAGTGCTTTTTTCAATATTGGTATATGTAAATTCTTATGCTTGATGAATAGCTTTATAACCAACTGTTGTAAGCATCTCGTATGGATTCCTGGCAGACACTCAGTAGATGGCATCTGAGGTGCAGTACAGGTAACAATTTAAATATTGAAAGTTGAAATGTTTTAGTTTTTTTAGTTATTAGGGGATTTAAAATAACATATTTGCACTGGAAAGAGACCTGGCTATTAAAAAAATAATGGGATAGAAGAAATATTCTGTTGTATGCCTTGTATAATCTGCCTTCCTGTCCTGTATTTTTGGCAGACATGGCCAATTCAACCTTTCCAAAATCGTGCTTATATTTTGTTTTATAATTCATTACCTTTTAGTGTATAATGCATTTAGAATTACACAGTATTTGTCTTTACATGCATGAATACACATGCTTTGTGTAGATCTTTCTTTGTTTAAGAGTTCTGATCTGGCTTACAGAATTTTGTGGTCGCGTTAGGTACTGAACCTTTGGAGGCTGCCTGGGGCTGGAGCGTGGCTCAGCCATGGCCCTGCTCTGGATTGCTGCTGCTGCTCGCTTGTCTGTCCAGTACACCAGTGAGCTACAGAATTGCAGGGCAGGGAGGGGGAATCTAAATCTCTATTTTATTTCCTAAAATAAAGTATCCAAAACCTGCTACAATATGTGTAAATGTGCATACTATCTGTATGTTTATCCCTCTCTGTATATGTACACAATATACAGATACATAGATTGATGTGGTCCTTCTGACAGCTCCCTTCTACCCTCAATTCTTTTTTCTTCCTTCTCCTCTAAAAACACAGAGGACGATGTTAGAAGTCACAACAGTTGATAGGAAGGCAAGATGACAAGAATCTATATTAAGGTGTCTTAATATTGGTACATACAGTCTACTCCACACTTAACTTTGCTCATACCCCCAAACTGAACTTGCTGGTACTGTCTGGATGCCTTACATACAAACCTCTTTCCTCCAGCCATAAAAATGAGATTGGAAGTTTTACTCGGTCAACAAAAAGAAAAAGCTACCAGGACTAGGCTCAGACTTTGTGACCACTTCTTGCATCTTGATGCCCATGCTGAACAGAAGAAGTGGTTCCAAATTATGGCTCTTTAATCTGTAGTGTCAGCCACCAGCTGAGTGTGTTCTGCCCTGGGAAAACCTTGAAGTGACTGCAACGCAGGGAAACTTTGTTTTCAAATCTGAATGCCAAGTGGAAATTTACTAAGCAGCAAGCCACCTGATAAGGGATGCCACCTTTCTCAATCAGACAGCTAATTTTCTCATTGCTTGCAACAGGCTGGCTGTGTAAAAGCTGCACCCGTAGGCCTGACCAGGCCCTTTTGGTCTGTGCTTTGTTCCTGTTTTGGAAAACACTGTTTGGTCCAGGCCAAAACTGCCAGGAGCTATGCTAACAGTTGCTGCTATGGACTTCAGGCTAGTGGCAGGCCTCTGTCCCTGCCTAGCACAGGTTTGGTGGCCAGGATAAAGAAGTAAGCCTGGACTGAAGGAACAAATCAGAAAGGAGTCCTGGAACCGTGAAATAGCCATGCTAAATCCCAGGTTGTGTTCAGGAGCGGAGAGGAAGTATGGGAAGCACCATAAATTGTGTTTCATGGTCTCTGAGTATGGGCAGAGTTCTGCTGTGGGAATTTAAGCTCATGGGAAGTCTTGTAAAAATTCTCTGTTGCTCTTGTCATCCATCATAGGCAGCAATGAAACAGAATGAGTGCCCAGAGGCTGAGAAAAAAGACTGTAACTGCCACTTGGCAGACGATGTTGAGGCAACCAAAGCAACCTGGTGTGAATGTCCAGTAGAAGGAGAGCAGAAAGGGCAGCGGCAGGGCTTTGCTCACATCTTCCACAACCTTCACCCACAGCAGTCTGCTCTTTGACTAAATTCCAGATATTCCACAGAGGATTTTAATATTAATTTCTTATCTCACAAAGGCTTTAGCAATCAGAAAACACACAACTCACAAATTATCTTTTACAATTATTTTAAAAGCTAGCAAGGATAGAGATTAAAATAATTCAGCAGTATTTGTACAATAATAGTTCCCTGAAGATCAGCACAAGCAGTGAGAAACAGGCAGGAATCAAATAGTTAGGCAGGTGGCCAGCATAGATAACTTGGCTCATTAGTATCCAGCAGAAATGGTCTTGGCATTGTTAGTCAGCCTAACCATTTTGTTCTTCTCCTTTTATCTCCCACTCATTCCTTTTTGGTGGGGTTTCACCTTGCAGGGTCTTGTGCTGTTTCATTTTAAATACTTCCAAAGGAGGGATACAGGCTGTTTTAATTAACATATATTTGACAGGGCAGCTTGGAAATTAGTTAAATACAGAAAAGGACTTCAGTCACTGGCATTTGGCAGTTTGGGCTGAGAATGGTACGAAATTTCTGTGTATAGAATGAATGTACTGTGAGCAGTTTCAAGACCATGTCAAGGGGGAAATAATTTCTACCAATATAGCCTCCTACCTTAAATGTTGATTCTTCCACATTTTATGCATCTAACTCCAAATGGGGATCAGGCTGCTTAACAGAAATGCACTGTGAGCACTTCCTAAGATAAAGCAGGCCCTCTTCCCAAGACTGTTTCCTGGTAAAGAGGTCATCTGCTATGACATACGCTCATATCCCAGGAAGCCAGAAGTAGAAACCCAGTTTTGAACCATCCCAAAGAACGTTAGCATCTCTTACTCCACCACTTGTACAGTCTGGCATGGATCCAAGCTTTGGGACAACAGTTCGGAGAGCTTTCATCCAGTATATTCTTACTGTCTCTATACTTCAACCACGATATTCACAGGCTGAATGTTCCCCAGAATGGGAGTGACGTGCTGGTGCTATATTATACTGAACCCAAGGCTTCCTACTGCCTGGGTGGATACTCTGCCAAATGGACTGTCATACCCACAGGGGCCTCTTTCTGGAAACCCCACAAACTGAGAGGAATGCTGCTAGGGGCAAAGAAAAATGTCATTAAGCAGAAGAAATCTTTCTTTTTTTTCTTTTTTTTCTTTTTTTTTTTTTTTCAGATTCAGATATCTAAGACAGGACTGGCAGAGAGCCTGGATTCTTCCTGAAGCTGGGTGCACATAAACTATGCTTTGAAAGGCACTGGCCACGGTCCAGATTTTGCTTTTAAAATGGCTTTATAGCCTGGATTCATGGTTGACATACTTGCCATGGGAAGTTTCAGTCATGCTGTCAAATCTGCTCATTCATTTTACTTCAGACAGTCTTTATACAAAAGGATAAATCATTATAGAAATGGAGATGGCACTCCAGATAAATTCCCTAGCCAGTGGTCCACACGATCTAATGAAGGATCTACTGCTGATGCAGCGGAGACTTTTTTTCCAGAGAAGTTCTCAGGTAGGAAAGAGAGAGTTCACACGTCACAGCTCTTCTGCTGGTTGAAGACATGCATATGTTTCCTAAATGTCAGCTCAGAGTTTCGGTTTGGGACAACAGTTTACCAGTCAGCAACTGTACTGCTTCTGACTGAACACAAAAGGTTAGAAGGTACAGTGGTCCAGTTTGAGGGGGAACGCATGCAGCCAGATTTCAAAGGCTGGACCATGCAATGGATAGTACAAATCATTTTGTGTGTATACACTAGGCAACCATGAAATATACCTCAAACATCTCTCCCTGTTCAAGTTCTGCAACCAATTGCTTTTGGACTAATTTGTGTTTGGTGGCAACAACAGAAACTCAGCATGTCTGCTGAACCATTGCCTGATGGATGTAACTGTCCCTGTTTGGATCAGTTCAGACACAATTAGCCAAAGACAGTATGTCAGCATCATATATACAGCTTGAAGTATGTAGCAGTTATTTGTTGGTTGGCACATAGGAAGGATAGCTAGGTCAGATCTGCTGGTGTGCGTTGCTCCCTGTGGCTTAACTCTTCCAGCATTAACTTCAGTTCCCTTTTCATCCTTCACAACTTTTTTTCTTTTCCATCTTAGTGGTTTTCCTCTTGAATGCTTTAGCTACTAACAGTCTCAGTTTCAACAGTCCTACTCCCATATGCAATTTTACCTTTCTTATCTCACATGGCTCCATTCTGCAGATTTCCTCACAGCTCTTTCTCGCAACTTAGCAATTTCCTCAGAACTCTGAGCCAGGTTTACCTACCAGAGCTAAATTGTGGATTCTTGAAATGCACACAGCAGAGCTCCTACAAGGAGGGAGGAAAAGCTGAAAGAGGGAGATTAAAAAAGGACTACTTTCATAAAACATACATATTTTTAATGGAGCTTAAAGGCAACCATATTTTTTGAACTGATTCAGAGAAGAGCCACATGCATTAAGTGCTGTATATAGTGATAGCAGCTTCCCAGGATCTCATTTCTTTTCTTTCTTACTTCACTAGGAAAATTTTATGTTAATCAAAAAGTGAGTAATCAGAGGCAAACTGAAAAGAGAAACAACTGTTAAAGTCAGATCTGTTCACAGGTAAAGCAGAATATTTACTTGTTCCCTCTGCCTCCTCTCATATGTTTTATGAAGTTTCCTAAAAGAATGAGTGTTGAGAAATCAAAGTGTGAATGTCTGTGTTTGTATCTACTCATACCTAAGAACCTCTAAGCCAAACAGCAAATTTTAACCAAATTTCCCAAAGGAACAGTGATCTTCCTCCCTCTGCTGGTTCCTCTGCCTAGGCTCTGCAGGTGACTAAGAAGACAGAGAAGCCGTTAATGGCCTGTTTGAGGGAAAGACTGTTTGAACCCATCTTGGAAAGAAGAAATGATAAAACCATTCCAGATGCTGCAATAACTCCCCCATTGTATTCTCATTCTTTCATAAAATCAGTCGACCCAAGGCACAGCGATATGAAAACACGCTTCTTTGACTGTGGCACCACCCTCCCCACTCCAATCTTCTCTGCAGTGATCACACGAAGAGAGAACGATGAGAGCCCAGCAACAGGAAAATTTTATACTATATTAGGGACCAAAATGTCCAATCAGTAAGCTGCAAAACTCCTTCTAAACACTCTCATTTGGTTCTGTTTCTTAGAGAACTGTGTGTGTTTGGCATTTCCACAATGCTGTGCTCTGTTTGTTTGGTGTGTCCTAATGTGTGCCCCTCTTGCAAATGGCTTCATGTTTACTTGCTGTGTTTATGCAGACTCTCAGAACCTATAAGGCTCCAGCCATGTCATGGTCTGCTGTAACCTTGTGCCATTTGTCATCTTTATTTAGCTAGAAGGATACTGAAAATGCAATGCTGTTATCTACTTTATACGAAAATTCAGTGAGTCCAAATCTTGTGGAAATAGAAGGAGAGTACTTGTATCATAAAGTAATTTCTACTTGGAAATCAAAAGAACAGAATGAGATGAAGACGAGGAAAACAGGCTGGTAGACTGAAGACCATTCCACAGGTTGTCTCTTTTTATTCCATAAATCACGTAATTGCCATTTCTACAGCATATGAGGGGTGATTTGATCAGTAAAAGACATTCACTTCAAAATCATGTGATTCAATTATGTGGTGTTTCAGTTCTTCAGAGAAGTAACTGGGTATTGTGCAGGATGAAGGAATGCTGCAGCACCCAACCCTATTGGATAACTATTCATTTTATAGTTTTGTTGGTAATGCAGTTTCGGAGTGTTCATTTTCCTCAGAACAATGCAGTTTCGTCCTTAGAGACCTTAGGGCCAGTGTTCTGCACAAGTCTTTGGCCTTGCTGTGCTCTTCCTAAACCAGTCACAAGAATATGTCACTGAAAAGCATTTAAAAAAAGAACTGTTCTTCATGATCCAAAATTAAGATAAAAGCAAGTGTCATACTGTCCATTTTAATAGTCTTGTGCTGAAGAGGTATATCTGTTTTTTCCATGTCTCACAGTGTAATGTTGTTTATGCAAATAAAAACAGCTTTTGTTTAAGGAATAGTTAAAAGACCTATAGGTTAGAAATTTAAGAATTTTAAAATAAAAATAAAAATATGTATTTATGTGGATTGAGGGAGAGTTCTGAAAACTGTTCTACTGATTAAAAAATGTCACCTTTTCAGTGCAAAATTTATTTTTAGTGATGCAAAGGATAAACTAAAACTCTTGTTTGGCGTTGGAAGCAGATGCAGTACCTTATACAAAAATTAATTGTTCCGGGAAAAGCAAACTCAAGAGAGAAAGAACCATCCTTGTACTGTAAATGATTTAGACATTAATGAGTCCATGTTCATCAACAGTGATGATTGTTAGCACTTAAGACAGCATAAAACATCAATGTCTCCTTTTAAAGACACTCATAAAACAGACAAATTCTAAAGCAATCAGAGTGGAATGAAAGTACTTAAAAATGAATAACAATCAAATCAAGCAATGACTTTGTTTTTTTTTATGACTGGCTGTTCTTGTGCTCTGTAGCCCAATATCACTGACAGGAGCCAGCTCTTAATGCAGACAAAAGGTTCCTTATGAATACTGAGTTGACATTTGAAGTCTTCTGATAAATCAACTCGGGGAATACATGTGTACATTAAAAATTCAGCTAACATATAATTGCATAAAATCCACTGGAGCAACGTATCTTTAACTTCCAGAGCACGGAAAATAAAACAAAGCTGCTACTCCTTATGTTTTGGAAATTGATCTCCTTGGGTCTGTAGACATTGAATGAGTGGAGTATTGAATCCACAGTTCTTAGGTCATCAGTCAGCATTCCCAAATGCATCAATGAACAAGGCTATGGTATGAACTACAATGCTACAGGAATTAAACATTTAATCAGAAAAACTATGTTTGAAAAGCACCCATCAGCTTTTACCAGCTGGCCTTTAACTCATAGTTAGCAGTAGTTCTAATAATGTGGGAAATCTATTTGCTTCTTAGATCATCCGTGACAAGTCCTCCATGTATGATCACACTGTCGCTCTCATTTTGTTAGAGTTGCAAAATGGGATTTATCCCTTAAAATGTCACCTTATGCAGAGCTTAGGGACTTAATAGCATCGCAGTTTTGGGAGTCACATTGAATTGCTACTAAAGCTTTGTAGGTTCCTTAGTACCTTATCTTAAAAAACATTTTGTCTTCTGCTATGAATATGAGAGCAGCATCCCAGTTTTCATAACACTGAGCAGCTCTCTGCATTGTTGGTGATGAAGGCTGATGATAATCCACCATGCATCCATCCATCTCTCTGCAAGGCTTCAATCCAGTCAGCACTTCAAAGCATGCCTGCTGAAGTGGGTACAGCCTAACATGCCACGAAAGTCACTGTTTCTTTAAAATGATGCTGATCGCCGTTACAGTGAGCGTTATCACGCAGGATGTGGGTGACCTATGCTGAATATCCTGTGGTTGACAGGCTGCAGGCTCGCTTGTGCCAGCTTCCCAGGGGAAACCCAGGCGAGCAGGCTCGAGGCTGTGGGTTACGGTGGGCATTCTGCACCTTTCCTGTGGAAGCTGTAGAGAAGCCTCATGTTGCTGACTGCTTCAAGAGGTTCTTACAGATTTTATCCAGTGAGAGTTGGATGCAGAAGGCATAAACAAAGCTATGTTTTCAGTGAGAATTTAGTACATTAACTTTGTACAAAGAGCTTTCTATATAGCTTTACATATGCATATTAATTTTGTGTATACACACACACACACATAAAACAGGTGTCCTCCTGCAGAAAAGGTTCCAGCTTTAGATTTTAACTAGATGGAAATGCCTCTGGGTAGTCTGGATTCCTATGCCTGAGCTCTGGAGATAGGTGAGCTTTCAGGCACATCCATGTCATGCCTAACTAGTAACTAAAAAAGAAAAAGTGTTCCTTTTTCTATACACACTTATGTACAATTTCATTTCCGTATGCCAGTATAAATACTTAGAGAAGAATCAGAGATATTCAGACTTTTCATTTATATATATTTAAAAAAGGAGATGAGCCACATCTAACTATTAATAATTTATAGAAAGAATTGCAGAGTATTTGTATAAATCAAGAGTTAAAAATTAAATCGACCTTACTGTTATAGAGAAAACAAAATAATGATGCTTATAGAAATGCCATTTTAATAACAGGAAAACTGCCCCCCCCCCCCAAAAAAAAAAAANCAATTTTAAAAAAAAAAAAAAAAAAAAAAAAGAAACATCTAGATACTCATCTTCTTTATGGCTTAGTTCAACTGCATAAGTATTTCTTTCAATGTAGGAAGACATTGGTTTTATCAAAATGCTAACTTTTGAGAAGAGCATCTCTTTTCTTCTGATGGTATCGTCAGTGAAGACACATTGCATCTACAGTAATAATTGACCTTTTCTTTTTGTCTGTGTTTCAAAAAGCCTGAAGATATATATCTCTTTCATTGCTGAAAATGCATTTGCTGTTAATGCTAAGTCAAATCAACACAAGCAAAAACCCCTATGTCTGTTTGTGCATCAAGAGCAAATGATTTCATTCCTGTGTCATCCTTGTTGCAGATGAGAGATCAGAGGTTATGAAAAAAGCAAAGGAGTTCAGTACTTTGCCTTGTAGCATTTTTATTGCTCTCATCCTGCCAACTGCTTAAGCATGTAGTTAATTTTAAAGCATGGAGGCAGTTCTACTGATTCATGTATTTTTACATTCACTTTTAAAGGGCATGTATTTAAGCATGTGTAGGTTTGGATTTAAATTTAAGATTTAGTTTTCACATATGATATGCAGATTACTCTGAACATCTTTACACACAAGCAACGTTTGAGCCAAGCTTTTAACTTACGAAATTCAGCCTTTGACTTTAGTACTGGTTTGCACTAGCTGCAATCAAACCATTTTATTTAGACTTAAGAATAGTCAATTTTTTGGCGGATTTGGTTGAGAGATTCTGGCAGGCGAAAGCACAAAACAGCATGGAAACAATTTCCTTGTCAGATGGCATTTCTGCAGACATCCTGCAGAGTTCAGCAGAACAGAAACAGCAGCAATATACTAAGACGTAGGTAATCTCTTCTCCACTCTGTTTTGACTAACCCAAAGCAAGATAAGCAAGATAAAAGGAAAAATATAAAGATTTGGACAGAAAGAATGTTACCAGGAGAGATTATTTTGACTAACGTATTTGTCTGACAATGAAAGAAGGTATACTTTAGAAGAAGATATACTGCCACTGAGGTGGTAACACCTGTACCCATAAATATAGCATGTTGATCTGATTATTAAAATATTTAATTTATGAGGTACCTGCATAAAGGTGCCTCATAATTTATGGTGCTTACAAGAAGCAGCAGAAAGGGAAGGAAAATGCTTCAAGATGAGACATGTCTCAACAAACATTATAGTTGTTAAGCAACAACAAGATGACAGGAAATGGTCTAGATATTTAAAGAGGTATGGCATCTCTCCAGAGGGAGAGGGTTTTTTTTGAGTAAGACAGAGGTGATCACTAAAGCAGAAGTGAGGGTTGCTTAACTTCCATCACTGACAAAACATGTTGGGATTTCTTGGTCAGTATTTTATGGTCTTTCTTTTCTTTCTTTCTTGGTGCTGCGGATCCCAGGCCGCGCATGCATTTCTCTGCAGTGCTTACCAGGTACAAGTCACAAGTGAGATGTGTTTCCTGTTTTCAGGGAAGGCAGCAGTTGGCAGTACTACTGCTCATGGTGATGCTCAGAAAAAAAAGGTTCGGGAAGCTCTGCTCTTAGCAGAGAGGCAACAGAGCTTATGAAAGCAACACACGAACATATGGCAAAATGTTTTGACATTGTTACAGGTAGAAAAGGGGAGCTTTGAGAGTTGTTAAAATGTGAGGAAATCAATCAAGTCTAGTGAGATAATGGTTATGAGTGAAAGAACAATTTGGAGACTATAAATAAAGTGGATGGAAAAAAGGAATTGAAACAGAGAAGACGTTAGGAAAAAAAGAGAGGGCATTCAGTTTTGGAGAGGCTATGCCTAAAATGAAAACTGAAAGTAAGAAGAGAAAAGTGTCTGGGGACTGCCTGAAGTGTAGACCTGGACAAAGGGAGAAAAGGATGAGAGGGATAACTTTGGTGGTGTTATTGGGAAAAAAATAAAGAAAACTTAGAGGGACAACATACATGATCATAAAAACTATGTAAATAGCAAGGAAAAAGAACAATATTGTATTGCTGATATTATTAATGATAGCACTTAGAATTAAACATATTGCTGCTGTCTTTAGCATGAGTAGATAGCAGAAAAGCACAGAATGGCCTGAGTGGCAGGTTGCACTAGGGCTGTCGAGTTCACAGAGTTCATAGCACTTACATGGATTTATGTATGCTGAGGATTTGGCCAAAGAGCTGTTTACATATAATTTAACATCTTAATTGGAGGGATACAAACGTAGCAGGAAGAAAACAAAATACCTGTATAGCATGTGTCTCCAGTATTATTCTGAAAAGTCGTGAAGTGCTGTCTTGATTTCCTAAACATTTCTTAGCTTTAAGTCAAATGGGCACTTGAGTAAAACAATACATATTTTAGTCGTTTACATTCTGAAATGTTGATTCCTGATGGCTTAATTTATTAGAAAAAATCTGCTAACCTTGGAACAATTGTTAATTTCTTAACTGAATTTTCTCTATTTAGAAATGGCTAAACTTCATATATATTTTTAAACAAGACACAATCTGTATCAGACCCACAACAGAAGTGATTGCTAAATTTCCAAGCATCTTAGAGACAGTCAGGTTCCTGATATTATGTATAAATATATATGTTAATCACATATAATTAAGAAACTTTTAAAATCAGAAAATATTTGGATTAATAGATAATGAAATTAGTATCAGAGAGATGTCAGCCTAGCTCTATTCTAAGCATAATGCTGGCTGCTTTATGCAGGCCTAAAAGCTCTACAGTTACAAAGGCAATTTCAGTTTCTTACAGCAGGTGGTAGTATGTGCTATTAAAATGAAACATTTACTGCCAAGAAGGACTGCTGCTTACTTAATCAAAACATGAGTAGAATAGGCAAGAAAATGAGTGCTATAAATGTGCTGAAAACTTGTGAATTCAAAAATTGAGTATTTATTACTTTTATTTCTAAAGCTTCCTTCTCTTCTGCTATATGACCACAGGTCTAACCTTTGGAGGAACAGTTATAGACAAGCCATAAACATGATACCAAAATTAACACAAATAACTTAACTTTTATAGAACGGTTTGCTTTTCATCCATAAATCCCACATTATTTTATAGAAGACCTACATGAAGCATGTTAGAACAAGATGTAAATGGAATTTCGATAGTCCTCTTTTAGTTGCTCCCTGTTACCGGGAAGAACCAAACCTCCAGGGCCTCTGCCACGGACCCCAACAGATGCCTGAGTGCTGTTTCTACTCGTGGAGCTGTGTCTACACCTTGCCCAAAGCTCAGCTGGGTCTGATCCAAAAAATACTGGGCCTAGGGTCTTAATGTTCCTTACACTTATATCCCTGAACCACTATGTGTATGTAATGTTTACTGCTGACAAGATGAGGCTACTTACAAATGAAACTGCTTGGATCCTGAGTAGAAAAGATACATTGCTGTGGTGTTTGGGGGTGGACTCAGCCCATGAACTGGGAGAAGGAAGACCCACCCACTGTAATTGAAGATGAGGTTTGAGATCTTCTAAAGAACCTGAAGGTGCACAAGTCCATGGGACCTGGTGGGATCCATCTGCAGGTCCTGAGGGAACTGGCAGATGAAGTTGCCAAGCCACTGTCCATCATATTTGAAAGGTCATGGCAGTCTGGTGAAGTTCCCACTGACTGGAAAAGGGGAAATATCACCCCCATTTTCAAAAAGGGAAAAAAGGAAAAGCCAGCAAACTGCAGGCCAGTCAGTCTCACCTCTGTTTCTGTCAAGATCATGGAGCAGATTCTCCTGAAGGATCTACTAAGGCACACGGACAATGAAGATGAGGTGATTGGTGGCAACCAGCACGGCTTCACCAAGGCCAAATTGTGCCTGACAAATTTCTTGGCCTTTCATGATGGAGTTACAGCATCAGTGGATAAGGGAAGAGCAACTGAGGTCATCTACTTGAACTTGTGCAAAGTGTTGTCCCACATGACATCCTTGTTGCTAAACTGGAAAAACACAGATTTGAAGGACAGACCACTCTCTGGATAAGGAACTGGCTGGATGGTTGCACCCAGAGAGTCGTGTTCAATGGCTCAAAGTCAAAATGGAGACCGGTGGCGAGTGGCATCCCTCAGGGATAGTACTGGGATCAGTGCTGTTCAATAACTTTGTTAGTGACATGGACAGTGGAATCGAGTGCACACTCAGCAAGTATGCTGACAAAACCAAGCTTTGTGGTACAGTTGACATTCTAGAGGAAAGGGATGCCATCCAGAGGGACTTGGACAGACTGGAGAGGCAGGCCTATGCCAACCTCATGGAGTTCAACAAGGCCAAGTGTAAGGTCCAGTATCTGGGTCAGGGCAATCCCAAGCACAAAGACAGGTTGGGCAGAGAACGGCTGGAGAGCAGCCCTGAGAAGAAGGATTTGGGAGTGTTGGTTGATGGAAAACTCAACTGACATTGAGCTAACAATGTGTGCTGCAGCCCAGAAGGCCAACAGGATCCTGGGCTCATCAAGAGAAGCGTGACCAGCAGGGTCAGGGAGGCGATTCTTCCCCTCTGCTCCACTCTCGTGAGACCCCACCTGGAGTGCTGCGTCCAGTCCTGGGGCCCCCAACACAAGAAGGACATCGAGCTTTTGGAGGGGGTCCAGAGGAGGGCCACGAAGATGGTCAGAGGGCTGGAGCACCCCCCCTATGAAGGCAGGCTGAGAGAGTTGGGGTTGTTCAGCCTGGAGAAGAGAAGGCTCTGGGGGGACCTGATAGCAGCCTTCCAGTGCCTGAAGGGGGCCTACAGGAGAGCTGGGGAGCCACTCTTCAGAAGGGCATGTAGCGACAGGACAAAGGATAATGGCCATAAACTGGAAGAGGAGAGATTTAGGCTAGATATTAAGAAGAAATTCTTTCCTGTGAGGGTGGTGAGACACAGGAACAGGTTGCTCAGAGAGGTTGTGGCTGCCCCCTCCCTGGAAGTTGCTGGACTGGGCTCTGAGCAACCTGGTCTAGTGGGAGGTGTCCCTGCCTATGGCAGGGTAGTTGGAACTAGCTGATCTTTAAGGACCCTTCCAACCCAAACCATTTCTATGATTCTATGATCCTATCTGCATTCAGAATATGCCAACTTTCGACAGTCCTCTACTTAGTGTGATGTATGATTCGGATCCTTCTCTCCTCATTCCCTGAGGAGGGAGCCTCCAGAGGACCCTGGATTCTTGTCTTGAGGATCACATGTGAGAAATAGGGACTATGATACCAAGTTCTTTAAATAGGGACTGCAATACCCAGTTCTTCTGTTGGACCCAGTTTTAACTGGATATAAACATGAGTTTCCCACATGTGGAGTGGGATGCTTTGATCAGGAGCAGCATGCCTTGCCCAGCTCCTCTGTTTTTTCCTGTTGGGTAGGAGAATTCTGACAGCATCTCCTGGACTGAAAGTCCAGAAGTGAGACGAGAGGTGATATGATTAATGAGTAATGGGAATCAGTGAGATGCTTACCTGCTTCCAGGCTGCAATTGATTCAGGGTGAAGCTGGCAGCAGATGTTTAAGGTACATTTATCCATAAAATTATAGTTACCATGGCATTTCAGATGCTTACAAGAGTTATAAAACAGTAAAGATAGTTGTCAAGAAGCTCAAAGGCACAGCTAGGAACCTGACTTCTTTTGTGAATTTTTGTAGGTTAGCCTTCAGTCTCTAAAGGCCTTCTGCCCTCATTTACTACATGAATACGATATGTCTAAAGGTTGTTTCCCTTGTTATATTACTTTAGCACAGCATGGCCTTTAACTGAACCATCTTGCAGTTTGTGTAGTCATTTGCAGATACACAAAACAGCTTTTTAAATTTAAGAAGGTAATTTTTCTTGTCACAGAAGCATCTAATTAAGATTTTGATTATTCTCAAAATAATATTTTGGCTACCAGTTCTGCTAACAGCTCAAACATGGCACAGATAGGACCCATAAGACCTGTGGCTGAGTTAATGTCAGGGTTCCAAATGATAAGTGTTGCAGCAGCATCCGAGAGCAGTTTCTTTAAAAGCCATCTCCATCCCGTGTCTGGCTTTGTACAACTGAAACCACATTGTCATGTGCTTCTGCAGCTGGCAGCATACATACACATTGCAAAGTGGAGAAGCCACCTTGGGGGCCACCTTGTGTTCTGCCACCTTTGGGGCTTATTTGTAAATGCAAACCAAGCCAAACTAAGTCAAAGCAAACCTCAGTGAAGGGGGATCATGAAAAGAGCAAGACTTCGCATCACTGAATCACTTCGCATCTTAAGAATCTCAGTTCAGCTTTGGCTGAAGCTGGGCTGTTACTCTGATGGCCTTTCATTTTGTACTGTCCTACAATAGCGCCATAATTTCCGTATTCCCTTGAGCAAAAGTTAACATTTGTATCAAGCGGTGTTGTGGCATCTTGATTGCAAATACCCACTAGGTATTTTGTTGAAACAATCTTGGCTGGTGCTTTACAAAAAAATTCACTCCAGGAGCACAGTCAGATAAAAGAAGCTATAATCAACTGTGAATGATCTGTGGGTGGTTTATCCGGTTGCCGATTAATCACTCCATTAATCATGGCAAAGACAGTGAGCTAACTCTGTGCAGAGCCAATTTCTGTGAGCTGGGCTTCTAAACTCAAGTGCAGTGCCATATGAATCCAGTTGTATGCGTCCAGAAATACAGTCCTTTTTGCACAGTTTGGATCTTGAGTCAGTAAATGTAATGCCATTTGTGAGCCCCCAGACTGCTGCATGCAGAGCCAGCCCAGACCTCCCAACACTTGTTCCTATTACTGGCAGCTCTGGGAAGAGTGACACAGAGCCACTTGTGCATAAAGCCAGCTCAGATCTAGCATGGCTGTGGCATCAGGAGGGTGGATAAGGTCAGAGAGATCCAAGGGAAATTCTTCTGAATCACTTTCCAGCAGCCTCGGTAAGAGGGTTTTCAATTTCTGATGCAGAATGAACAAAATGCATAGAGCCAACAGAGATCCAGTGCTGTGTCTGAATGAGCAAACCTGTGAGAAACCAGAAGCCTGATGCAAGGAAGCCACTGTGAGAGTAATTTCAGGTCCAGCCAGTGATTCACTGATTATTGTGAACTGAGTCCTCACAGAGTTATTTGGATGCCTCCGGTTAGTGTAGCCTAGCATCCTTATGACCTGGGGTAGTTCACCTTCCTGCTTCACCATCTGTCCCAGTCCACTCCATTATCCTGGATGGAAGAGTTCTGGCTGTTCTCAGATGCATCATCTATTTGTTTGTCCAAATGCAATGTGAGTTTAACTTACAGCAGTATGATAAGTCTCCTAAACAGCTGCAAAGGCTGCAAACTGGAATGAGGCAAATTTGTGCAAAAATGTTTTTTAAAATAATAAAGATAAATAATCTTATGTTCCAATTCTGCTCTGGTTTTTAATGCTTTAACATCAAACTGGATGACTTTCTGATAGATGTGTCTGGTTCCAGCTGAAGTTACAGCCCTGAAGGAAATGGTAGGAGCCTAAGAACAAACTAGAGAGTTATAATTGTTCTTTTCAGTTTAAAAAGTCAACATGGTGATGCCAGCAATAAAGATGAAGCATGGCCTAGGTTTTGAGAGTCAAATCTATTGATTACAGGACAGACGAGTCTGAGGTTTAGGATTTAAACTTCTGATTTTTCTGTCTAGCTTCCGTGCAGCTATTTATTATGAAGAAATAATTGTAAGGAAGGTGAAAGGCTTTCTAAGCTCTCCCTTCCCAGCCAAAACACTCTGGTATGACAAAGGCAGGTAGGTGGCAGTAACAAGTGACTAATACCCTGCTGGATGATTACATCTGCCACAGACTTATCTCTTAGCACCAAGTGCATCAACATTAAAAGCAGAGAGTATAAGAAAAATGTTAAATACTGAATTAAGCAGAAAAAAAAAGCCTGTAGAGACTCAAACAAACTGTAGGAGTTCAGATAGGTAATGAAGATTTTAACACAGACAGAGCCAAAAACTTGATTACTGTCTTACTGCAAAAAGCTGCCTGAATGAAAATTAATATTTTCCAGAATCTGCTAAATTATTTTGAGTCCCTAAAATACGTGTGGCAATATATTAAAGGTAAGGCTTTTTGTCATAACAAGCTAAGTCAAGGTGATGTACCTAGGCTATCAGTGCTGGGGAGAGAGAGAGAGAAGTGCTTTCGGATGTCTGAGCAAGGCATTTCTTCACTGAGTAAAGATACAAGGATTTCTATAAAGCAGTTCAATACTTCTTATATTAAGCGCTGTCCCTGATACAGAAGTTCACTGTAGGCTTCTCCATTTCATAAAGCTGAGTCTTTGTCTAAATGTAGACAAAGGGGAGGGGAAATCTCCTTTTTGGCCCAATTCATGGAGTTGCAGTGTGTGAACACTGTTATTTGAGTAATTTGAGATATAGGCTTTCCTCAGTTTGTCAAATGTTTCTACTGACTTTCTTTCTTTCTTTCCTTTTTTTTTTTTTTTTTTTCAGAAGTGTTTGGGCCACAAGGCAGTGCATTATTTCAGGAGGGTCACTGTGCATCTCTGCTATTGAAGAAAGACCATGTTGATGAGCTGAATGCAAAATTTAAGGGCTGCTTTTGTAACCATGTCTATTCTCTCAAAATAGATACCCACTTTCAAAAGGGCATTCCCAACAGTAGATATCAAGTGGGTGAAGATATAGCACTATAGTCCAAGAAAAACATGTTGGGGGTGGAACTGATCCCCAGAAGTTTTAGCACATTTTTTGATCTTTAGTCCTTTAACCATGAATAACAAATGAATCTTATATTACAAATGCAATAGCAGCTTCTCCTCATCTTGAAAAAAATCAATTGAAGGGCATACCAAATTGCCCACCAAACTCCCAAATACCTTTTTTTGTCATTCCATTCTACCCCAGAAAATACATTTTGTAAGTTCAAAGTGCAGCCTGTCCTGGAGGCCACTGATTTAAATATGTTTCTAAATACAAATATCCTTGGAAGTACTAAAATGAAGGAAAATATCTTACTGAGGTCTGAAAATTTTACTTTTTAAACAGAGGGCTCCACCTTACATGCCTTTGCTGACCACTGCTTTATCAATAAGGTCCACAGAAAAGCTTTGCCTTGGCACAAGCTCTCCCAATACAATTGTGTCGTAATAAATCAAATGCAAACCTTAAACTCAGTTTGGGAAGTAATAATCAACAAATCTTCTGGAATCGGTTTCACTTGCTCTTGTGGGATACAGTACTCAATATTCCACATGAGCATTAACAGGGTTGATTTAAGAAACCAGTCTTCCGTCTCAGCATATCTGGTTGGTATATTAAGAAGGCTTCTTTGCTGGTGAGGAATTAAGCCCATAAAGCAGTTAAGGACAAGCAGACATGTCTAGGACTTCTAGACCACAGATGCGTATCTGAATATCCTGATAGAATGTGTATTTTCCATGTTAAGACCCATCCTGCAAAAATAACAATGTTGACTTCAGACGTGTTAAGGCTGGAACCATTTGAAAAGTATCTGAGGAGGGCGAAGTGGCTGATGAACTGAGCCTGGGTGCATCCTGGTGCAGAGAGCAGAATGCACTGTAGTCGGCCGCTTTACAGACAGACACAGAAATACCACAGTTTAGGGAGGGATCTTAGCTACAGACTTGGACTGTTAAGAGAGAGTGCAAACTCTCTCTTGTAAAGATGATAAGTCTTGCAGGCTTCTCTCCTGTACCAAAATGGCATACATAGCTAATTCCGGAGGAAAGGGGACTTGTATATGCTTACCTGTCCAAACCCCTTAAGGTTCAGTAGTAGAACATTTATGCAGTTGTACATTTATGCAGGTTACATATGGGAATGAGCAAAGATGACATTGATCTGCCTTTGAAAGTCCGGATAAACGTCAGTGTCAGTTGAGTGGATCTACTGGCTCTGTGGGTCACCACCTTCCCTCAGTTAATCACAAAGATGGGAGCACCTTCCTAAGCCAGCCAGGCCAGCATGGGAAAAGTGTGAATGTGGCTTAGCCCAACATAGAGCATAAAAACTGAGCAACCAACAGAATGATCGGTGAGGAGAACAACAGGCCATAGCTGGCTAGGCCTGATGCGAGCCGCTGATGGTGAGCAGACAGAGACCAGTAATGGGAATTGTGTTTGTATACTGTGGTTCAACTGTATGTTGGAATTGCTTTCTTGTGTTTTTGTTGTGATTTCAGTATATTGCGGCATCGGCGCACTAAATCAAAATCCTCTGTAATGCCACATAGCTACAAGTTCGCAAATTTTATGCTAAAAAGTAAACCTTCATTGTGTGGAGTATCTAAAATAATCCGGTCAGAGAGTACTGGACTCTGACACTTTTGAAGAAATGAGAACTTTTTTACATAAGATCAGTAGCAAGGATGTTTTTAGAGCAATAGTATCACCAGCTTTAGGAACACTATAGAGAGCAGGGAGGTGGAAAAAAATAAGACTTTAAAATACATAGGAAACCTTTGCTTTTTAAAAGCTTATAGTGTCAAGATGCATCTTTTTTACATTGATCACACGTTCATGCTTGCATTTAATGTTTTCCTTCATGCTCATATTAAAATTCTCAAAGGTTTTCATTTATTTTTCAGCTCTAAACCTGTTTTTTTTCTTCAGTCTCTCCAACTTGCTACCAAGGTTTCTGATATGTATACCATAGCGTGGGAGGTAGATTAGACACTAATCATATCTAGTAAGACTGGGTTCTTGCTAAGAAATAAACAAGATATATTGATGACAATTTAGCTGTATAGAGCTATACGTATCTTGAAATGTCTGCAGTTATTATTCTGTAAACATTGTCCTATACCAGTCACAGAACTATCCATCACATCAAATTCAACACAAGATGTCGATTTGAATCAGCCGATCTCTCAATCATTTCCAATCAAGTGAAGAATGTTCATAACATCACTTTCAAAATCTTGCCACCATTCCTGGCCTGAAATAATAATTCAGCTTTCACCTTTGGGTGCAATGACAATTGTGGAGAAGAATTGTTTATAGGTTATCAAGGGTGCTTGAAAGACCGATCTAGTTCTCAGTCCGTATGACAGTGAAGGAGGCTGAACACTCGTCCTTGTGCTATGTGTTAATATTTATAAGATTAGTCAGAAATATTCAAGGCAAATATAGATGTTGAAATTAGTTTAACTTTTATCCCTATACAATGTTTTGCTAGCATGGTTTCAGAAGTAGCTAACCAAGCATAACAATTTAGTGTCATTTAAAGGACTAACCTATCAGTGGGGATCTCATTTGCGTGAATAATAGTCAATAATTTTGAACAAATCTTGAAGAATAAGAATCAGGAGCACATACTATCCTGTTTTTGGCATTATTCTGACCTTGTTTCCTTTCCTTTAAAACTGAAGTTATTTGACAGCTTAACATTTAAATATAATAAACTGTTTTCAAGGTTAACATGCCCTTCAGGTGAACACTGAAGATAAAAGTAATGTATGTAATATCTGTACTTAGGTAAATATAAGTAAAATATAAGTGCACTTGCTATTAAATCAAATTCATATTTAACTTCAATTAGTGTTATGTGAACATTTGTTATTATAATTATAACTTACCCTAATTGTGTGCAAAATTAAAAATCTTTATTAAAACGAATGTATCATTTAAAAATGCTAAACTAGAATTTGGATGTGAAAGTGGACAGATTCCTAAAGTATTAATAATATAACTTTCAAAAATGTAGATTCTATTCTATTCTATTCTATTCTATTCTATTCTATTCTATTCTATTCTATTCTATTCTATTCCAATAGAGTATGTTCACAAGCTATGGAAGCCTTTTTCTTCTTTGCCCTTTTCTCAGATAATGCAAATAGGAAGTAATCAGGATTCTCCCCTAGATCCATTGGTATGCATGACACTTTATGTGTAAGCCTGGGTTCTGGGACAAGTAACACTGGTATAAATCACAAATGTATTTGCTGACAGAGTCTTTATTGAAATTCACTGGGTTTTAAAGAGGTGCAATGGGATCTTTGATTGTCCTTCTCTTCATGATCTAAAGATCATGTCTCCGCTCACACACACAAAGGAGGCTGCAAATGTGTTACTCGCTTTAGCTGTGTAACATACTGCCAAGAGATTTGGAACAGACGCTTCTGGTACAAGGGTTATACAGAATTTGTTTTCTTCAAGTAGGAAGTCAATTCCTCACATTTCAGAAAAAGGTGTTCTTGTTGTAGAGGGCAAGTATGTAAGGCAGCACTTGTGGTCACTTTTTGCTATATCACATCCCGTGAGAGGATATAAGCAGAAAAATTGTGTACATTAGTAAATACAGCTCTTAAAGCTTGCCTTCAATCTTCTGCCAGGAAGACTAAAGGAGTGCTTTTTTAGATGCTACAATTTAGTAGGGGAACAAGCTTTGATCAACAGGCAGACGCTCTGCAGGGCTGTATTTGCAAGAGACTACTAAGGAGTGACACTAAATCAGCTCATTTCCCATATGCCATATGCCCATATGCTTTCATCATAAATTCTTCTGACAACTTTCCTCTTCTGAGGAATGTACTTTGGGCCCTCTGGCCAAATGAAGAAAGCAATAATGAAGTGGCACAGTATGGATGCAGATCTCTGTCTGACATTTGCTGGCAAAACACAACTGAGGAGTGGGCACAGGTGACACAGCTCCACACCAGCCTGAAAGCCTTGCTTGAGGGGAGATGAACTTTTGTGAGGAATGTAGCCATAGATACTGCTTTACTTTTCTACCGAGGTTTGATGTGAGTGCATGTCACATATTGTCTTTCACCTATTATTTCTCTGAGGCTAAGTGCTACTGCTAACAATAAAATTTCCCAGGCTTACTTCAACAGAATATTAATGAAAGTCTTCTAAATCCTTGCAGATACACATGCAGGGTAGCAGCTGCTTTTAGTACTCCAAGAGAGATTTCAAACATTTACTTACTGTCGAGCTTTATGCATAGACGTGCATGTGAAAGGTCAGAGATGGTCGTTCTGTCATTTGGGATGAGCACAGCTGAATTGAAATGTCACAGCAGTTGTACCTAGCAATTTTAAAGCTTTGGAGTGTTGCAAGCCTGTGGATTCTCCTGCCAAGCAAATAAAAATCGACTCTCCGACTGTACAAATTTACATGATTACAGATAATATATTTTACATCATGCTTGTGGAGTTCTGAGCACCGGTAGAGCCGAGGCAACTTTTGGAGTTGATTGGAGCCAGGAAGCTTGCTGTGCAGCCCTGGAGCAGGGAAGCTGGCTGCTAATGCAATGCCATGGAAGGCATCAGTCAACCTAATCACCTGCGTGCGGCTGATGAATGTCAGCCTCTTTAGACCTCTCAGACATTACAAAGGAACTCTGCAGAAGAAGTCAGGGGATGTCACAGTGTAATAAAAAAGCATGAAGAAAATTAATTTTAAATCATTAATTGAACAAAATATGTCTCTGAAAGAAGTGATATCCTAAAAAGAGATCATAATCCCTTTGTCAAATGTTTATAGGTGGTTGTTTCAGCAATTTCTTTGATGAGAATGAGCGCTGTGTAAACAGTGCAGGAACTTGCTGACTCACGGGAGGGGGTTCTGCTGGAGCATGTGTAAGTGCTTCTTTCCTCAGGAGTCTCTTTGCTCAAGAGAGTGGTGGCTGGTTCAAAAGGGGATGGCCATGGACATCTTATCAGTAGAAATGGGAGAGTACTCATTAAAAAAGTATCCAAATGTATGAACACTCCTTAGGATGAACTACGTTGCATTTTTGTGATTGCATAAGGAAAATGAAATCAAGAGGGCAAGAACAAGCAACTTCAATTTCATCCTCTCATCTGAGATTCATCCTGAGATGAAAGGAAGTTGAGGTTAATTTATTTAGCATATGGAGTGAGGACAAGTCATAATGAAAATCATCTCCATGCAGAATTGCAAACTGTATTCCTGGATGTTTGTATAGTCAAAAGGCATTTTTCTTGAGCAGACTTCCAGAAGAGATGTCAGCAGTAGTGCCCTGTATAAGTTGAAAGCTACAGAATTTAATAAAAAGTGGGCTAATGCCTATAAGATTTTAAATGAACCTACAGACTTACAAGGCATAAAAGCTTATGTTTCTAATTTAATATGGCTAAAATAATAAGATATTTCATGATTGTCTAATTAGATTATACAAATGATTTTTAAAGTTTGTATGTTTTGATTCTCCGGTGAAGACAGATACAATTTGATTAGGGAAAAACAACTATTATTCAAAAATAGCCTGTTGTCCACCTGCCCACTCTTAGCATACGTTCTGCTTTGCAAATTTTAAATTAGGCTATATGCTGTACATCACCCACCAAGTGGGTGCTTCATGGCATCAGTGAATCTCGACATATGCTGTTTAATGACCTGTAGCTGTCCCGATTTCCAGAGCAGCCATCTTCTATAATTACATTTGAAAACAGTATCTAGCTGAGGACAGGCATACAATATCCATGCTCCTAAGTCTTCTCCATAAATACTCAAAGGAAAGGTGTTCACATTCCCACAGACCTAATATTCTTTTAATCAACCATTCCTCTGTCTTATTTGTTGTGTAATTTACTTTTTAGAACAAGAACAGGTTCTTACTTTTCTGTAGCACAAGGAAGCTCTGACTTCAGTTGAAGACTCTGCTGTGATAATTTTGCTGTTTCTAGTAAATAAATAAAACTTCTGGAAGGAGTTAGTTTCCATTCACCATGACTGCTCTCAGAGGCAGAGGACATAATCTCCCATCACACAGGAAACAGATTTTGAGCAATTCCAGCCCTCAGTGGTAGAGAAAGCCATTCAGCCATTATCAAAATCACAGCAACCTTGCTGCTGCTAAGACACAATGGGGAGGATTCTGAAGATGCTAATTTCATGAGGGAATGAAAGGAATAAACTTAAAAACTAAACAAAGACAGCTGTCTGAAGAAAGCTAGGGATAAAAATAAGAAGAGTTTCATAAGGTATTGCTCCTTTGACGACGGTCAGGAAATAGAAGAAAAACAAAACAAAACAAAAACAGTGTTGCTGGTTAGATCCACTTAAAGACCAGAAGCAACCTGGAGGAGGGATCTGGGAAATGTAAAGAAAAGCCCCTATTGTCTGAAGAATTCTGGCTGCACCATCAGCATTCCTGTGATTGCAAATGACAGCAGACGGAGGAAAAGAAGAAAAGATTTTGTGGTGTAGCTCACCCAGTGCAATCTGTTTTATGGGCAGAGAGAAAGGGGTAACATGGCTCATCTGTGCTAGCCTGTCTGCTCCTGGTGCACTTGGCACTGCTAATTGCACAAATATCCACCTTACTGTCAGTGCCTGTAAAGACAAGGGAATGGAGTTAAAAGGAAAAGCGCTTCTCTGTTGAGCCCATTATTGTTACAATGCACCACTTTCCCCTACCAAAAAAAACCATCACTCCTCCCTACCCTAGCAGACCCAAACTAAACATGGAGAGAGAAAACCACAGGCCATTTTCTTCAGGCACTTGTGGGCTAGCAACATAGAAGCAGAAAGTTAAGTGATGCTCTGGTGCAGCAGAGCTCACTAGTACAGGGAAGTGAGAAGTCTGGGTACTCCCAGATTGAAAAGGAGCTGTGCACATACATAGCATAAGACAGGTATATGTATTTGCTTACTTGCAAGGAAGAGGGGGGCAAAAGAAGTATTGCCTTCTAAATTTGGCAAGGAAAACAGAGTTTTGCTGCTCTGACTCCTGCTTTGAGAAGAGAGGATATAACCTTAGCTTTGGATGTAGTTTTTGCAAAGTCTGCTGGAGCCCGCAGGACTGAACAGGACAATGGGCTGTCTTGTTCAGGTTCAGAAAGCAGGAAGGCAAGCGGCTGATGATGGGCAGTCAGGCACCTGGTGGGGAGTGTCGGGGAGTGGAACTGGTGGGTGCTTTCTTCTCTCCTCCACTCTCAGTGTACTGGGACAGATGGCACTTAGAATTGATTGACATATCTTATAGGATCTGTGCCAATTTAAATTATCCTTCTGATTTATCGTATGAAACGCTGAGGTGAACTACGTGACTCGGTGCATCAACTGACTGAAAAAGAAAGAAAGAAGAAAACCTGGTTTGAAAAAATATCCCCAAAGCTGACAGCACAGCATCTAAACAAGGTTAAAAAAAAATAGAGAGAATTATCTGAAGACAAGTGCACTACAGCTTGTGGATGAGCTGCATAGTGTTGTCAATTTGCAGCCTTACAAGGTGACTGCATCAAAAATCCTTCAGATTGCTATCAAAGACAAATGGTCTGCCTAAGCAGAGGTATCCTGCTTCAGAAAGGTTGTCTTAAAATAGGGGGTAGTACAGAAAACAATTTCTCTGTGACCAAAATTTTTTGCACGCAAATTTGTTGCGTGCATGAAATAAATTGTCTTAAAAAAATACTTATGGGGAAGATGACTGGGTAGTATTCCCACCATCTATTTGTATTAAGACTGATTTTTCCCTGGGATTAATATTTGGCATAACATGCCACACTTTTATTTTACTACAAGCCAGTTTAGATTGCGGGTATCAAATCGGCACTGCAGATTTGCTCTTGCTGCTGGCTTATCTGAAAGAATCGTCCCCTCACCCAAGAGGCCGTAACATCATCTTAAAAGTCAGGGAGGAGGAATCAGTATGAAGCCTTATGAGAGCTGGTAATTAGAAGCAGTGACAGCAGCACAAAGCTGCTTTCCTCCGTCGGCTCCTAAACTTCATCAAGGACTACACTTGAGAGAATGAAATCTAAGTGCTTGTCAGGAAGATCAGCAAAGCTGCCCCATTCCTGCAGAGGTCCAGCTATGCAGAGCCAGAGCCCTCCCAGCAAGGCTCCTGGCACAATCCCAGCCACACCACTGGCATCCCTCCCCTGCTGTCAGTGCTGCCAGGCAGGTCACTGCCTTCTCTCCTTGTGCTCTCAGCTTCCAGCAGCAAAGGGACAATATTGCTCGGCCTGGCGCCAGTTGCCTGGTGTGACAGCGTTGGATCAGCTCCTCACCTGACATAAGCCAGGCAGAAGGGAAGTAGACAATGTTCTGAAAGGTGAGAAGATGCAAGAAGAAGGTGACAGCAGCCTGGCGAAGTGTCCAGGACGAGAGACAGGGAGAGAGCGGTAAATCTGGGAGGGTCACCTTGAGCAAAGCACCCACTTCTGGCTGCACAGCAAGAGGTGCTTGGCTGTGCTCTGTCAGGGCTGTGCCTGGTCCAGAGAAAGGAGGAGAGAGGTTGGCTTTTAGAATATGTGATTTTCTTGTGGTTAAGTATCTGAAAAATTAAATATTACCACTTTAAAGTAGATTCTGCATTCACAGGAAAACAAGGAGTGTGATTTTATCAACATCCTGCTGCAATTTCTAGGTTGTAAACACATGCCTGAGATGATCCTGAGCTGAGCTGAGCGTTCTGTTCATCTTTTAGGATCTTCTTGACAGACAGACTGCCAGTTGTCAGAGAGTCTGTCGGCTGTGAGAGCTGGCAGCATATGCTAAGGCAAGCTGGAAAGGGCAGGGTAAAAGAGATGACTTCTCTGTTTATATAACAGTAGCTTGTAGAGTGACTACAGCAACCTCAGGAGGAGCAGGATCATCTGAAAGTATAAAAAACAGCAAGCTTGAAGTACTGCAGGGAAATTATCTTAATACACAAAATAAATTGTCCTAATTCATATTTAGTGTGCTTTGTTTTATTTTTCATGATTCACTTATTATTTACATTCCCATTTACTGCTAATGATTACTAAGCCTATCATTCTGCTAGATCACTAGTGTGCAGGTCATATTATCAATGCTTAGCAGGTGCTGCTGCTCAGAAGGGGGATTTACCCTTCAAATATTTTCAGACTGATATGTCCTATGGGAACAGGCTGAGAGAGTTGGGGTTGTTCAGCCTGGAGAAGAGAAGGCTCCAGGGGAACCTGACAGCGGCCTTCCAGTGCCTGAAGGGGGCCTACAGGAGAGCTGGGGAGGGACTCTTTAGAAGGGCATGTAGCAACAGGATGAGGGGTAATGGCCACAAACTGGAAGAGGGGAGATTTAGGCTAGATATTAGGAAGAAATTCTTTACTGTGAGGGTGGTGAGAGACTGGCACAGATTGCCCAGAGAGGTTGTGGCTGCCCCCTCCCTGGCAGTGTTCAAGGCCAGGCTGGATGGGGCTCTGAGCAACCTGGTGTGCCCACGACAGGGAGGTTGGAACTAGATGATCTTTGAGGTCCCTTCCAACTCAAACCATTCTATGATTCTATGTTAGAAAGTGAAGTGAAGATTCCTTGAGGTTACTGAAGAGACCTGAACATCTACGGGCCACATTATGCACTTCAGAAAAAGAAATTTCAAGATTTGAAATGCCCTGTCTGAATCCTCAAAGTCTCTCACTGTGGTTTTTCCTGCATAACCCTCTTCAGCCCATTGAGCTCTTGAACAGAAGCTTTATTGATGTTGTCTTCCTAAAAGTGTGAAAGGGCCAAAGAATTAAGACCTACGTCTTGTTCTCCCCATCAACCATTTTTGGCAAAAATTTCATGTATGTATTTTGCAAAATGTAGGCATTACTTTGTGTTCTATCATTAATTTAGGCTACATCCAGACTGACACATGGTCTTGTGCCATACTCTGTTCTTGCAGTCACTCTCCAGGTTGTTGTTTTTTTTGCCCATAGACTGACAACATTCAGATCTGCCTCTGAAAAGTAAAAGAAATGTAGGAGCGGCCCCAGTTGTGACATAAATGTGAAGGTCATGCAGAGCTGACCTGAGACAACATCTGCACTCGGTGTAGAGCATTGCTGATTGCTGCTGAGGACATGAATATTTTGGCCTGATGAGTAAATGTGTGCCAGGGTTCTCCTTCATTCATGCATTCAGGTTAGAAGAACAAGCCTATCACGCAGCATTCAAAATACAGTACCAAAGATGTCTAGATATTTTCATTTATACGAGGCAATTTGTAAATTTTGGTGGCCATGTTATCATGCGGACTTGAAACATTGGTATGAAGCAATGCCTGCTCAGGGTAGAAAATATCCCCTTGAAAGGAGATTATGCCACCCTCCTTCCCATCCTTCCTCCCTTTCTCCCTTCCTTCCACCCTTCCCCATTTCCTTGTCCAGAGGTCCAGTAATCACTGTTGCTCCTTGTTACCTGACAGCATGGAACCATTGAAGGGCTAGGGAGCTAACAACATCAAAAGACAGTTTGCAGCTATACGCTTGAGGAGGCTTATCGCAGCACACTTAGCAGGAAGTTTCCAAATCTGCTGCATTTGGGAATTTATCATTAGACAGCAGTGTCAAATTTTAATAAGTGAAATTAGTTAATGCATGTGCAGTGCTTTGAAGATATGAAATGCTATTCAAATTATGGGAAGTCAAATCAAGGTAAGGAATATGGGCTGAGCAATGAAGAAAGCAGTATTTTTGTGCAATGCTACAGCGGCTTCATAAGCAGTGAAATACTACTTACCCCTTCATCAGAGGAGAGCCCTCTGTTGCCTTCCAGGTGGGCATTTTCTCATTTTGCTGGTGTTAGCAAATCAAAGAATCAGCTTTCAGCTTTTTTTTTTTTTTTTTATTTCATCATTCTATCATATTGAAAGAAAAACAGCTTACCCTGCTTTCTCTTTTGTAATGGATGTTATCCTGAGAAAATGTTGGAACAATGATGTGACATTATGAAAAAGTCATCTAGGCTCCAGGGTAATTATTAGCTCAGTTATAACATTTTTCTGGAGCATTTTTTAATTAGTCAGTTTACGGAAACACATATTTGGGGATTAAATGATGCTTGGAATAAAACAATGAATGTGCTGTTAATGATAACTGACAAGTCTTGAGAATAAAGTGGATCAAAAATATGAATAATTTTTTATTAATAATGTGACAAGTATTTTCATTTTTAGTTGAATTTTCATTTTTTATGAAGTTTGACAACACAATAAGCTGGTGAAAAACCTGAAAAATGTCTCGTTCAATTTTTTTCAAAACATATTTGTGCAAATGAATTAAGCAGTAATTTTATGCAATCCATTTGCCTTTCATAAAAGCAAATGCATTTTACTGATATGAAACTAATTGATTCAGAAAGCTTTTTTTCCAGTATTTATAATGGGAATTTTTAGTCATCAGAGCTGATGTAGTGCTCATGATAATCATGCTTCATACTGGAGGCTCGACTAAAAGACTTCCAGAGCTCCCTTCCAGTCACCATTTCTGTGATCTTCAAGATACTCAGTCTTTGACTTCAAACCACAAATAAATACAAATCTATGCCAGATATCATGCAAGGCATCTGCACAGATATACACTAGGAATGCTCGAAATTGTTACACGTAAAGTTTTCTATCTATTGATTTTGCTAAAAGTAGCAAATACATTAACGCCGTTAAAGACAGTGATAGGTTAGTGCTCTGCCTCATGGCAAAAAAGCAGACGTATGTTGCATTGGGGCTTTTTTTTTTTTTTTTTTGCCTATTTGCAAGCTCCAGTGAAGAAAATGGATGCCTTCTGACAATCACTTGTTTATTCTTCAGTTATCTGTCTTTGACCTTTTGGTGTCTCTAGATCTTTCAGCCAAACGAAATTATAGGTGCTTAGTGCTGTCATTATCATCTAAGAGGAAGAGAGTGTATTGTGTCAGAGCCATTATATTTCTAATGTACACTTATTGTGAGCCTGCAAATCCTTCAGAAACATGCTTGTATTGTGCTGATGACAGTTTCGATGTCATAAAAGGTGAAAATGTCTCCAGTATATTAAGTAATGCATGATCAGAACAAGCAAGAGATGTTATATTTCTCAGTCTCATCAACTGTTTCTCTAATAGAGGAAAAAATGAGAACAAATTACACAGGGGCTCTATGAACTACATCTGTTTTGGACAGGGTGTTGAGACAGTAGAAAAGACACCTCGTAAAGCTGTATCCAAAGAGACAACTAGGTGCAGCCCTGCTGTGACCTACAGTGTGTAACTTACATACACTTGGATCCTGGAGGGCAATTCTGAGTCCTGTGCAGGGCACCTGCAGGTGATGAAGAGAGGTGAGCAATGGGCAATGCTCACTTCTTGGTGTCATCCAGAGCTTTGATGCATATTTAGGGTTGCAAGGAGACAACTCTTTTCACTTGGGGTCCACCCTTTAAATCCTTCTCTGATAACAGAGCAGAAATAACATCTCACTTTTTAAGGCATTAGTGCTGGAAAAGCTATGGCTGCCCCTTTTTTATAATCAATCTCTCATTCAGCAGGCTGTTTGTTTGTTATATTTGACAAAAGGCACTGAAATCCTCTTTTCTTGTAGCTTTACCAGGCCTCTAGGCCTTTCAAACACCTGGCTGGAGCTATTCCACTGACAGCAGCATGTTCACGGCTCACTGTGCCACAGAAGAGCAGCCAGCACAAGCCTACTCGCTAACGGCCAGCACAGCAACCTCCTCCCTGCAGGGAGAGCAGGGCAGCTCTGGGAGCTCTTGTCATCGAGACTTGTACTGTAGTTTACCTTGCAATGTATTTTAAATTCAATGCATAAATAGTTCTTAGCTCGTGCTGAAGTTGCTAGGGCCAGGATGGGGTTTGTTAGATGCTTTGAAAGATATAGGTAAAGTTGCCAAACATACCAGTGTAAAGCCTTTCTGCAGTACATCTGCTTCAACTGTGCACAAAAGCCACAGCCATTTTTTTTTTCTCCTGTATGAGCACCACAATCACTCTTTTCAAAATGGAGATGTTGATCCTGCCTTCGAGCATGGCTGGGCAAGCACATTTAGCAAGCTGTATTTCTTGGAAAAACTGCTAACTTGTTGCTTAGGCTCATGCTGTAAAATGAAGTAAAGCCCACTGTATGATGCTAAAGAGAAGCTTACCAGCAAAAAGGTAACAGCAGCAACAATATTGCCTGGTTGATTTTTCATATTAAAGGGCAGAAAAGCTAAAATCTAACAGAATGAGGCACTTGTGAGTGTAGTGTACACAGTAATATCAGAATAGCACTAAAACCCACTGAATATTAAACAAATGTCAAGCTGATCCTTTTGTAAGTGACAATGACTGATCCTTTCTAAACTGCTTCAGATACTGCATGTGTTGTCCACCCTTTGCATTGCATGGGTGAGATGGCAGGAGAGAAGTTCATTATCACCCAGCACTGCAAACAACCTGACTCTTGGGAAGCAAATCTGTTTAGCTACAAACAAAAGCATATGAGGAGAGTATGAACAGAGAGGCTAAAATTGATCAAGTCTGAGTCTTAGTGAATTACTTATGATTTGTTTCCCAACTGGCTGTTGACTCAGCCTCATCCCAATTAGAATATAAATATTAAGAATTATGCTATAAATGTGTCTGCAAAGAAAAAAATGCAGGCTTCTAATGCGCTAGAGCCTGTGTTAGTGTCCTCATAAACTGTGTGAAGTGGAAATCTGAGCACTGCTTTTGTAAGAAAGAACCCAGACTGGCTGCAAACCTTGTGGAAAGAAAACAAACCGTATACATCACAGCCTCAGGCACTGATCTATAATACAGGAGTAGAAAGCTCTTCCCTATTACACGTAGAGAGGCAGCTTGAAATGTTCACTCCAGAGTCACTACCTTTAATCCTGCATTTTATTAGCAAGAGGCAAAACAGTTCTTCCCATCCTGCATGGCAGCTAGGGTGGGGTGCTGCTATCAGTAGCTGCCTCATCTCGCTGGGACATGTTAGGTGGTGTTCTGTACCTTTAATGTGGAGACCCAGTTTGTGACAAAGGTTCTGGTTAAGATTGATTCTTCTCCCCTGATCCTTCCCCGGATTAATCCATTATGAAAATCACATCTTCTGTGGAGTATATGAAATGAAATTGCTCTGAGATCTTCCTTTTAAAAAGTGGTTTTGGGGTAGTTAGTAATGCTGGTAAGATATCTATCCCCATTAAAGGCTTGAATGAACAGTTAATGTAATGAACAGCATAAGCAAATGTACATACTAGCTTCTTCGGAATGAAAGAAGAGAGTGAAAATGGGTATATACTAATATTAATTAATTAACTAAGCATTGTTAATTAGGTGACAATATAATTAGATATGAGACAATGAGGCTTCGTTTGCTGCATTTGTTAATATTTGTTTCCGTCAGACCCAAGTCTCTCTTAAGCAGATGATCTCAACTTACCTGCTGTATGGTTTTTAGGGACCCGATAAGATGTTGTCAGATTTTTCTGTGAAACAGAAATGTATTTTCTGTGACATGCTCATGTAAATACTACAGTAAAATTGTCTTTGACCTACTGTCTCTTTGTAGAAATGTTTCCCTAGAGGACTGCAGTGTCAGACTGCAACTTCTCTAAAAGAACATAGGAGTGCCGGAATAATTATTTCTATATTTGATATAAAAGCATAAGGTTGATTGCTTTCAGATTTGAATATATAGCAATATAATGTTTTGTCAATTAAATTCTGAAACTACAAAGACTTGCTAAAGCACAAATAGTAATAATCAAATGACGATGGTGGTTACTCCTTAGGTGTTACAATATGCCCCTGTTCACATGAAATTACTTTCCTTAGATAGCTGAATAAAGATGTTCGGAAAGATCAACAAGCTGATGATTCAGGCTATTAAAATTAGTTTGTCTTCAGTTGATAACCTTTATCTGTCTTGTTTTTATATAATCTTTTTCTTCATACTTAGCCAGTTTCTTTTCTCTCTCNGCATTCACCATCTTTTTAAATGTCTCTCTCTAGCTGTAGAGTATAATAGATTCTTACATCAAAAGAATATAGTAGTAGTACCACAAAGTTGTTCAAAAGACCAAGGAAAGACAGTAATGAATAAAACAATTAGTCCACTTAACTCCTCTTGAGGACAGCATCCCTTTCCTGTTCTCGTTTTGTCACCTATTCATCGCTACCTATATTAAGCTTTTTCATGCTGTTGTCATTTCCTGGACAGCTGGCAGCAACCATTTTTCTGGCAAGCCTATTTTCTCAGTTGGTTTTTACTCCAAAATAATGCATTTCCACTGCTCACAGAGCTTTACTTCCGCTGTATATTCTTGCTCCTGTCTGGGAGCCAGGAAGCATGTTACTATTTAATGACTCAGGGAGCAAATGACTCTACTTCAGCATTCTTCCTCAGAAATCATTTCACTTTTCAAACTATCTCTTCTTTCTATCACTTGGAAATGTAAAAACCTCTCATCACATTTGCTGAACATTAAAGTGAAACTCTCTGAACCAGCCCCTGGTGCTTATTGTTACATCTGGGAAAGAAAGCAGGGACAAGTCACCTGCATTAGGCTGTGGTCCCTTCTTTCTTGGGTGCTCCCCACCTGAGTAAGGGACTGCTTGCAGAAAGAGGAAAACTGGATGCACTGCCAGCATGCAGAGTGGAGGCTGGATGACCTGACAGAGGCCCAAGTCTTTTGTCTTCTACCGTTCAGTGAAACATTGAAATTAACTATACATGTGGGTGTCACTTGTCTTAGGTAATATGTAGCATATGGAAATCAATGCAGGGTGTTTCTTAAGATGTTTCTTGAAATAGAAACTGAACAACGTTAAAAGAAAGTGGAAAAGGGAATTGATGGTCCAAAATATGAAAAGATATGGAGTTTTGAAAGTGATTTCTCAGCTTCTTACAGCTACACCAGTTAGCATCTGTTATCAGTGGGTGCCCCCTTCTGTCACACTGGGACACCCTGGTTTTGACCTTGTCTTCTGTCCATGGTCTGTGTCTGCTGTCTCACTTTAGCTCTTTTATAAAGAAGGGAAATGTAAGAGCAGATATGAGGTAGAGCAGACTCTCACACCTAGACACTCAGTCTCTCCTGATTGTAATACAGGATAACAGCAAACCGCCTACCTCTCCAGCTCTAGTCCTTCGAGGATATCCACAATGCCTGCCTGCCTTACAGGTGATTGCTACAAACATACGCCTCTGCTGAGCTCTGATGCGGCTCTCTCATTTTTTGAGCATAGCTGTACAAAATGACACATTTGCAGAGGGAAGTGACTTGTTTGTCCAGGAGAGAATGGGACCCTTGTCAATACATGCAGGGACCATTCTTCCAGAGACAGCTCTGCAGCTGGAGAATTGCCCGGTAGCAGTATGATGAAAAAGACTGATGCTGGCTCAGTCAATTAAACCAGCAAGCAGCTCTTAATCTTAAAACAGCATGCCCTCAAACATGCTGCTCTTCTGAGTGCAGCTCAGCATAGTTTGCTTCTCTTTTCACAAAGCTACACAGGGCTTTTTGATAGAAGTCTGTCAGGGCCCTGAGGGCACTAGCAGACCTTTCAGCCTCTGCGTGGTCTCCCCCTGGGCCTCCCATCTCCTTCTGCCCGTTGACCCTGGAGTCCCACTGCAGCTTGGCCTTGGGCCTTCAGTCCTGGCCTGAGCTGTGCTGTAGGTGTGCCATGCTCTGGTCCCTGCTCCCGGAGGGCCCTCAGCCCTGTGCTGCAGGCAGCCTGCCTCCTGGGTGGGGTGGGTCTCTGTCTCCCCGGCAGATTTCAGATGCACGCTGCTGCTGTCTCTTCAGTTCTGTTTGTGGCCTGGTCTCCTTTTGCGCCTTGATGGTCCTCCCTGGACATGCCTGGACCTGGTGGTCCCTCGAGTGCCATTTTAGGGGCTGTTGTTGCACCCTCTTACCAGCAACTTGCCTTTGGCAAAAGACAGAGATGCTCTGGGACGTGCTTGTTGTTTTACATAAAGAAGCTCTGTTCCTCTGATCCTGGATTTGAGGGAGAAAGTGAAGTCTTTGATCCACCTCTTCAAAGGAACACTCAGCTCTCTGCCCAGCAGGTATGGATCCACTCCAGGTATGTGATGTGGGCAAATGCATAGAACAGGTCTGAACCTCTCACTGACCATTGACTGCTGTGATGATGGTCTTTTTAAAAAGCCATCCCTTTGTCAGCAGATTGGCCACACGACACTGTTATCTGGATAGAGGTTAAAGGAAGGAAAAGCCTCTGTTTGACTTTGCAATCTAGACAGCTGAAATCCCAAGCTCAGCCATTCTGACTTTGGATCACTTTCCAGATGTGTTAGTCCAAGGAGTGAAGGATGGCCTACTCGCTATGGTCCAAGTGTTGACAATCTTGCTGGCAGCAGCTGCAGCAACAAAAAAAGCAACATTGCTGTGCAGTCATCACAAAGCACAGAGAAATGAAAATTTCCGTGTTATATGCTGCAGGACGTCGGGAGGCAGATGAGTTGTGAGCATGCCTGCACTGTTAGATATTGAGGTATTGCTGGCTGTCTTCTACCAAAGTAAACTAGGAATGTGACCTGTCTTTCAGCAAAGGCACTTGCACTTCGATAGAACTGATGAAAGTGTTTCTGATGTATGTGACCCATAAGCTTGAGGGAGCTACTACCCAGGAGAGTGGTACTGCACCTGAGACTTTTCCTCATCATTAGTTGTCTTGCTGCAGAAGTACTCACCCTGAGGTGTATAGATTTTTATATTGTTGTAAAAATTATGCATTATCATTTGATAAAGAAAGATTGTTTTTGTTGAATTACAGATATATAGTAAAATACTTGATATCATACACCTGTATAAAAATATGTAAATCTTATGTTTCTGACAGTTCAATGTTTGCAGGTATAGCAGTTAATTAGCAAGTTACTGAGCTATAATTACAAATATAAGCTGAAAGGAAAATTACCCAAGCCTATGACATTTCTTGTGGCTTGATTTGTACTTCACACGTAAAGTAGACCTATCCACCAAAATTAAATGTTGTAAAATATTAGTGTTACAAGCATGCATTTAATTTCTAATGAAGGTTTCAGCAATTTCTATGTTGAAATAATGCATGTAAGTAACAGAAAGATTCATTCCAGCCCTGGAGGATTTTAATTCCTGAAGACTTGTATAATAAGTCTGATAATACTGTGGTCTTAGGATAATTTCCTAATAGATCTTTTCTATATTCAGTTTAGTGGAATAACGTCAAATCACACAATTGGTGAGGCAGTCAACATGCATTTAGATTCAAACTGCCACATTCTGTGCTCTCTTGCTCTGTGGGTGTTAGGGAGCTGTGCTTATTGTGGCAAGAAAGGCAGCAGGACAAAAGCCTTAAATCAGTAGGAAATTGTCATTAGTGCCTGTAACAATTCATCTTTGTTAGCATTGGGCTGTATATTCAGAAGAAAATGAACTACCATGCAATCTGTGTTCCTTATAATAGTTCCAGTTTGCTGTAACGAAGTCCTGTAAAGTTTTTGGCTGCAATAAAAAGAGGCTGTGGCAGGTCTTATGTCCCATTAAGTCAGTTGTCACTTGCTGTCAATGGATTTCACATTACCCTTACAGCTCGTGTTTTTCTAACATAAAACTGCAAAAACTTCAAGGTAGATTTCTACAATTTAAACCTTGCTTGTGAAATCTGTGCTACGGTGTAGCAGTGGGTAAGACATACTTGAAAGCAAGGAGAACAAACAAGTGGGAGCATGAGCTGCTAAAGTAACTACAATATTTAATAGATATCCTTTCCAACCTGAGTTACTCTATGTCTCTATGAATCTGTAATCACTTACTTTGTAGATTTAGTTCTGAGTAGTTCACATGCTAAAATATGGCTCATTTATATGGTTCATAACTTAAATAGAACTTAGGTGGTTTGGCTCTTTAAAAAAATTTCCAGCCCACATGTTTAGAATTCTATGTAGCTTTAAGGTGTATTGCATATTTCAAATCCTTTTCTTCTTAAACTAATGTGTTATATAGCTGTTATCTTTCCTTGCTTCAAAGAGTTTCTGGTAGGAACCATATGCCAAAATTAAGGAGGTCCAATCTGTGAGTGTTAAAGGGAAAAAAACATTGATTTTTCATGATTAAATACCAAGGTGATAACTGGAATCCATACTTGGACGCTTTCATCTTCAAGGAATGTGTTCAGTTCTCATACACAGCTAATATTTCTGAGTGGACACGATCCCATGTTACACATGATCTAGAAAAAGAGAATGGATACTGAAAAGATATTTTCCTGATCCTGTGTGGTTTACACATAGCTAAGGGAAAATAAGAGAAGTGAGTGTTGCTGTGTAGGTTGAAGTAAAGGACACCAATGACCCCTGTATTGTCTTAAATATGTGCTGGTT